>JADMLD010000603.1:0-483203 GCA_017589585.1 Phylloscopus whistleri
CACAATTACATCTCATGCTTCAGCAATTTCCATGTGTTTACACCACTCCAAAGCTCACCAGTATTCTGCAGTGAGTCTTACCACATTTGTAAGCTGGGTAATGGCCAGTTCAAAATACACAGTGACAGGATCCGACACATTTTCCACAGGCCTAATGAACTGGTTGTAGTGGGAGAAGAGTTTGTGAAATAAACGTTCCTCTGATTCGCACGCTGTGGTATCTGTATTGGTAAAGATAAAGAACAGCTAAGGCAGAGGTAAGAAAAAGGGGAAGAAGGTGCTGGATAACATACTGGTCTATGCTGTATTTCTGGATCTTGTGCTTGTGACCATGTTTAAAGCCACCAGAGCACAGAGAGGAGAGGTTGCCAGTATGCTGTCAGTTGCAAGCACCCTCCTGCAGAATGTTGGCTACTCCTTATTTCCTCAAATAGTAAGGTAATGGCTTCAGTAGTTGTGTCTCCTAAGGTGGATTTAGCCTATCAGCAGCCTCTATTTGGCCCACCCTTTGGTATCACACCTAAGTAGAATAAGGTGGTGTGAAATACAAGAAGTCGAAATGTGAAAAATTTAATTTGTGAGTCTTTCCTGGTAAAACAGGATGTTTATGAAAAGCATAGCTATTTAGAAATTAAAAGCTTGAGGCTGCAACTACTGTATCAAAATCTCTATCAGATGATTAGGCGACTAAAATGATGCCTCCTAATCTTAAACATTATGACTGCATTTTATCCTTATGACAGATATTTCCACTCTTTGGATAGCACAATTTTTCTTTGCAGAAAGTTCATTTATTAAGTTCTGTGAACAAGAAAAAAGGGGAATATTAACATTTCTTATAGAATAGCATGCATCTGTGTAATACAGAACTATTCTTTGGGAACAAGCAGATCACAGCTTGTAACCCCTAATTAATGAAGAACAGACCAGATGGCTTAGAAGAAACAAGGTATGGGACAGGCACTGAGCTGACTCAGTGTAAAGAACAATGCTCCTAACCTGTTACACATAGTCCAAACCTGAAACAGTTATTTTCAAAGTGTTAAAGGCTATACACTTTGATTTCAAAAGGAAAACATTAAATTTTACTTGCTCTGGCAACATCAGCTCAGAAAATCAGCTCAGAAGAACAATTATATTGAATAACTTTGCTATTACAATACATAACTGTAATTCAGCACCTAAATAAAAATACTTTATAAGGTCAAGATTTAGAATTTCCTTCTCATGTTGTGCATAGCTGTGTTACCAAAACTATATGATGATCCCAAAGACATTACTCATACAACTGAGGAAAAATTTGGTTTTGGACTCACTGTCCTAAGTTTTTTGCATTACTCTCAGACTACACTAGAAAACATCAGACAAGCAATCATGATAAGCCTTCATGATTGCAAATATTAAACATAGAAGGAGTTTGTGCCAGGCAGCATGGTCTCTGGACAGCATATGACATAAATTTGCAATTTACATATCCTTCAGTGAACACAAGGGCCTGTAGATGTGCAGATGAACTGCAGGGACACAGTTGGTCCCTGTATGCTGCACTTTCATGATTTCACTGTCCTTCCCCTGTTCTCAAAAAAGAGATTTCACCTTCTAGGTGATACAAAGCATCCTGAAATTGCAGGGGATTATCATAACTGCAAGATGAAATGTTGGTTACTGGTCACTTACAAGTATGGAAAGAAAATTCTAGTAAAAATTTGAAAACTTGATGTTTTATTTCATCCTTTCAGCATCACTCAGAGAAGACACATGAATGTCTATAAAGTTTGATGCTTTTATATCATGTATTGTTCCATTCAAAAAAGAACTAAATATTTTCTTTCCAGATTTCATCATCACCACCCATAGCACTGTGATTAGAAGTACACTACTTTGGGAGCATGAAGTCTCATGACTAAAGTAAATGCATCTAAAATCATGTTTCATTTGAAATTTCCCACTGGCTTCTTGATAGACACACGCTTTAAAATAAAGTAACAAAACAAGACAAGTATTTAGGTCTTATCTCATGATGCTGCTTTAAGACAGTTTCTTATGCTTTCCTAAGACAAGCACTGTATTTAATACGCATCTTGGCCATCCACAGATGCAAGGCTTTCAAAATGTGTCCTAAAAGCAAAAAATCCTGCAAAACTCAGTGAAAGTTGTGAACAGAAATGACTGCAGCATATTTAAAAACACAGATCATAAACAATAGTGAACAACATAGATCAAGTTCTCACTTCTGAAAGTATGAGTACTGACCATGCACATCCATAGCCTGCATTATTTAAGCACTGACCAATTCAAGAACCCAATGAAATTACTAGGACCCTAATCCATTTCTAGAAATAGTTATTTCATTAGTTATCAAACAAAAATGAAGAGTTTTACATTGGAAAACTAGTATTGTTTTAGCTGTTTTCAAATACTGTTGAAATGTTACAGACGTCAGATTAGAAAGAGCTGGTGGAAGCTTTACATTGAATTTATTAAAGAAAACAGAAGCAGAGACAGTAACTAGAAAATATTCCAGAAACTGGTATCAGAGAGAGCCTACCTTTAATCAAGGATGTGAACACGAATGCCCACACACATAAAGCAGGACAACACCAACATTGCCGCGTCTCAGGATGCATGGCTAGCAGCAGAATAGAGCTTCCTTTTGAGAACGGAGGTTTGGGGGAAGAAACAGAAGGCAAGAAGACATATAACCCTCCTGATGGTAAGTAGGCAGTAGGAGGATGGAGTTCTGGTTTGCATCTGCAGCAAAGTGCAGCCTGCTGAGCAGAGCAAAGCCTTGCAGAGTTGCTTTCACTACCACTATGCAGGGAGAGCCTATGCCGTGCAGAGCGAAGGGAGTCAGGCAGCATCCTATCAGGTGACTTCACGTTTCCAGTCACCCGCACCCCTGCCTCAGGGAATGTGTAAGAGTGCAGGAGAGAGAGGAAAGGCAAGACACAGGACTGCCATCATGGAGCAGGGGGAGCATTCACTCTGCCCTTCACCCAAGGGTTAAGAATTATCATGGTGCTAAAGCAGCTGCTTTAGCTATTGCCCGGTGATCACCTGAGTGAGTCTGTCAGAATATGCAGAAGTGAAACAGCTTCAGTTTCTTAGCTGAAGACTGATTCTTCAGGTGATAAAAATGGAAGTTACATGGTTTTAACATGTCTACCAGAAGCCATATGAACCTTGAAATAAGCACAGCATCGAGTGATAGAATTGCATGACAGCATTCTCAGTGAATTCTTCTCCAAGGCAAGTGGACTTATTATTGCCATCTGACAGGACCAACTAAGCATGCTAAGCTCTTTCCTGACAGTCAGGTCAGCTTACAACATCAATTCTTCTGTTTTTTTTTTTTTCCTTGTGTGTGCAGTCTCCTGTTCCAGTATGCTAGTGTGGAAATGGAGAAACAAAATAAAGAAAAGACCACCAGGTGCTGCTGTTACAGGCCAAGTTCTCTGCAACAGAGTGTTACTTTTAATCACAGAAGTTAAAAAAACCTGATCTCATGATTCTTTAGAGGCTGATGCATGTTCTCTCCTCAGGTATTCAGTACACATGTCCTTGCAACAGGAATGCCTGAAAAGAATCTGTAGGAAAAGGATCTGAGAAACTGAGGGTCCTGTCTAGCTGCAGTGGGGCGGAAGGCACCACAAGTTACTTAGTGCCATCCAACCACCCAGAAAGCAGCTTGGATAGGAATCTCCTTTATGTGTGCTCAATCCAGCATAACCGAATCTGAGTGGCTGGATGAATGATTTGATCAAAACAGAAATGCTGCTGCATTTTCAGGCACTTACACTGTTGGGTAAGTGTAGAGAGAAGAAAAAAAAAAAAAAGCCAGAAAATTAAAGAAGTATGTCCTTCATACTACAAAATACAGAAGAAAAGCTGCAGCACAGAATAAGAAAGTAATTTGTCATTTATACAAATTGTTAAAGTATGGATAGAAAGGAAGAGGACTGTCTGGAAGAAAATTACTTAGGAATGAGTTGACTGCGTAAAGAAGATCCCTGTAGTGGACCAAGTTGCCCATGACAAGCTTTGAGGGATGAAAAGTAAACCTTGAAGGATTACAGGCACCAGCCTTACTCCGGAGCTCACTAGAGAGAGGGAGACTTCTGCAGAGAGATGAGAAAGCAAAAGAAACAAAACCAGGAGTGTTTGGAAGTCTGGGAGTAATTTTGCCCTCTCAAAAGCAGCAGTGTAAGTGCAGACCACAAAGCATGGCTATGAGGCATCTCTAAGCTATAGTTAGATACAAATTCTCCTTGCAAATAATTTTAAAATGAAAATGTGGGCTCCAGCATGGTGATTTGTCTTTTAAATTTCGTTTTTGCCAACACTGTTTTAGGAAAAAAGTAAAAACCACAAAAAAATTCTGCTTTATGCCAAATTTTCCCAAGATTAAATGTTTATTAGAATGGTGTTAACAGTCCAGGTCCATAAACTTGCAGTTTCCTCATCTTACCAAATGAAGTTCATACTTTCTTCTTGAACAGATGTGCCCGTGGTGCACTGTGTCTAACAGAATTACACAGCCTTGCCACAGGATGCCTGTGGCTGGCTGCAGTCATGGCATATGCACTCCTGTTAAAATCCAGTGCTTCTAGAAGGATGACATACGGTAAGATAGATAAAATTTGAGAACAGATTCAGACCAACTTAAAATGTTTTGACATTTTCAAAAATTTTTGTTCTTTCCTAAAATGTACCAGGCCAGGGAATCAGGTGGGAGAAGGTAACAGATCTGCACATGCAACATCTGCAGATTGAAATGTCTTCAGAGGTGAGGGTAATGAGTGTGCTTACCCTCTAGACAGAAGGAGAGCAGTGCAAGGCCAGCTGGCAAAGATGATCCTTACTGCCACACTTGAGGGAAAGAACTGCTTTGTTATGGGGAGCAAGGGACTGGGGAAGCAGGCTGAACTTCGAGGCAATACCAGTCACTCAGTGAGCAGATGGCAGGAGGGATTGTGCTGCTGAGACCATGCTGGAGTGAGTGCTGCCTTCGGGAAAGGTTGAAGAGGAAGTCAAAGTTCAAACTAAGCCATGACGAGCAGCTGATGAGGCATCCAACTGGAGAATGCAGAGAGACCAGCTGAGATATTGCCTCTGCACAAGGATGCCAGCTGGAAGCAGAGCAAAAAGTTGTGAATTACTGCTGCTTGGGAAGGTACCAAGTTTAATCTAATATGAATTGGCCAAAAGAGGTGTCAAAATGCCAGGCTCAAACAGAAAGCATATATTGACAGGCTTTCATCTTTCTTTCACTCTCTAAGTGTGGAAGAAGAGGTTGATCTAGTCCTTTCACATGTACTTTTACCCTCCAAGCATATATTCACTCACAAAAAAATCTCTTGTTTCTTTTCTTCAGGTAAGGTGGCTCAGGAAAAAGAGGGCAAGCAGCTTGCAGGGATGCACAAAATCTGCCCACCAAAAAGGTTTCTAGCACATAGATGCACTTCACAACTGGAGCTTGATGTTGTGAAAGCTGTATGGTATTGACAGTGAAAAAAACCAACAACAAGAGGACACATTTGGAGGGTTGCCTATGCACTCAGCAGCTGAAGGCATGCACCCTGTTGCTATTTGCAATCCTAATGACAGATCCATTTGGAGTCAGGCTCAGATTTGAATGGCTGATTTCCTTCTCTAGAGCCAAGTGGTCCTTTGTTGGAGAGCTGTATCTGAGCTGTTTGCAGAATTGGACAATGCAATGTATTTACCTGCAGTGGGACAGTTACAAACAGCTCTGTGACAAACTCTTTTGTCACTCTCTTTTCCATCATGAGATACTCATGTCCTGATCATCTGCTGAGAAGCCCCTGCATCTGGTGAAGTTCACAGTCTGCCAACTCTTTGCTACCACTAGTCAAGTGAGTTTGCACTAGGGGCACTTTTCACCCTTTGCTGCTCTGGAAACATTGAGGGCATCTGAGCCACTTCTCACTGGCTTCTTGCTCAGGACTACCTATATATTTGCTTGTGGTGCCTGCCTTGAAATAGCTCAGTGGGACCTCAGCAGCATTTAATTTTATGTCTACTCTGCTAGTTACTGCTTTTGCAAGCAGACAGCAATTAGGGAATCAACCAACTCGTCTAGAGCTTGGTCCTCTTTGCATATTCACAAACAGCGCTTCCTTGGGCATGGGACACCTACTGCTAGTAAAAAGGGATGCCACCAGAAGGAAACTGTAATGGAACAGTGAAAGAATCAGTCAAGTCCTGTCATCTGACTGACAGTTCTGTAATCAGCCTTGGATATCTTGAACATTAGCTAAATGAAGCTAAACAGGAAACTCGCTAAAACTCAGAGGGGAGATTTCTGAGAATGGGAGACATTTAAATTGAGCAGGCAATTGAAGGACACTTTCTAAAGACTGGAACATGAAGCTCCCTAGGTTCTGAGTGATGAAGGAATAGTTTAGCTTGAAAAGTTTATATGGACTAGTGATTTTTCCATGTCTGTGCTGCATGGGCAATTCATCAGCATGTGAATACAGATATTTTACCTTAAAATGCTCTGTTCTGGTTCATGACATTTGGATACCATCACCTTCCAGATCTTCCAAGACAGTTAACTGTAGAAATAAAGCAGACTTTTCAACCATTCAAGGCTTTGCAGACATTAGGCAGGGAAGCAGATGCCACCTGTGATGACCTTCTGAGGGAAGTGTTTGATCTCAGCAAGCACAGGGCTCAAAGTAGGACTCTCCAAGAGACATTTTTCACACAAGTAGTTGGGCAAAAGGATCACAAAGATTTACACCTTCTGGAGGAAAAACCAGAATTCTATTCTTTTGTGTTGTCAGAGTTATCCTTCACTAACAAGAGTGCATCTATTACCACGGCACAGAAAATCATCAATCGCTCTCTATGTTCTCCCATCGCACATCACCCAGATGCTTTCTCAGCTGTTTTTCTTGGTTACTCTTGCTCTGTTTCTGCATTCTCACGGCCCTATCCCTTCTCCTCCACTTCAATAGGCAAATGATTTTCTGATGGGCTGTTGGTCTGTGTTCCACCTCTCACCTCTCTCACACAGGATAATTTCCTACAGCTTCATAGAAGCAACACTGATAGCAGCTGTACCTGCCTAATATGTGACAACTGCAGTCCCATAGATGTAAAAGATTGCTATTAATCTGTATTAGCCCTGAGTGCTCTTGGGATCCACTGTTTTGTTTCAACTTCTGGTATTACTATAATAAATCAGGCTAATAAAGCATTTATCAGAAGAATATTAGGAATCTAGCTTTCACTGCCTTGTTGGAAGTCATCATCTGTCACAGGACCTTTCAGGACACTATCCTTTGCTAAAGTGTTAGTACAGTCCCACTTGCCAAGTGTCACACCCTGAGCAGTACGTTCACAGTCTGCAGAAAAGCCTGGATCTCACCCATGTGTAAGTCATGCTCTGGGACCTCTTACACCAACGTTTGCTCTCTGATCCACCAGACACTGACCAGTGGCTTCCAGTATGCAGGAGATGTGAAGCATGACTGAAGATGGAAGTTCAATGGCTACTGTATGCAGAATAATGTGCTCATGCTTCAGGCAGGATTTTCTATATTAAAGGTTTTTTTGGTTTTTTTTTAAGTCAGATTTTAAATGATGTGTGGGAAGAGGCCTTGAAGCTTACACTGGTTAGGGCATTTCCACAAACTGAGCACCCTCAGTTGAGGTAGCTTGCCTTGTAATGAAGTTCTTTCTTAATTTTTCTTTTGTATTAAAGAGATTGAACCACAGCACCTCTGTGAGTCTGTCCCTGCTGCCCCAGCTATGAAGTGGGCAGTCAGTAAGTCAGGCAGTCAATACACACTGAGTAGCCAAGCACAAGAATGGGGGTGCCTATGGATGCCCATGATCCTGTCTGCTAAGCAGATTCAGTAACCAGAATACAATACAAAGATCCATCTTCCATAAGCTAAAGCATCACTGATGGCAACATCCTCAAAGCACCTTCCATTGTACCAACAGCATCTTTCTTTTTACCTTCACTGACCTTCAGCTTGGACCAAATTTCTTGTAACTTGATGGAGATTATAGGCTGATAAAACCTGATCCATTTTAAGGAAATAAACTTCAAACCAATCACCTCTGTTCAGCTTTTTTTGAATTCTCCACTAAAGCAACAGTTCATGGGAGTAGGTTTTGAACGTGCAATATATATGTTTCTACACTTCTCTAATGTAAATACTTTTCTTTGCTGCAAGCATACTTTGACACTGTAGGGAGGGTGCATTGGATATTTCTGTACCCTCTTTTGAGCTTCTCACCATAGAGGCCATTTCTCCTCAATCCTAAAATGAAAATCACAAAATATTTTGCAGCAACTCTAAAGAGCAATAAGAGAGAGAGGCCAGCAGAAGTCTCTAGCTTTTTGCACACAGTTGTGATAGCAGAAATAACATGAAGACTACACGTGCTTAAAGGGATGCTATGACATAACATCCTGAAAATGTTGGATTCAGTGACTATGGGGGGTCTCCTCATGTCCTTTCCCTGTAGTGACGATAATGGATATAGGAGCAATATTGCTAGGGAAAATAAAACAGCAAGGAGTGTGATGAGTGGAAAGGGTAGGTGTATCTAACAAAACGTACAGGACGAGGCAGAGCTGGCAAATGATAGGAATATGACTGCAAAAGTTCCAGACTGAATGTCTGAAATTGCCTAGCCTAAAAGGGATTAAGATGTGAATGCCCAGTTATAGCCCTTACAAGTTCATGAAATAATAGGTCTTACAAGTTCATGAATAATAGCCCAATAATAGCCCTTACAAGTTCATGAAATAATAATTGGAAAGAGCAAGGAACTCAAGCACTGTGTGAGCAGAGCACACCTACCAGTGCTCTTGTTGATCCAACAATTCACGGTTGTGGTCCTTTGCTGGCTGAATAACTACTCTGAGGCTGTGTTCTGGTGGACTGAGATTTAACTTTAACAATATTTTAGCAAATTTGTGTGTGTGTTCCAAAGAAATAGTAAAATCCATGGAGAACTTGGTGGTTGAGGAAAGAAAAAAAAAGTGGGGGGGAAAGATTCTTTAAACTAATTAGTGTGAAAGAAATCCCCTAACAATTGAAAAAGAAGAACCATAGTTGTCATTAGGGAAATGGGCTGGTCAATGAGCTGGAGGAGTGATGGAACCTTGTTTTTTGTGTATGCATCTTTTCCCTCCAAGCTTCCAGTATCTCAACAGCCACGACCATTCCTCTTGCTCAGTTTTAGATCCCTAAGGGGTACAAAGCAGCACATGTAGAAGCTAGGCAGGAGCTATGTATATGTATGGTGATTAGTGAACTAACATATCTGTGCTGACAAACCATGAGACTTCTTCCAAACGAGATGTATAGTCTGTCTGTTGTTTCTTCAGATGGGACAAATCTCATCTGAGTTGTTCCCTTAATGCAGTTTTTGATTCACAATAATTTTACAGAAACTTAATTTTCTTTAAAACTCATTAAAATTGACTTTTGGAAGGGTGAGTGAGTAGACAGAAAAATATATGATGAAAAAATATTGTTTGAGCAAGAAGCAGGGGTGAGATAAAGAACAGTTCTATTCTTGCTTCAACCATTAGCAACGTACATAGAAAACAAAAGCATCAGATGGGAAATGAGTTAAATACAGTACTTGTCCTAATTTTTATGCAAAATCTGGAGTAGCAAGAACACCAGCTTCTCAAATAGAGTTTATCTCCTGGAATATTTGGGCCCCAACATATACAAGTGCAGCAGAAATAACAAATGTTTGACTGCATGGTGAAACACTGTATCCATTGATATAATTACATGTCAGATTCTACCTGGGATAAAAACCTCAGAAACACACCATGTCTAGACCAGGCAACCTGACATTCCTTTGTCACTAATCTTCTGTCAGAGGACAGAACTTAAGAGAAGCTAAGTAGAGGGGAAAGGTTTTGTCAGGTTGGATAATGAAGTAAGCCCATTTACCTTGCCGATGCAGGATGAAAGCCTTAGCAATGTCCTGGTAATCTGAAAGTTGAGCTCATAGCAGGCACCTTATTCAATTAAAAAAAAAAGTGCCATTTGAGAGAACTTGTAAATATATGAGGTAAATAATCCACGTCTATGGGAACTCTGCCATTCACTTCTCAGATTTCCACTGTAATGAAACTAATCAATGTCCCTTTGAAAATATTTATTCTACCTTGGCCTGAAATCTGAAACACTTTCCCAGGTGATGAAAAAGTTGAAGGATGCAGCTGCTACACATATCAAAAAGAGGTTGTAAGCTTTGTTGGAAGGTTCTCAAGACATCAGCCCTTACTCCTTATGTTGGAACATTGAAGTGTTCTACTAATATTTCTCTTAAAAATTCTTCAGTGTCCAACTTTCCAACATTTCCCAGGATACTACAACATTTTATGGACACTTCAAGGATATTTGCACATAGCAAAAAGTGCACTATGTTCAAGACATACTCAAAATTTTGTGTGGGAACTTGCCTTATTAAATGCAAATGAATGGAAAAAAATCTAAACCAGGGCGGGAAGTTTAAGTAACCCTGTTAATTTCAGAGTCTGTGGGATGCTTTTATCCTTAGTGTCCCGTAGATTTTGAAGAAACAGTCTTGTTTGGGATTATCTATGCTTGGTTTTGTGAGTAGTGTTGACCCCTTGCAATTGGTGAGAATGTTACTCTTATTAACTTAGCTTATTCCCTTCTTGCTTCTAAAGACCTGTCTTGGTTTGAAAAGACAGATATCTGCTAGGGAAGGGAGGAGCTCCCTTTGGAATGGAGAATGTAAACTCCCTCCCTCCAAATTATTATAATTTTGATATTAAGGGGCTCTCAGGTAAAGATACGGAAATAGGAACAACATTTCTTTACCAGGAAAATTAAAAGAAAAATGCAGCAGTACAAAAAAACCACTGACAGAATGCAACCTGACACCTTGTTGGTCAGGGTGTCGGTAGCAGTCTGATTAAAAGGTGGCTCCAGTCCTCCTGGAGTGATGGATGTGGTTCTGTTGAAGCAATGATCCTGTAGAAGGATGCGGTTTTCCTCTGAAGGTCCCGTGGTGGTGTAGATGGGTCCAGTCTTCCTCTGGGAATCCAGTGGAAAAGAAGCTCCTCTGGTGTTCTGACTCTCAGAATTTATCCAGGTAGGAATGCTTGGCCCCTCCTGCTGGGTGGATGTCATGGGTTAACACAGTTTGGTTTTAGTTAGGACCTTTGAATTTCTTTGGAAAGCACAGACCTACCAGCAGCCAGTTCTTGGCTATTGGCATGTGTTTTGACCACTGAGAAAACAGAATGCGAGTTCTGGTAATACCCATATAAAGCTGAGGATGTGTGGGAGCCTCCCTCTTTTCTCTGGGTGAGCGGCCAGGTAACAACATCCTGTGGCAGTCAGGCTGGGCCAGGCCCCGGTGCCCCTGGGCGGACAGACCGGGCTGGGCCCGGCCTTGGGAGCCGCTGCCCCGCTGGGAGCAGCCCGGCCGTGCCTGGGCCCGAGAGCAGCGGCAGCAGGGGAGGGGAGGAAAAGCCCCGGCAGCTGCCCGTGTTCACTGGCCAGGCCTGGGGGGGATGTTCCCCCACCTCCTCCCTCAGGCCTCGTGGAGCAGCTCTGGGCAGCCCACACCACGAGATGGAGGGGTGGAAGAGAAGGCACCCAGCAGCCTCTGCACCTGCATGGCCTGGAGATTTTTGCAGCTCCCGCCAGCAGGGACCATGTGAGCATCGCAGGCCCGGACAAGCTTTAACTCTTTCTGCCAGCAAATGAACTCCCAGAGCACCGGCCCTTCCCGGAGTGAGGACAGACAAAGTGATTGAACCATAGAGAGACACACCATGAAACTGAAGTCAGTGAAGAGAGAGTGAAAAGACTATTTGGGGCAAAGGAGAAGGAGTGGCCTAATTTGGCTGGACGTTTCTGGTAAACTATGGAGAATGAACTGTTTTTTCCTGCAACATATGAATGCTGTTTGAGGGGGGATGTAAGGTTCTAGTTAAAGGTGATACGAAGCTCTTTGCTCCTAAGGAAAAGGAGATTTTTAGTTCTTGAGATGAAGATGATTTTGGAAATAGAAGAAGAGAATCTTTGCGTTATACTAGAGGAGGCATCCTTAAACAGTACCCCTAATAAGCAGATATGGCCCATGTGCAGTGTTGGGAAAGCTGCTAATGGGTAGGATTTCACAGTTTGCAGAGGTTCCTTTCAGGTCCTTGCAGACGTGTGGCATGGGAGCCACCAGAGGACTGTTCCTCTTGTGACAATGTCTCTGTAAGACCCAGAAAGAATCCTTTCTTAAAAGAACTGATGAAAGATTATTTTGAAGTGGAAAAACTGACTAAAATTACAAGCTTTGTCTTTTTATATTGTGTGTGAGAAAGTGAACACTTGTGGGGGGAGGGAGGTATGTTTTGAAAGTTTCGTTTTCTTTTTTTTTTTTCTTATTTTCATTCGTTTAGTGTGTGTAAATAAACTATCCTTGCAATTTTAAGGTAAGTCTGTTTTGCTCTTTATGTTCTCCTAGTCATATAAAAAAAAAGTAGCAAGTGATGAAACTATCACAGTGGAGCATCTCCCAATGGGATGATGTAATTGTATCAGTCATGCAATGAGACTCAATGGCTTGCTAACAGAAGATATCCCCCTGGAGGGAGGATGGGTCATGGAAGAGATAAAGAACACTACCCTACCTGTTTTTAACAGATGGTAATAGAACACATACTTTTGGTTACATCTTGCATTGCAACCTAAGACAATGCAACTCTGGAACAAGAGAAGTAGTAGTAAAAATGTTTGTGTCTGAGAGAACCCAGTATTTCCCTCTCTGCCTGTTTTCCCAACCCATCACTAAAGGTTTCTGAAGTTCCTTAATGCCAGGGGGAAGTGAGGATGCAGTCATATAATGCATGGACAGCCAAATTTCAGTGTCGAAAAGATTCCAGTGTCAAAAAAATTTACTCTGCACTGTGCAAGCACACTGACAGGCAGACAGTCTTCAGAGGTGTCAATTTCTAAACTGGCATGAGAGGTAAGGTGAGGAAAAGAAGGAGCTCAGTGGTCACATGAACAACTGGAACAGCCAAAGCACTGAGCAATCAGGGGAGTCAACAAAAACTGAACACGAACATGTGGGCTTCAACGCACTAACCACTAAGAGATACTTTCTGGACAATCAGACATATTTACGATCATAATTTCATCTGAAAATAAGCCTCTTTTTCTGTTTTTCATCAGATTTCATTGAAAATTGTTCAGGAGGAGCCCTTTTGGCAAAAACTATAGACACGAGTTCTTGAAAAATTTTAGAGCAAAATCAACAACAGAAACAGGCAGGAACTTAGTCAGTCAGACCTCAGTAGTACTGTAAAGATTCCAGTGGAGCTGAGAACTTGTGTAAATGTTTTTCTTTAGACTCCATGAAAACCAGTCAAGGCACAGAGATTTAGAGCAGCACTGATGTCAGATCCTTAACATGAAATAAAGCACATTAAGTGGGCTTGGATTTCCCACCAGCTGAGACTTTTGTCAGAATTCTTCACAGAGGACATTTTTCCTCTTTCCAGGAGGAACTGGCCCAAGTTTCTGAAGAATTTTGATCTCTTTGAAAGAGAAAATTGTTATCTCAGTGCTAAAAATATGTCTGCCCTGTGCCATAGAACCTGTACCCAGATTGTGCTGACATGCCTTAGTAGCCTGTTTTAAATAGCCCAAAGCTATTTACCTGAGCCATTCCTACAGTTCATCAAAAAAATCATGCAGATTCTCACAAAGAATTTTAATTTCCTTTTAGGCAAACTGCAAAAAAACAAACTAAAGGAGTATTTGGCAAACCAAAACTTCCCTAACAGAGAGCTCATGGTGAGGGGAAGCATGCTATGACTGCAGTGACATACAACACTCTCAGAAGAGCACATTGACAAGAGAAGTGACATCTCCCATGAAATCTCATAATGACATACCTCCTCTGCAAAATATTTCAACTGCCAGTTGATATCTATGAGGTACAGGACGAGCACTCTTTTATCCTTAGAAAATGGTGCCATCCTTCTATTAGCAGAACCACTCAGACAAAAAAACTTTTACTTAGCAGAGAATATTTTTAATCCTTTAAAAAGAATATTTCTGAACCCCTTAATTGATGGCTCTCAAATGAAGTATGCTGAGAAAAAGACTGCTGTGGATCTGACAGAATTTAAATCAGCAGCATCATAAAGAACGAAGACACTGCAGTGTAAGTGACCAAAGCTCCAGAGGAACTGAAAAAAGATTGTTTAACCTTTCAGGGCTGGCTTAAGTTTTCATCTGGAAGAAGAGCACTTCAAGTTGGCCAGAGGAGACTAGCAGCCCATTCCAATTTAAACGGATAATGAATCAAGATCCAAATCTTCTGGTAATTCAGAAAGAAAAAAATAACACCTCATCCTCTGTTATGTGAGGATCAATCCTGCTAAGAAAACAGTAATTTTGTAAATGAAGGCAGGAATGGAAGCATTTAGATTAACAAGAACCAAGTGGCAAGATCCTGCTTCTGGTAGGTCAGTGGACTTGTCCATCTCTCCTTATGGATAACTTTGTATTAGTGAAGGTGGCAGGAGGCCTGACTCTTGTTGACTGACTCTTCTTTATATAGCAAAGCTTTATTTTTGTTAAATTACTGTCTGAGATCTGTATGCTTCATTTAATGCATAGCTTTGTGAACCTCATGCGTTCTGACATTTCTAGGACAAGCTGAGCCATCAATACCTCTTGTGCCTATGGCCAAAAAGTGTAAGAGAAAGCTTGATGTCATTATGGTCAGAAACCATCTTTTCTTTCGTGCTCTGTCTGAAAAAGCTTTTGGAAGGAATATCAGCCACCTCATAATGGGCATTGTGACTGAGAGAGGGAGGAAGTGGAAAAATTAATTTAAAACATGATCTGCTTTAGTTACAGAAGGATTGCCACTGGCTATTATCCTGAATGGCAGTGTCTAAAGGGGAAAGGCTTCAAGTTTTGTATATAGCCTTAGGATTAGACCAGGAGTGTTTGGTGATCTGTTGCCAATGCTACAGTCTTTGTGATGAAATGTTCGGTTTAGGCAGAACTGAGATATTCCTGTCTTTGCTTCAGGCAGAAGTAGATAATCTGATTAATGGGAATTCATTCCATCTAGCTCTAGCTATACAGAAATGAGGCATCCATTTCAAGGCTTTCTCTGCTATCAGCAGAAAAAGATTTGATGCTTCAGAGACTTCAGACAGAGACATCTCAGAGCCTGTTCTGCAGGGACTAGCTAACTCTGCCTTCTGGGCGGTTTAGGTTGGGCTATCTAGATGCCATCTTTTTCCTCCCATTGTTTCATCTGGCACAACAGGACAGTGAAGTTCTGCATCTCAGATGTTCTCTAGGCTTTAACACTGGCACAGAATCCATTCACTATATGCTTGTACCACCCAACACCCTCTAAAATTTGAAACATAGGCAGTAACAAGGAAGACATTCAGATAATCAGGGTAGACTTACATGAATAATGAGAATAATTTTCTTGTTTTTATGGACAAAATTGGGTGACAGAAGTGAGGAAAAAAATGACAATTCCTTTGCAGGCCTCCAGAGGATGTGCAGCAGGTCCTGTGCTAACTTTATATATAGTGCCTTAAGGCACTGTACCAGTAATATTGTACATCTATGGTATTTGAGGTCATGAATTATCTATATTAGTATCTGAGGAAGCAAAAGTTGGTGCAAAACATATGATAACAATCACCAATAGAGTTGGGCACCAAGTGCTGTAATTAAGTATTATGATTTGTTTTTTGTCAGAGCATCCATTAATCCATTATTAAAAGCATCTTAAATCATCCTGCATTACCTGCTTAAGGAGGAATGTAAATACAAAGATATAATTGAAGTCAGGGCATGTGTTGAGATGGAATGTGCATAAAAGGAATGTGCATAAAAATTTCAACCGTCATTCATTTATACTACAGAAGATGCAGTAGTTTTGAATCAAAGGTGAAGAAGGTAAATATAAATTGGCAGGACACCCCTTGGATTCAGGGTGCAAATTCAGTTAAAATGTTCCAAGGGCCACAAACGCAAACATTAGAGGGAAGACATGGTGAAGAGCAAAAACTTACACACAGTGTCAACTGGGCATCACAGCATGTTGGTGCCATGTCAAACATCAGCACCAAGACAAGCAAGACTGTGTCAGTGATTGTCTGACATATTTACATTGTCAATGAACTGCAGCTTGACAAGGAAGAGCAAAGGGTGAAATTCCCTGAGCAGATCTATGAGAAGTGAGCAGCAATGACAGCTAACATCTGCTAGAACTGAAGTGTTGTCAGCTCAGCCAGCAGGATGCCCTTGTTTAGAGATGGCTAGAAGCCCTGCAATTCAGAAAAGGTCAAAGTTTGCAAGGAAAAAAATTAAATGAAACACATTTTTTGCCAAGAGCACCTAATTTTTCTTGGTCACCTCTGTGGCCAGCAGAAAATTTTCAGGTAAAATAATTTGTGTTTAAATTCTAATTTGTAGGGTTTTTTTGAAGCTAGATCTCTTGAAAATAGTTAGTTTTAGGAAGGGAAAACTATTAAAATTCAAAGCCAGTCTGATAAACACATCTAGATTCTACTGCCTTGGTAGCCTGTACCCACAGAATTGTTATTTCTTACATAATTAGCCATCAAAGATATTTCTAAATTCTATTTCGTTTCTCTTGTTACTATAGCTTGTTTCATCCTTCCACCTTCAACCAAAAAAATCCAACAACTATGAAGAAATTTTTGTCAGTATGATTGAAGTTTGCAAAATACAAACCAAATAAGAGGATCTGGTTTGGAAAATATAAGGTAGTCAGATGGAAATGGGAGCAGCAAAATATGCCCCATGAATAAAAATGAAGCCACCATGTAGAAAAATAATGTAGGATGTCATCAGTCTGAGGAGATCTATTTGCAGACAGTAATCACTGATGGACAAGAAATTGAGAGTGGCTCTCTTGGTAAGAGGAATATCTATCTGTGTTTGTGTCTGTGCATGCACATACATTTTTACTAATCATTTTGCTAGATAGGGAAGGATATGTGCAAGTATTTGAAATGGATGTGTTAATGTCATCCCCCCAATAGTGCTGTTCTGTCCAGATTAGGGTGCACCACAGAATGTAACGGTACAGATGCATATATCCATAAAATCCTAAATAAGTGTGCAATGCTCATATCTGCTGAGCTGCTAAATGTGCTTTGGGCTCTGGAGGAAAGCAGTTATGCACCAGTTCAATGAGTTTACCAGCCCATGTTCAAAAGGAGGTAAAACTGGGAATTCTAACTGTGCAGAAGAATTCACATTTCTTTGTGGGAAGCAGCTGCAAACCCCTGAATCTGAACGACCTTATGCTCTCCTTTAAAATGTTGTGCAATCTTCGAAACCAGCCCATTTTATCATGCATTATTTTAAGAGTTCTTTTCCCTGAAAGAGTACTCAGTTAACTTGAGCACACCCAGTCCTCCACTGTGCAAATACGAAAACCTTACAGGAGAAGATTTCCCATTATCTACCCACAATTATAACCCACACCTTCTCCTTGAATGGAAATCCGTGGGCAAGCACAGCAACAATCTTTCAAGCCAGGCAACAAGTCCACCCTACTTTAGCTTGGGTACCACTGTGCCCATATAATTTCAGGATTACTTGTTTTCTCAGTCTGCATCAGACTAAGCATGGCCATAAGGCTAAGATGCAAACCCTGGGGTTTTCACATGACAGTACTGTGTGTTTTAGCAGACTCCTGCCATTACAAAAAGCCTCTAGGGAGCACTGTATAAATGGTGAAGCAGCTGGCAAGAGGCTGTTGCCCTGGGACTGGTCATTGCTCCTGTAGAATGGGCTTCATGGGGAAGCTGTATGAAATGCTGGCCATGAATATTCTGCACTATCATTTGGAATGGCGATGAAATGGGAATGTTATCACAAACTGTCACCACTTATTATTGGCTCGTGTTCAGCTGTGACCACAGGTAATAATTCTATCAAGATACAAGCTCTGTTATGAGTCTAAGACAGGGGAGGATATATGCCAAAGAATTATATGCAAGTACCTAAGGGAGATGCACAGCCATGTCACAGACAGCTTGATGTTGCCCAGCTCTGGAGGGCTTAGGGCATAGATTTGTTCTGGTCTTGCAAGACAATATACCTGCAGAGCTGCCTAACAGATCAAGCTGTTAACATCTCTTCCTTTCTCCCTTATCAGATGACGCCCAAACACTTGGAGAGCACAGAAAGGCTTTTACCAGCCTTTTACAATGCACTGCCAAGTGCACGCTAAGACAGCAGAGGTACCTCTACAGCTTCAGATAGTGCTACTTCTTGATGGAGGGAACTGTGTAAACCCATCAAACAAAAAATATTGCAAGTCCTGCACTGCTGAGAAGATATCTCTGAAGGACAACTCTTCTTCTATTGCACTAGCATTAAACCTTTGGAAAACAACTAAAACAACCTAATAAATTATTAGGCAAAGTATTTCCAGTGGATTTTCCGAACTTTAATCCTTCAGTTTCTAAGTATCACTTAGTGGCCTGTTACCCTGCTCTGTTCTGCAGTTCATGACTAAAATAGAAAGGCTGGAAAGCTACAGGGAAGGTACTGATGGACAGCTCTGCAAATTGTTCCAGCTGAACCACAAAACTGTCAAAAAAATGATACATGTTAGTTGTGATGGCCCTGTGCCTCCCAGAAATAAAGTGAATCTTTAATGGAAGACTTTAGTAAAGAATTAAACATTAATTAGGGCTTATATGAGATAGACATAAAAGCTATTAGAAACAAACCACAGGTTTGCTGTAGCAATGGTAGAATGAAAGAGCCCTTCTTTTTGAACTTTCGTTGACTGGTTATAAGCAATAAAGCTGAGAAGGCAGAGGAAAACATCTTTATTCCTTGCTTTGAAAGGGGTAGTGGCCCAATGCCTTTAGTTTTCTTTACTTGCTTCACAAGCACAGCGCTTGTGAGAGTACTTACGTTCTCAGTTATTGACATGGTTCATAACTGGAAAAGCTTCTAATGGGCTGACTCACCAGCTCATATGATAGCTATGTTAGGGAAGACTAACACAGAAATTATGGCTATACTTGGTGTCAAAGCAGCAAATAGCTTTGTAAAGGAGATATATTTTTAACTGAGTACATCTGGGTTGATTTGTTTAGACAAAAGTGCCAATGTAGGCTTTCCAGAGGACTCACAGAGTGACCATTTTGATTTTTCTAGAGGACTCTTTGATTTGTTATTATTTTTGCCTCTGCCTCTCCACAGCCCACACAAAACATCAGTTACAATCCATGTCCTGTGGAACAAACAACTGAGGATGTGTACATCCTGTGCCTTTCCATTTTGGGGGCAGACTTCCAAACATGCTTATTAATTGTTGACTGGCATCTAACCTGAACCTAAAGTTCCAATAATGAGTCATCCTTTGTACTAGCACAACTAACATCACAGATTTCCAAAACCTGCTTTCAGACCAAATACAGAGGATTTTAATTCTAATCCACACACACATAAGAAGTATTTTGGATTTTGTTTAAGAGCATTATGGCAAATTATAAGTTAACTGCTCAATTTAAACCAGATACATAAATAATAAATATTCCCATCTGGATCAGCTGCAAAATAAAAGCTGAAATGCACTGCTTGTAGGATTTGGGAGTACCTGGAACCTGGAGTTCCTGGGAGTACCTGGGAGTAACTGTAGATGCCCAGTTACCAACGGCTGATCACAACCTTCACTTTTTTAGTACTATGAAGTGCAATTCAGTGCTGAGAAAGGTCCACTGGTTAATGTTCTTTGCATGGTAGCTCACAGCACTACCGCTGCTGAACCACAGAATTTGAAAGTTTCCCTTCTGGTCTTCAGCTATTCCCAATCATGTAGAACAAAGGTGCTGACAGAGGATAAAATAGATCCACCATCCCTTTCCATCCAGACCCAGCACACATAAGGTATCAGAGAGTCACTGACAGCGTGATCTTCTGCTACAACTATACCCTAGATGTTTGAGAAGCCATGGTGGTCAGGAGAGGTGCCTGAGGACTGGAAGACAGAAAATGTCACCCCAGTCTTCATAAAGAGCAACAAGAAGGACCCAGGGAACTACTGGCCAGTAGCCTTACTTCAGTCCCTGGAAAGGTGATGGAACACCTCACTGTGAAATGAGGCCATCTCTATCCACATGGATGACAAGATGATGATCAGGAGTAGTCAGCATGGATTCATTAAATGGAAACCATGCCTGACCAACCTGACTGCTTTCTGCAATGAAACAAAGACCTGGATGAAGGAGGGAAGAGCAGTTGATGTTGTCTACCTTGACTTCTTTTCAAATGAACTTGGCAGAGCAAGCTTTGGAAGTCAACTCCCCATGCTCTGTCCACCCTGTGTACTGATGCCAGTTCTAGGAGCAAAGATAGTACCAAAGACTATTGGGATTTGAGGGATAAATCTGTCTTTCCTCCACACTCAGCCTCCCTTCCTCAAAGCAAGAGGTGGCACGTGCTCTGGCCATAGGTAAATATATGCAAACCCTCATTCCACCAAGGGACCTAAAGGAGTTGTAAGAGAAATTACTCTCTTGTAAGACAGATGCCACACAAATACTCTTCTCTGTAGAAGAAATGCCCCACAAATACATGGTAGTTTTTACCCTGAGGAGCTGATGTAGCCAAAGAGGGAACTGAGGAGAAAAGGTGGCTTATTAGCAGTATGCAAGGCAGTGTATCATCCTCAGCTAACCAACATAGTGATCCCTCTCTTCTACCTGACTCCAGTCATACAGATGTGACTGCCATTAACATCAATGCCATTCTCTCTGGTAGCTCTACAACACTCTTCCTACATTCTAAAATAAATTTTGCTATGGGCAAAAGGGAATACAGATTATATGTGGAGCTCAAAATTTATTGTTAGTCTAATTAAGGTCTCCACAGTCTAACTAAAATACAGGTCACTATATTTTGTTTAGTTACAGTAAAATCAACACTCTGAAAATAAGAGTGAGACTGATACATAATAAATTTCTACTATCTATCTCTTTTCTCTGTCCTTAAGTTTAGCCCATCATTGTACTTCTGAGTCCTAAGAATCCGGGAGGACACAAGCTCTCCCCAAGCAGGAAGTGTCTATCACACTGAGTCCTTGGCATGAAAATTTCTTCATCAAACGCAGGCTCTTGGTCATTGTAGTGTGGTTGCCTGAGCCCCATTTGGGGCTATTTTGCATGCTGCATTAATAAAATTTGTTTTGCTTTGAGTAGCTCCCATCTAAACTTGGACACTTAGCCATAGTGTTCCTCTTTGCTCAGGGACAGTGGAGCAAATCCAGAACTTTACAAATGGCAGTAAAATCTTTCCAATTTATTTCCCTCCCAAGTTTAGTGCAGATGGAATACATACTAGCCTCAGGCTCAAAGCCCCAATCCTCTTGAAGTGGAAGAACTGGTACTTAACCCAGTAAATGAAGAACACTGCATCTTTACGGTAGTCCTTTCTATCTATGAGAACTAAACATTATCATTGTTTATAACACAACCTCCCCCTTTCAGCCCAGGAACCCCAGTTCAGAGGGGCTTCAACCCCTACCCTAGCTATCTTGCACGAGTGCTGATCTCAGCTCTGCCTACATCTGGCCACAGACCTTCCATCTGGACTCTGATTCATAGACTGACTTCCCAGTTTGGCCCCAGAGTTGTCCTGTCATGACACTTGCCTGGTCCAATTTAATGACCTGTCACTCAGCACCTGCCTTGCTCCCCAGTTCAGAAGCAGTGTATGGGGCTGGTGATGAGGATGCCAGTTTTCTCAGGGATAAACTTGCTGAGGCCTGTCACATTTTACTCTGGATGCTATTCACTGAGCTAAGCTGAAAAAATTTAGGAAGCAGTCACAAAACTATCAAACAACCCTTACCACAGCTAAAACAGTCTCAGGCCAAGACAAGCCCTGACACAACACATTGTCAGACTGATGTGAAGCCCTCAGCCTAACAGTCATAATGACAGAATTAGACGTACCAGGTTACATCTGATGACAAAAGTAGTTGTACGATGTTGAACTGCAGCAAAACAAACCCCTTGAGTCATGTTCAATCATGGTGGAATGGAAGGTGACATCTGGGTTAAGATCCATGTCCCTGGAAAAATGCGAGAGCATTTAACAGCTAACCCTAGGCTACATGCACTGGATGAAATATACTGAGGTATCACAAATGCAGGGAGATGTCAAATCCTGGTCTTGAATTTAGCCAGCTTTGGGATATTAGAGATGCACATTGATGGTGTCTAGAATTTCAAGAATTCACATAATACTTGTTAAAATTGTTGTATTTAGCAGAGGTGATAACAAGACTTCCTAATCACCTCTTAGATAGACTAAGTAATTTTGAGGAAAGCACTTGTATAGGGAAGTATTTTCTTCACTCTGTTTGCATCTACCCAGATTAGGTTGTATACCAGAACTTGATCTCCTCAGAGCACAGAACACCTCCTCCTTAGCTATGAAGTCCAGAAAGTCCATTGGAAAAGCCATGAAACACTTCTGAACTTGTCAGAATTGTATCTAGACCAAAAGTGGGAGTTGGAAAAAAAATTATGGCATCACACCAGGAAAGAAGCAGAAACCAAAAAAGCCCTTTGGAGGAAACAGTAAATCCCACCCTACAGCAGAGTAATTACCAGAGTAATGCACCCTGCAGAGTAAATTACCAGAGTAATGCACCCTGTCCTCTCCTATACAACTGATCAACCCTCAATAACTCCATGCAACTCTAGCACATGTCCCAGGCACCTTCAAGCTTTCAATCTCCCTCAGGAGTGCATCCATGTTCCTGCATCATGTGCCTCTGTCTGGGGCTGATCACTGCAACAAAAGCAAGTCCAGCACAGAGAATCATGACAGGAAGCAGGTATTATGTCTGTCTGCAACCTGCAGAAACCGTGGCAGAAATTCAGTGCTAGAGGTACTGCATTTCCTGAGGCAGCATAGTGTGGGAACTGGCAGTGGTCGGAAAACAGATTTTTAGGCTTCAGGCAGTAACTTGAAGCCTGTGGGAAAAGCCAAGTACTCAACTCTCCCACTCTGGCCTGGGAAATCATAAGGAGGAACCCAAAACAATCCTTATAGATATCCTCTTCCTGACACCTGGTGTTTTTCCAACTTGTTTGCTGGTAAAGATGTTTACAAGAAGGCGCTGTTCTAAATGACCAACAATATTCATTGTACTGAAACACTGTATAAAAGAGTCTGTCTTTCAATCAACCTTTAATATAATGCCCTCTGAAGAAACCGGAGGTTTTATTTGTTGTTACTGCCACCGTTGCAAATAGTAACAACAGCATAGCACTGTCCCACTGAGGGGAAAGGCAACAGATAGCGGCAGGCCACATCCAGTTCAACTACTCATCCCAAAGGCTAGAAATAAATTGAGGAAGAAGGAAATCTTGGGGCTCACAAAGCCCACCAGATCATGGGTAAAAGCTGCAACACTGTCATACGCTGAGCTTTGAAAACAAGCCCTCCACAAGAAAAGCAGAACTAAGATCTATGCTGTGTTGCTGGTAAGATTCACAATGTGAGATATGTATGTCTGATACCTTTAGTATCTTGCAGAGGTATTATGACTGCAGTGGCAGTTTGGTGATCGAGATGGGTGTATAGAACTGCTAGACTCCTGCAAGAAAGAGGATCGCTTCAGAGTAAGATTTTACAAGGCCAACCATGCTATGGAAGCCATGAAGATGCATGAGTTGGAGCACAATTTCATACTAAGCCTTCTCTAGCCTACCAGCTGGAGTTCAGTCAGGGCCAGCCTCATTCTCTCCCACCTCTGTCCCTGTGCTTCTTCTGTTGTGGACTACCAGGCTACACAGTGTCATGTCTCTGCAGCTTACCTGTGCACATGAAAACAAACTGAATCAAAAAAGGAGATGCTTCCCAGGCAGTCAGCTGGATGAATTATCCTCCTTTCAGCTTCCTTGATGTTGTTCCCTGACACATGGGAAACAGCAGCAACAGGCAAGCAGAAGCAGGGAAGAAGAGCAGGACAGAAATCCTGGTTACACTGGATTAGATGTAACATGAAACTTGAGACTATTTGACAGAGTCTATCTGCCTAAAGACCAGCTGCTACCATGTGGGAAAGTGAAGTCATCCAAGAAGCAAAGCTGTCATAAACCTTGGAAGGCCTCACCAGCAGTTAGTTATTTACAGCAGTAGTCAGTTACTACAAAAATATCCAGATAACTCCAGATGATTTTCTAGGCTTCAACTTCCATATGCTACAGCAGAAGTCTTGTTCCTGCCATGGCATGAGATGGCTGTGTGACAAAGTCATCTTGGCATTTCCAGGGATGCTCTTTGAAGCCAAGTTTATAATTCAATTAAGTACTAAATTAGCTGGAGGCATCTGAACAGAAAAGCATACACACACATTCACAACTCACACAGACACACACACACACATACACACACACACACAAATCCCTCAATGCATACACCAAAATTTCCTGTGCATTGTGCAGGAACCTCTTCACAAAGAAAGAAAATGCAGCAGGAAGTTAAGTTACTAGCTCCCTGACATGTCTGAAGGAGCCTGGAATGTCTATGTTCTCAGAACATCCTTGCAGGGATGCTGCAAGGAGAGCTGCTGGGACTAAATGCCTTAAGCACTCTTTCTCAGAGGAATGACTCAGATCAGGAGCAACAGGCTTTACATCTCTCATCTGTCCAGTTTGAGACACTGGAGGAATTTAAGCTGGCCGGACAGCTGGGAAGGGTCAGCCTCAATATACTGGAAAGGGCCAGTGAAGAGTGCTGCTCACCATTCCCCATGCCTGTGTGCCTCCTCAGGAATGCCTCAGTAGAGGAAGAGCTCTCACTCAGTCTTTGCAGGGAGGTGGGAAAAGGCTATGGTAAAATCCCCAGTGTACTTCGGGTGGGAGTGTCAGGTGTGGGAAACCTCCCTTGTAAAATGCTACACAAAAACTTCCCAGCCCTTGGAGGAGCAGTAAGTCAAAGAAAAAAGGGGAACATCCCCTTGACCAAGGTTTTTATAAAGGCTCTGCCTGATCATCTCTAGAACCATGCTCATAGAAACCTAAGCATATGGGTTTAGCTCTGAATCAGATTTTTAAATCTGGAAAACTGCATGTTGGAGGTAATCCAAGGTAATTTTGGCATTTGTGCTGCCCCTGGAACAAGACGATTGGGAGGATTGCAGAGCAGACAACTGAGTTTCACCAGTGTAGCCTGGCATCTGAACTTCAAATCCTGCCAAAACATGTTGATCCAGTCGACTACTTGATAGGGAAAACGCAAGCCATATGCTCCCAGCTGCTCTCCCTGCAGCAGCCCTCAGATGTTTTAGGAACAGAGGTGTATTGGGCTCCTTCACAGGGTGTAGATGACTGATGGATTTTCTTTCTCTGGCAGGAGGCACCAGAGCAGCTGTGGTGAGCAGAAAAGATTTCCTGTGAGCAACTGCAGTTCTTCAGAAGTACCTTAAAAATCTTGTTAGCTGCTTTGTTAGGCATGGAAGAGAAACCTGTGGGTGAGAGAGCCTTTTGTTAAATCTCTCCTCTAGCAGGGGTTTTGACTTCTCTTTTGTCTCCCAAGTTCAGGCCTGGTGTAGCCGATGTGCTACGTATAGCACTTGCCCATGCCCTGGGATAAGTTGTAGAAAATAATGTTCTGTTCTGACATTCTGTTTAGCCCCTACCCCAGTCTCTGAGAAGGACCCTCCTGAAAATGCTCTGGAGGTCATGTTCTTGTCAGACTCTCAGGGAAGAGACTTCCCTGGAGCTCTGAGAGAGACTTCTCTAAAATGACAACAGATCACCATTTTGCAGCCATGGCTCTGCAGTGTTCCAGGACCTTCTACAACATGGCTGAGGACAGCCAAAGTTTCCTGACCAAAAAGAGCATAGTATTGGTTTGACACCTTGTCTTCCAGATCGGACTTTGAAATCAGCCAAGCTGAATGCAACAGTTCTGTTTTAGCAGTCCCTGAGGAAAATTCAGCTTGATCTTGAGCTTGAAGGCTCAAGCCTTCCTGATGTCAAGAGGAATGGTTGTCGTAAAACCTATGAGGTTCAAGGGAATTGCCCCCTGAAAACAACTTTTTGCTGAAATTTGTGGCCAAGTCTTTGACTGGGGACTGAGCTGTTGGTTTCTCTGCACAGGATAGTTTCCATGTCCATCACAGCTAGGTGCTGGAACTGCTGGCATCTTGTGCTGGCCCCACAATGAACCTTCCCCACTTAGAGACAGAGGCACATGGTTGGTGTTTATAAGCAAAAAATCAGAGTATAGTGTTTGGCTGTCATCTCCTCCAATCTATTCCTCTGAAGAGAAAGTAACAAAAAAGCCAACTTAAATGGGTGCAAGGTCCTTCTCTCGTGGATCACCCTTTCCAAATGGCAAAATGCCATCAGCCCTCACTGAAGCCCGGGCAGCAGCACTCACAAATGCAGCTTCTGTCCCAGCTCAGGGTGCAGCTAGCACCTGGTTGGAAGGCTTGACAAGATTCCTGAAGGCACAACAATAGGTAAATGAGAACGATCCCAATGACAAGAATCACGCCCCACGGAAAACCAACTCCTCAGATATACGTGGTAACAAACAAGCATTTAGAGAATCAAGCTGCAGGCTGTGTGTGATAAAGCACATTTAAAACTCTTCGCAGAATCATGGAATTACATAAAGTTTGGGGTTGGAAGAGCCCTTGAGGATAATCTAGTCCCAACATTCCCCTGACATGGGCAGGGACAAATCCCACTGGATTGGGTTGCTCAAGACCTCGTCCAGCCTGGCTTTGAACAGAGGCTTTCAACAACCACCCCGGGGAACCTGTTCCAGCATCTCACCACCTCCACCGTAAAGAATTTCTTCCCAATATAAGCTACACTTCTCCTCTTTCAATTTGCATCCGTTAGGAGTGAACAGCCCCGCCTTTCTGAGCCTGTCTTTTTAGGGGAAGTTCCTCAGTCCTCTTATAAACTTCACGGCCCTTCTCTGGACTTGCTCCAACAAGTCCACGTCCTTCCTGTAGTAGATGCCAGAGCCGGATGCAGCACTCCAGGTGGGGTCTCACGAGAGGGGAGCAGAGGGGCAGAATCGCCTCCCTCGCTCTGCTGCTCACGCTGCTTTGGAGGCAGCCCAGGATGTGGCCGGCTTTCTGGGCTGAGAGCGCAACCCCTCTTCGACACGCTGCGATCAATAAATTGGTTGACACGTAGCCAGCGGACACGGCTTCCACCCTGCCCCTACGCTTTTCCGGGGAAGGAGGGCGGTTCCGCTCCCGTCACCGCGGCCTTCCCGGGCCTGGCACGGGGAGCGCGGGCGTGGCGGTGCGCACCGCCCCCGTGCGGGGCGCGGGAGAGGCGCAGCCGCCGCCGCCCGCCCCGCGGCCCCGCCGCGGGGAGCGTCCCGGGAACCGGCGGCGCCGGGACAGCGGCCACAGCGCTGCGAGTCGTGAGCAGCGCGGCGGGCAGGAGGCCCTCCGGCCGCGGGGCTCCGCGGGGCGAGGGCCTCTCGGACCCTGGGCGTGCCCTGGCGCGCCGGCAGCGGGCGGCGGTGGGGCCCCGCTCCCCGGCCCCGCGGCCCTCGCGGCGCCATGGGGCCGCTGCTGTGGCTGCTGCTGGTGCCGCTGGGCGCGGGCTCCGCGGCGTACGAGGTGTACGTGGATGCCCGGCGAGCCGAGCGGCCCCTGCAGCACTTTTGGAGGAGCACTGGCTTCTGGTAAGCGCGCACCGCCCGGCTCCGGGCCCCGAGCCGCTGGGCAGAGGCTCTTCGGCCCTCGCCTGGGCTGCATCCCGCCCTCTCGATCCCCGGGGCGTGCGGACGCTGCCTTCCAGGAGGAACCGAGGCTCTCCCGGGCTTGCTGCTGTGGGATCAGAGGGCCCCTTGTTGCCCCTTGCTGCTTAACCTGGTGCTGGACCAGCTCCACAGTGTAGGGAGGGATGTGGGATGTGGCCAGTTAATGTGAACTGGCCAAAAAATAGGCCTAATCGACATTCCTTTCCCTTCTCTGACTTGCTTCATTTGCTCCTCGAACATGTAAAGTCCATATTCTTCCCCAGCACAGTACATATGTTGATACTCAGAACTCATTTCTCTTTACTTTTTGCCGTTTCCATTGCCAAGGCCCCTAAAGGGCCCCAGGAAAAAGTTCTGATAGTTCTAGTACTACCAAACAAAGACTGATAGTTCTAGGAGTTTTTTCCTCTTGACAGACGTTTTCCAGATGCACCACCGGATGCAGCCAGTGGGTCAAGTTGACCCAGGTTAGGGGGAAGGAGGTGACCGTGCAGAAATCCCTGTATTCTCGTCGTGCTTTGCTTCTCGGAGAAAGCCTGGTCTTGCTCAGCTAACTGGGGTTGGAACAGCCTTTAAGTTTTGTGAAACTACTAAAAGTTCTAGCAGGCATGGAAGCAAGAGATGGTATTTTCCACTGCCATGCTTGAATCGTACTCTAAAGTGACTGTGATCTCTTTCATTTAGGCATACAGTGGGTTAAATAACACTTATATGGAAAAGAGTTGCAATAGGGATGGAATGAGCATGAGCTGTAGAAAAAGGAATTTGTGCACTTTTTTTGTATAATGCGTAAAGGTCCCCTAAAAAAAAAAAAAACAAACCTTGCAAGATTTTTCTTTAGTTTTCCACGGGGGGGGATGGGGGGGACGGGTTGGGGACGGGTGGTGGAGGGGGAACAGAACAGGACCTAAAATACATTCTGATGAAGAGAAATGTTGGGGCTTTCAGGATTTTTTTTCTTTCGTTGTTTCTTTTATTTTGTTTTAAAATTTTCTTGCAACATTAGGAAACTAATGGAAATGTGCCTTAAAAATAGTATGTTTAGCCCGTTTAAACTGCAGCCTATGAAACAGTCATCGTTTTGTGTGAAAAACTTTGGAAAATTGCAAACGTGGAATACATGTGAAGGAAAGACAGAGGAGCAGTAGCAGAGGCAGAGGCTATCATGGGTCAGCAGTTACTCTTTTATAACACCTGGCCAACACTAGTATTTCTGAAAATCCCTTCAAAGCTCATGCACTGGCACAACTGAGTTCCAGCTGCTAAAGCTTCTTTTCTGGGCAAGTGCCCAGCTGTGGATCAGAAGCTGGGAAAACCTGGGAGCAAGGCTTGAAGTTCTCTTGGATGAGCCCTTTGCATTCAGAACAGGAAAGCATAGATACTGATAGCACCACTAACAAAACCCACTGTTCTGTCAGCTTTCTTTTGTATCCCATCACAAGATTTCTGCAAGATTTCTCTCTGGCGGTGTGAACTTCAGTGTGTTTATTCAACATGGACTAAGCAAAAATAATTGTCTTTCCCACTGCTGAATGGAAGCCAGAGCAGTGGTAAAGCACTCCATCAGAATCTGATCATTAACATTGTCCTTATTTACTGGAACAATTAAAAAGACCCAAATGGCTGATACATTTTAGTAAGAGTGGAGCTGATAATTTCTCAGTATCACTTGTGTGACTTGAAGCTGTCTTATGGAGATGGTTTTAAAGTGCCTTGTATGCTGGTGAAAGTGCAGAGAAGGGCTCACATATACTGGCTAATTTATAAGAAGCGTTATAAATGGATGTGGTTTGTGTAAAGACTGGAACTTTCAGGTAAGGGTGCAGGAGTTCGGGTAATAGATAGGCAGTTCTTGTCTAATGGGGTCAGGCTTTTCTCCCTTTGTACACAGATGGTTATGCACTAGCAGATTCGTTCCATAGGGCCCTTGGTGCAGGATGACTATATGGGTGGGTACAGAGTAGGCAAGGATGACATAAATGACTCTTCCCAGCTGAGTTACAGTCAGCAGAAGTCTGGTTGACTTCGTAGGAGACAGACTACAACAGTCAAAGCATAGACTAGAACAGTTTTTGACTTAAACAGTTTGTATATAGCGTGTAGTTAGAGCACAAGTCATGTCTTGCTGCACTGTGAAGACACATGGATGTATTTTACCCAGCCTGAGGGACAGTGTTGTTTTATCCTTTTTGTCAGACAAATGCTTTATCATTCAAAATGTGCACAATATGAGGAAGCTTAATAAAAGTCCTTAAGGATGCCCAGACCCAGTGAACTGTACAGCATTCTAAGTTGCTGACTTGTGAAGGGTGGGGTTGGGATCTCCATCTTGCAGTATATATATGTGGAGATAGGAACAACAGAAATTTGCCACAGTGTAATGTTAATTTCAGTGGAATAAGTAGGCATCAAAGTCAAGTTGATATGATTGTTGCTGTATAGCCATGAACCTGTTAAACTGCTTGTAGAATCAAGCATAGAAACCTCAAACTGCACACTCCGGTGCTCTCTGATGCTTAAGGGTTAGCTGAACATGGCTGAAGAATGTGAAGGCTCTGAGCATCTAATTCTGCCTCTAAAAAGTGTAGTGGGGTCCACAGCAGACAAAGAATTGATGTCACTGCATGAACTTCAGCAGGAGGGTCAAGCCTGTATTTTTCTTACTGCAGATGTCAGCAAGTCTGACTTCCACTCTAAAGACTAAAAGAAGGTGAGCTCCTTCATGATTAGTTACTCAGCGGCAAGGCAATTGTTACTATATGGTTTCCTCTGGCCACTGTTGCCTGGGATCGTTGTCTGTGCAGCAGTGACTACTGGCAAGGTTTTCCTTTGAGCATGGTGCTGAGATGCACCCGGGTTGTATTCTGCATTGCCAAACAACATGTAGAGCCAGTTGGCCCCAAATAACCTGCAACTCTGTTTTGCCTGTCTCATGTTAGGCAGTGCTCCTCATGCCGTGCAGGAACATGCAGGTGGTGTAGGGATGTGGCATAGGAATCTCTGCATGCCCAGTGGAGCTGTTATTTAATATTTCAATGTGTTTCTTTTCTGTCCATCTTTTCCTGAAGCCCTCCTTTACCTCACAGCCGTGCTGACGTGTTTGACCTGAGCAAAGACCAAGAGCTGAACCTTGCCTACATTTCTTCTGTTCCACATGGCGGCATTGAACAAGTTCGGATTCACTGGTTGCTGGAATTAGTTGCTCTTAGGTAAGCAAACATCTCCAGTTGATGTGCAGGAAAATGTGACACGTTAAAGGGTCCAACAGGTGCTCACTTTGATGTTTATCTTAGCCAATTTGCAAGCTGGGCAAATCTTTGCTTCTGTGGAAGTTAGCTATGTTCCACCAGATGGGAATCATTCTGGAAGTGAAGGGATGTAGAAAGACACAGTTTCTACCAAGAAGCTGAGAGACTAGAAAGATGGCTTACTTTTTAATGTAGGAGACGTGATACAGCAAAAAAGTCCAACAAAGCCTGACTTATTGAGAGGTCCAAATGAAAGCTGCCACTAATCCTTCTGCCTATATTAGAAGTTACTTTTTGCCTTCTGAACCCACTTGTGCACTGCATTAATTGACAGGTAGTGAGAATTAAAGTGGGGTCGATTCAGGTAATACTAGTTAATACTCTGTTCCAAAAGGTTTCATATACAAAACAACATTTTTAGTTTTAGGGAAATACATGTCAGAACATGTATTAGGAGAACATTTGGAAGTTATTGCCTTTTAATTCAGCTTGAACACACTCATATCAATATGCCCACTGGGAACAGCCAAATAGCCAGATGCCTAGAGCAGGAGCAATTGGTATATGAGGAAAGATAAACCATAAAAACACCGTGAAGAATTGTAATGGCTCTTAGATGTTCTGCCTGGCTCAGGCTCTTGCTGAGCTGAGCATACTAACAATCCACAGCAATCTACTGTCCCAGACACAGAAGAGTGGGAATTTACCACTGTGGGTAAGCAACAAGGAAGGAGAGCTCAGACCCTAAAAATGGAGTGTGAGCAGTGGAGTAGGGAGTTTCTGAGTGTGCATTAGGAACAGAATTTTTCTTCCTCAATATTAAGGTGTGCTTGTGTATGTCAGTTTTTTAGGAAGGTGGTCATAAGTCCTGCACACAGGTAAGTATTGCATCAGTAACCCAGGGTGGTCTCTGTTTGTTAGTCCATCTATGAGTATAGCAGGTAACAGAGCTCCTCATTCTCGTTTTTCCCTGTGGAAGTTTCCACTGAACACCTTTTTCCTGTGTGTGTCTCCCTCTCTTACTGGACTGTAGAATATGTACTCTTGGAGTGAACCAGTGTCAAGGACAACTGTCACTGCTCACCACTTCGGAGTCTCTGTCTTAGAGGTTTCTCCTGGGAGATGGATTGGGTCTTTCAGGTTTCTGTAACCAATTCACTTAGGAAAAGCAATGAGTACTTTAGGAAAGAAAGTAGCCACATCTACACTTGGAGCCCAGAATCCCTTCTGGCAGCCTGTCTTAGCTGTGCCATTGTATTGAATTGGGCTTTCCACATGACTGAGAGAGAGGAATGCATCTGTTATGGATTTTGCTCAGCCTTTGTGGGGACTGAGCCACTGAGTCTTCTAAAAAAAGTGGGATACAGTCCTTGACACAATCAAAATTCTAGGACCGTGGAAAAAGCCATCAATCAAGAAGGCCCTGAAAAAGCTGTATTGTCTCAAAGGAAGGATTCTAACCTGCTAGTCTCAATCTTTAGCACATCTTGGACATGTAGAAATTAGAAACTCCCACTGTTTAGAACCAAGCTAAAATGTCTCATTTTGCCAAAAAAAATGTGCGTTTGTCCTCTTTTAAGTTGTGAGAGGACAACCAGTGGACTAAGTGTCAGCAGTTTTGGAAGGGGAAGGAGCATGGAGCCTGCAGACAAACATTGGGACTGAAAAAACCAACAGGAGCAGGAATACAAGTCTGAACATAGAAGTTCAGTGCTGATGCTTAGTTTTGTGCATGTGTAAATCTCTTCCCGAACCAGTGATTTCCAGAAAGATGTAAAGAGGCTTTGAGTGCAACCATCTGAGTGCAGAACTGTGTTATGTGATGGGGTTGATGAGTAGAGAACACTCCCTGGAATGTGGAGATGGGCACTTGACTGAAGAGGAGCACTTAGAAAAAACAGAGGACCTCTGTGGAAGTCTAACAGACAGAGGCTTTGCCTTTTTTCTCAGTTGCCCCCATCTGTAAAAAAGGTACCATAAATGTTTCTGCCAAGAAATAGATGTTCCCAAATCAAAGACTGCCACCTTCCCCTTCTCACTTCTGTTATGGTCTTCCTCATGTTTTCTAATTCCCCAATACTAAGTGCATCCCTTTACTTAAACTTTTTACTTTTTCTAGTACAGCAAGCCCCCCTCTTCATCTTTGTCTTTATTCAGAGTTAGCCCATTATTTCCCCACCTGTGAAAGGATACCACAAGGCAAACTGTTTTCCAAGAGCTCCTAGGTTTATTTTCCAACCGATAGCACACATTTGTCTCTTGGTCTTGGTCTTCCAGTGACACAGGAATATTCATGATTGTGGGGAAATCCAGGGTGTCTTTCATGGGCTGGACAGTTCCCAGATTGTTGGTTACCAGTGCCAGTAAATAGAGCTATTTTGACACTTAGACCACACATTCTGGCCATGCTTCACTAGTCAACAAGACAGAAGCTTGACTGAAGACTCCAGCTCGTTGCCCGGTTCCAAGGGAGACACACAGTCCACAAGTTAAGAATCCTTTGCCATTCTTATGTAGCAGTACTAAAATCTCTTGGATACATGATACATGGTAAATCACAAGGCAGCACAGTGAACAAAAATATAGTCAACCTACATGAAGCGTATAACATGTCCTAAAAGGCATATAATGGTTTTTATTTCAATATTAGTATTAACCTAGTTGGAATTACAAACCTATCCCCAGCTTCTCTCCAAGACACTAATTTCTGGTAGATTAGGAGAGAAGAGAATCAGCAGTTTTTGTTAATTTTCAACCTTCATATTTTTAATCTTAGTTTAATTCAGTATAGCAAACATAGATGTATGAGAAAAAAGCTTACGTTTTTAGTTACCTTTCACATACTCCTTAGAAATAATTCAGTCTGCTAGCATCCCTACGTCATAGCACTGAAGCTGTTTCCATGCTGTGTTTGACAATGTCCAACACAGGCAGCTCTGCCAGTAAAACCAAAACAGGAAATTGTTCTCACAGTTTCTTCTGGCCAATAGTTTCTTTCTTCATAGTATAAGTTCTAAAGTTTACCTTCTCTCTTATGTGTAGTCAAGTTTCTTTTCTTAGGTATCCTTTGATACCACACTTAAAATAAATGTGGTAAAAAAGAGACTTTCCGGTCTTACTTTCTTATTCTTTTCATTATTCTCCAGAGACTCTTTCAAGGATATACCTTCCACTGGAATTTCTCTTTTTTTTTTTTTTTTTTTGTCTTTTAAAATGAGATTAATATAGAGTTAAGGGTATCTTTGCATTTTGTTTGGTTTTTTTTTTATTTTCTTTATGTTTGATATTGGCTGGATCTGTAAAGCTAAGAAAGTGTAGATTGGTAGGATCTTTTATTTGACTTCCAATGACAGCTTGCTTTAGCACAGCAGCCTAAGAGTGTCTGTATTGATACTGTCTGGTAGTAATGCTTATAAACCCATTTGCCTCGTGAGGCCCAACTGGATCTTAAAAGAGGTATTCCCTGATCAAAGAATGGTTACAAACAAAAGCAGGTACAAAGCAAGGCCCTGCTCGCTTCATTTTAGAACAGAAGGAAGTTAATCATACCAAGTCAGCAATTTAAATAATAATAATGTGGATTGGTTTATGACAGGAAAATGCTGCTAATGGTCAATCGTTGGATCTCGTGTCAGATGTCTCTGTCAGATTTTGCTGCTTTAGCAGTACTAACAGCATGCAGCTGATAGGCTTCTTTTGTAATGAGTGTGTGAAAATGTCAGCATTGAATAATCTAATACTGTGCTAGTCGTAGACCCTGTGAAGATATTTTTGGTCTTTTGGAAGTGTACTACTTTTCTTCTGAGAAAATCCTTGTTTCTGAAAGCCAGACAAGCTCTGGGGCACCTGGAGAACCTCAGTTTGACTGTTCTTTCATTCAGTGACCTAAAAAGTTGAAATGAACAAGTCATATGATGTGTTGATTTGACTTTTTTTTTTTTAATGGAACAACAAAGAAATGGCTTCTGCATATATGGAACCTGTTTCTAGAGTCTGTTAGTTGTGAGAGGCACAGCTGTGATAGAACTTCTTTCCATGCTTGGTGATGTGTGAACCTGACTCGAAAAAGGAGAGTGAGCACAGCTGTCTTACCTTCTATGCAGATAATTACAGACCTGAGTATGAAACAGAATATTCCACCCATGCCGTGGGCCAGAGCACTGAATACTGTTTTATAAATCAAAATCCAAGTCTATTCTTATTTGTGAAGAGAGAACGTGCATATACAACTGATAACATAAAGTATAATGAACAGCAGTTAATGCAAATTATTATAGAAAGTAATTAGCCCCAGAAAACATGGTCTAGTAGACCTCAAATCAAAGATTAGTATGATAGGAAAAAAACCCCAAATGCCAAACAGAACCCCCACAATGTCTGTAGTAGGCACAAACAGTGGTGAAAGTTTTTCAACATGGAGGGATACATAAGTTACAAAGCATTGTTCCATTTACTTGACCCATGTATGTTGCTTGTAATACTTAATTAACATTGCATCAGAGAAGACCAGCCAGGCTGTTCTGACTGATCCATCAATCCCCTTCAAGAGAACTTACAGATTCACCTTCCCACCCTACCCTTATTTTCTCCTGTTTTTCTTTGAACCCTGGGCAGGCATTTGTAGGAAGATATTGATGTGCTGCATCACAGCTCTGAGGTTTTATGTTTGATGGTCCTTATGTATCCCTGAATTAGAGTTGCATCTGCCCACCAGAGGCAACTTATTTTACAGGATAGTACAACTAGCTGGGTAGCTGCCAGTTAAAGCCATTCATTTTTCTTAATCCTGTTTATCCTTTTACTAGTTACAAAATTGTGCATCAGAGTCATATTTCTTGTAGCATGATTAGGGGTATCACAACCTTCAGTAACTAATTATGACAGATTTAATCAATAAAATGCATGACTCCTGTGACTCCAAAGCCAGCAAATTTTGGAAATGGTGATTTTGAGAGGAACCTGTAATGGATCATAGTTTCTTCTCCTGTGGCAGGTTATGCTATTAAGCTTGTGTGATCAAGGAGGAGAAATATTCTACATTCCACAGTATTTTATAAATTTTATTTTTATGCAAACAGTGGGGAATTGTTTAGGTGTACACCTAGAATGGCTGGAAGGGGCAGGGCCGTGCAAGCCACAGTTTAAACCATTATGTGTCCAGAATGCCACACCGATTGCATTTTCATGGAGGTGGATTAGCCTTCTTAACACAAACCAGCCATTAAATCACTGGGAGAGCAACACTGAGCAGGCCTTCCACCACAGCAGTCCCCTGACATCCGTGTTGGGTCACAAATGATCATGGTGTGATGGACAAGTCAATCCCAGAGTGCCTTTGCCTGCATTTTAAAGTGAAAGTGGTAGTCTAACCTTTCCATGCTTGTCCTGGACTGCCTCCCCAGTGGCATATAACATAAAGTGGAACTCTTTGGGGGGAATGGCTTTACACAGCCAACACTGTGTCCAATAATTTACTTGTTGCAAACTACCCCTCTTCATCTGTCACTTTGTAGTGAATCATCGAGGAAGACACAGGGTTAAACTGAGCAATCTGCTGGAAGCTTTTGGTCTTTTGCAAACAGCACAGCATTATGTATGCTGTAGAATAGCATTTCCTGCATACATGCAAAATCCTTTCCAAAGTAACCCCCTCTTTTCAGAGAGTCTATCACTGAGGGATTGCAGCAAGCCAGGAGAACAGAAATGTTTAAATTCTTGTAGTCTTTCAGGATTTCCTTTAAAGTATTAACTCCAGTGGTATCCAAAAATGAGATGGAAGAGCAATCTACAACAAGGGCTTGGAAATCAATTTGCTTAGGAACTAGTTGCAAAGTGGTTTCTCCAATGCCCAGTCCATTAGCAGTTCTGTGATTTCCCTTTTTCAGATGCTGCTTTTCCTTCTTCTCGTATTTCTTCCTCCTAGCAGCTTCTAGGTTAGGATCTAAATTGGTCAATCTGTATAGAGACTTTAGGAAGTAGTTTCTATTTGCATAGTAAAGTGGTGCCTCAAACCGAAATATTTTTACCTTTGGAACAGTAGAGAGATTTTCATATTCTAAGTCATCCTCATAAAAGCTTGTGTCTTGGATCTGACCAAGCAGGGCTGTCCGTGGCCGCTGGGTTCGAGCAATGATGCATAACATGGAGAAAACAATGCCAATCAACAGCCCTATTTCTGTGCTGACCAAGGCAGAGGCAGACATGGTAACTACCCAGACAAGCGTGTCCACCTTATTCACATGGTACCGTGCTGGCACATCTCGGAACTTCCTCAGGGCTCCCCGAAGGCTGACAATGATAATACAAGCCAGGACACACTTCTGCAAGGAATAGAAGAGAGGTGCCAGGAAGAGCAGCACCAGCAAAACCACCATTGCACTAATTACTCCAGAGATTTGAGTCTGGCAGCCTGTAGATGTTTTGACGAGTGTTTTTGCCAGAGCTGCACTGGTTGCAAAAGAGTGGAAGAAAGAAGGAATGATGTTGCAGAACCCCACAGCAAACATTTCCTGATTGGCTCGGATGGTGTAAGCATACTTCTTTGCGAACATTTCGGAAAGGGATACAGTGAAGACAAAACTGACTATGGCAAGAGGCAAAGCATCTAGAGCAACTCGGAGCATTAAGTTGAACTCTGGTACCTTTGGAGGGATAAATCCTGTTGGAATAGCTCCAGAAACACTGGATGCATACACTTCATTTAACTTACCATAATGTGACACCAGTGTTGCCACAACAATTACTACCAGCTCTGTGGGAAGAGGAAATTTCAGTTTATGCTTATACCGATCTCCGAGTTCCTTAGCAGTGACCAGCACCACAATACAAATGGCACTTGTGATGACATCACAAAGGTTAGCCTGAGAAATGTTCCGGAAAATGTTAATCCAAGTAATAACAAGCATTCCATGCCCTTGACTACGTGGAATTTTTATTCCGATCAGATACTTCACTTGAGCTGTTAAAATGGTTAAGGAAGCACCAGTTGCAAAGCCATCTAGTACGGATTCGGATAGGTACATAGATACGAAACCCAGACGGAAGATCCCCATTAGAACCTGGAGGAAACAGAAGAAGAAAAAAAAGCTGTGAGCTGTAACCATTGCTGCAAATAAGTAGGTACCGATGGGGGAGAGCTAGCTGGAGGCCAATAGCATTTGGCTGTTTCAATCTTGAAACAGTAATTATCCATTTTTTTTCCAGTCTGCTTTTAAAACGTGATTCCTTTTACTGTTGCGGAACGCTACAAACCCAAGAGGTGAAAGAGGAGTTTGAGACAGAGTGGTCAATCAAACATTTGTCTGAAGTAACTCCATTGAAGTGACTTGCCTGATTTTTATTCCCCATGCAAAAGAACAGTCAAAAATACTTCTGCTATACCAAAGTCAATTTTCTTTTTTTTTGTCTTAAGGTGAATAAAGTTAAAATGTATGGCCTTTTCTTTGTAAACAAAACTTGAATGACAAAAAATAAGACCCATACTTTAGCTTTTGTAATAAACAGCTTTTCATTTTAGCCCTGTGGACAGAAGGGAAAATGGAGCGGAGATTGCCTTTGTGGCATGCCTAAGATCAGAAGTGGCAGAATAGCTCACAAACTCCACGATTCTGTCCTTAACTAGTTGATTCTCCTTCCTTAGATGGCTTTGGAAAATACAACTTCACAAGGGCATTTTTTTGTTCATATATGTGACCTGAAATTTCTTACTACATCAGGAAAATAGCTAGCTCTTTCTGCATTCATATACATATATGCACATACAGAGTTAATAGATAAGTATGTTGATGATACTTCCTTCTGCGCATCTTGATATCCTTGTGATGGCAGCAAGTGTCAAGTTGACAAGTGTTAAGGAGTCCAGCACAACCATTGTCTAAAAAGTAGGCTAGTCAGTCTATTTTTCCTCTTGTCCTTTCATTGAATTATCTTTTGGACAGCAGTTTGGTAGATCATAGCACCCCCTAGCAAAACACTGAGCTGCACATTCTGAACCTGTAGAAGTAGTTGAGTATGTGTACACCTCTATTAAAGTATCTAGGGAAAGAGAGTTACTTCTTCGTTAAGTATGCAGCTACCTGGGAATTCACTATATCTATGCTGGGCCTCGTTGTCCCATGAAAGCAACAAAAGGCCAAAAAGCAGAAGAGTATCAAAACAATGTTAATGGTCTTTCAGATTCTTGTTTTACCTGTGTTTGCTAGCAACTAAGAAAACTGCCTGCCTCATGCTGTCTCTGACTCACCTACAGTTAGACTTCCTGGAGGAAACAGTCCAAGGTACATTCAAATGAACTAATGATGTATCTCATTGAAAGACAGTCAAGCCAAAGCTTAGGTCATGCAAAAGAGCTTTGGGAACTTCATACCTTGCCTCTGGATGTCAGCAACCACTTACCTGATACACTCCAGCCATGAATGTCAAGGCTGTAGCAATGCCAATAGCGTAGCACTCTTTCCCACACTCGGCATTTATCCCCACAATGGTAAAGTTGAAGGCAGTTGTGTTGGATAGGTTGTCATTCTGCAGAGAGCCGTCACCTGAGGCTGGTGGGACATCATCATTCAAGTCAAACCCAGCCAAGAGAAGTTCTCGGTCCACAACTTGTCCCACCATTAAGCTTATCAAGCTGAAAATGCCAACTGAGACGTGACGAGATGTGCCCATTAAGAAATAGATGATGTTGGCAAAGAATGATGTGTAAAGGCTATAAATGGGCTTCAGACCTGCCAGCAGTGAGTATGCAATTGCTTGAGGCACCAAAATGATCCCGATCACTAACCCAGACATAACATCCCCCCAAATGTACTCTTTGATTCGGTACTTGGGAAGCCATCGTAAAACGGGAAAGAAGTCCATAAAAAAGTTCTTCAGCTTCTGTGGTGTGCAGGAGCAGCTCTTTCTCAACTTAGCTAGCATGACTTCTTTCCTGTTAATCTTGACATGAGTCTTTCTTTCCATGAGAAAGCAGGATGAGGTGTTGTTTTCCATTCTGGTAGCCTCAAGTGGTCTTTCCATTTTCCCAGTGTTTAATTCATTTATGTGTTCCTGCAAAGTGAAGAAAACCTCTGTCAGGTTGCAATTCGTGAAGGTTTTTTTAGCACAGTTGCTTAACCCTAAAAGTTTGTCACCTGATTTTGCTTTTAAGGAAGCATCATCCCAACAGGAACACTCTTACAGGGTTCCAGTGATGCTTAAGCTAAGAAATAAATCTGCCCTTTATTGTACACATTAAGGAGTTTTCAGTCAAATCCAGTTTGTTCTAATACAGAAAAATGGGGCTAAATTAGTAATGTTTTTATGTGACAAAGATTTCCATCATCTATTCTAAATGTTCTATCAGAAAGGTCTTTGTGACCAGAGGCATCACTTGATGGTGTGAAATATACATGCGCTAGTGAGATAGATTGTAGTGTGTCTAGTGAGTACATCTTGTAATCACTGATTAGTAGCTCTCATGGGGTATAAAGATCTGTCACTGCAGTTGTCGTCAATGCAGAGGAGAAAAATGTTGCTGATAGGACCTGTAAAGCAGAGTTTTCTGGACAGCAACAGTTTAGTCTTACACTGACTAAAAGATATGTATACAAACCATTGATGGACTCTTTGTAGCTGCTACATAACATGAACTTGTTGAATTGTAGATTGTTTTGATGTGCAGCTTCTGGTAATAAATATCTACTCACAAATACCACCACATTGGGAACATACAGACCGAGCACCATGACATTACCATGTTCCAGGAGTGCCATATGTTATTATTTTCAGATTTAAACCCGTAGTTACCCAACTTTGTTCTCCCAGTAACGAGATAAAACAAATAATTATGTGTACAGCAGAACAAACACAGCAGTGTTTCCTATGGTTCTCCTGATTGTTTTCTAATATATGATGGCTGGGATTATTTGTATTCCCCTGATGGGGATGCTTTGTATGTCTCTTGCCTCAATGGACACAGCTGTTTTCAGCAAACTTGACCTCTGCATTTTTACTCAATTGTCAAATTAAATTGAAATTACCTTAGTGCATTTATAAATAATTTTGGGGTAGGCGGGAACATGACTAAGAGGCAAACCATGCATTTTTTGCTTACATAGCTAAAAAAATAAAATAGGAACACACAGGTGGAAAACGTCAAATAGAGTATGCCAAGTGGCAAATCTTTTCTGGTTAGCAGTGGAGAGAAAGAGGAGACTTCCACCTGAGGATGCCCATATATGAGCAGTGAGAGATAAGGAGTGACTCATACTGATCTAGATGAGGATAGTAGGTGCTAATACAATGGTATGCAGTGCCTTTAGAAAGCAGACCTTCTCTAGGCTCAGCCTCTCTCGGTATCATTAACAGCCAGCATCTCTGCATCAGAGCTGTTTGGTGCCAGGAGTGACATTGCTATAGTGTCAAAGCTTGTCTTCACTTAGAGGTAAAAGCTGTTTGTTTCCTCTTTCAGTGTTTAGAGACAGACTCTGTACCCATCGGTTTCATAAAAGTTTGAAGTAAGCTTACTGGCCCAGTATTCTGTTGGTAAATTTTAATGGTTTTAACAGTTAATGGCACTTTAGATGCTACTGACAGAATTCTCTGTAAATTACATGGGGTTTTTTGTTGTTAAGAAGAACATTTTGATTTGTTAATGTTTGGTAAGAGCCTGTAGAATTCTGAATTTAGAAAAAGCATTAATGAGTCCAGCTGGCAACATGCTTGAAAAGCTGAAGAACAGATTATCAATAGCTTGTAAGCATTTGACCTGGAGAAGTCCAGACAGAGAGTGGCTTATTAGAAAGTCTTTTGTCTATCCTGCTTAGAAATAGTTTTCAAGATTTTAATAATTATGTTTTGCCACCAGATTGAAAATAATAAGAATATATATATCTGTAGCTGGTGCAGAACTTTTAAACAAGTTTCCAGGTATTATGATACAGTATACAGATAAATGATACAGCATGATTTCTAAGGCTGTGCAAAGTTTAACCACAATTCAAAGCAAGATATTTCAGGTGTTATAGCTAATTTATAACTTGGTAAAAGGCAGAGTAGAGATTCTTGTTAGAAATGTATGGACTGATTGTCCAAATTGAAAAGGACCTGCATAGTAGTCTAAATATATTTTAAAAAAATCAGTAGAGTTTTATCCATGCCAATTACATAAACCCATTTTTAGCTCCCATTGTATACATTTCTTTGTGTTTGTAAGTCAGGTTTATTTCCATCGTAAGGGAACACTAATTACAATGTAATTTAATGTAATTATTTAAAACGATCCATGTCTATTTTTTATCAATGCTAAGTTTACTTTAGACCCTAATGTGCTGCATAGTTGTGCCAGCCAAAATCTGCTTGGACAGGAAAATAGATTGGATCTAGTCTTTGTTAGAAGGCAAAGGTGACAGAAAAGATAAATTAAGTTGCAACATGAGGTGAAGTACTTAAGAGCACATGAATAAAGTTTACCAAGTCCAGAATGCTAGCAATTGTAATAAAGACATTTAAAAGGCAAAATCCCAATACTTCCTGTCTTACCTAAATTAGTTTGGAGAATGAGAGACGTGTGCATGAGGACAGCAAGTCCTTATTCAAATGCTACTCACTTCTTAGAGCCAAGTGAATTCTGCCAGTGAGGAAATAAGTATTGTGCCCTTGCTCTACATACTTAAAAACTAGTGGGCAGTTCAATATCCAATGAGTGCTTTTTATAGGCTACATAAAAAAGATTGCATCAGCTTCTGTACACTAGGCTCGTATATTTAATTGCGTAGTTGGTGTCTGCCTCTCTCTTTAATCTCTCACAATTTACCTTTAAATAATTTAGTATTTACAAAAAAATATATGTATATATAATAAATTGCAATTCAGATGCATGTATTGTTTGTGCAGCTCCTTGAGGGATAATAGTGATTTTTAATACATAAGATGACTGGAACATAATTTCTTTGGAAATCTATTATAAGATCTTTTGTTTGAATGGTAGTTTAGTATTATGTGTATTAGCTATACTGCCTTACTGGATAATCAGAATAATAGTTTTTTGTAAAAAACAACCAAGCCTCTCCCCGGCCCCCCCCCCCCAAAAAAAAAAGTAGTACTATGTTCAGGCTGACAGGAAGTAATTTTCTTCAATTCTTTTTTTTCCCCAGAAAATAAAGGTTTCCTTTCTGTAAGTAACTATTTATTTTGCTATAGCTGCTTTCAGATTCCATGTCAAATGAACATGGTAGCTGTTTAGTCAGCTCTCAACCTAGATTGGTATCCAGAAACGGTTAATGTTTAAAGTTTCCTTGTTGCTTTTAGAATGCAGTAAAGCCACACCAAATAAGGGACGGGGCATTGTTAGCAGCAGCGTTTTTTTCAGCTGTGTAACCCAACGATTGTCAGGCTGTGATGCCTGTAACTCATTGCTTAATCTGTAGGAAGTGGGATTCCACCTCACCTGTGCTATCCTCTGTACACTTACACAGCCTAGCAGAGCTTGGAGCTTCCTTCCACTGTTCTTGGAATCTCCAAAGACAGAATGCAGGAGAAGAGATCTGTCTGCTGTTGTGCATATGAGAAGACTCCAGCCTTCTGATTCTGGCACTGAAATACAATACCATCCTTCCAAAGTGGTAATACTTGAGCATACTTGAGCAGTATGCAGGAGCCCTAGTGGAGTCAGTAAGTGGATTCCTTTACTGGTTCACCAAATGTCCCATTTTCAGCTTAGGCCACGCTAACAAATGGAAACCTACTATGCCTCCCTTTCTTCCTCCAGCACTCCACAGAACATAATGTTTGCATTTTATGCAAGTCGTCATTTGCTGAAAGAGCTGTTCTTAACAGGGCTGCACAGATGAAGCAGCACATACCATAAAACATGTTAGTTCATGGCATTTGACTTCAGTATTAGAACAACTGTTTAAAACAAGTTTACTTGTGTGAACATTCATGTATATGTGTAACATTCATATAATTACAACAGAAAGTAGTCTTGGTTATTTTTAATTGTACTTTTATCTTTGAAATCTTCACCGTAAAGTTTTTTTCAAGTTTCTCTTGACCATATGAGCAAAAACAATTGAGCAGAACCTTGTCCGAACCATTCATTCTTTCAGGTTAAATGCATTGACTCAGTTTCTTCTGTGAAAAAGAGAAACAAGGGAAAGAACCATTCAAGCCAAACAAACTGCTGACTTTCCAACTGGCCTTAGCCCCACCTTTCTTCCTGTCTTTTCATCATGCCTGTGACCTGACAAAATCTCTCTGCAGGGGAAGAAACATTCATCACAGTATGTTCATGTGGGATTTCTCTTTGCAGATTCTCTGCCAGGCAGTTTCTGCTGCTGCAGGTATAACCATTCTGAATGGATGAGTTGTTCTTTGTGAACAGCACAACCCCTCAAAACTTTATTCTTTTGCATCCTTTTGCTTCCCCATCCTGATTGTCCACCAAAAAATCTGAAGCTGTATCTCAGTAAAGCCCAGGAGGAAGTGGTGTGGGTGAGCCTGTCTCCCTATGCTGAGATATTTTAAATGCTGTATTTAAAACAGAAATCAGACAGTATCACAGCTCTGTAGTATAATTGCTCACCTGCTGAAATAGTGATTTCAAGTGTAAGTCAGGAGAGAGCCATTTAAAGAGTTTGGGCCAAGTGATGTTTGCTGTTTTCTCCATGTTTGAGCTATGAAAAATCCACTAAAAACTAATGTGGTCAGGGTGGGTTTTGTATTTATTTGTTGCATAGCTCACTGAAAAAAAATGAAGACATCAGTCTAGTTAAACATTTAATTGGAAGCACAGGTGTTGAGTTAAATTGTTCATGTTGCTCATCTTTCATATTGAGAATTTTTTTTTTGTCTTATGGAAATCTTTCTTGGCTCTAATGGCTATGATTACATTACTGTTCTGGTTTTGAACAATGACACAATTTTGAAAAAATCTCCTTGGTTAGCCTCACAGTGCATAGATTCAGTGTACAGGGGTGTGTTATTCTTGCAAACTGGATTTTTTTTCAGAGGAGGGCACCTAGAAACTGTGCCCCAGTGCACTTTGACCTTTTATGGTGGCATAAAAACCTAAGCCAGCAATTGGTGCTTTGGATGTATTTGAACAGATGTGGGGAGTACATTTAATTTGTGAGAACTGACTAGTCTGAAATAAATTCCCATGAGCTGCATATAATATAAGGCAATACTGCTTTAGCACCTACTGTTTTGATATACTAACCTGCTTTTGTTCTGCAGGGTTGCTTAGCTGTGTCAACATAACCTAGAACTTCTAGAAGTCATCAGGTGCTAAAACAGAGCAAGTGAGATGAATGTTTCTCTCTGTCTTGCATTAGTTATTGTATTTTCATCTTTAGAACTAAGACATACTTGGAAGCAGACTTAAGCAAGGTGCCAGCAACCAAAACCATTTATTTATACACTGACCTAGCAAGCTGTCACACTACAGGCACAGAATATGGCAATGCCTTTTCAGAAAATTGTATGAAACTTGATAGACTTGGTTAGTTTTTTCACTATATTGGGGTAAAATATTGGTGCTTCAAAGCATTTTTGTGTTGAGTTTCAGTGTTACACTAATTCAAATGTGAAAGAGGAAATAGCATTCCAGCTTAGTGTCCTCTACAAGTCAGGAAAGCCAGATCACATCCTCTACAAATTAAACTGCTATACTAAGGAGAGATGTATTCTGAGATACAAATTCTAGATTTGTGTATTTATAATTAAAATCTCCAATTCACAATTGTTATTTTCAACCGTAAATTGGTTTAGGATTTTCCAGGCAAGTTGGGCTCTTTGTTAAATGCCTGCATTGACCAGCAGCTGTGACTGAAAATTTGTTTTCCCAAGGATTCTCAGTTCCATGTCCCAGTGAGTAAAGTGACAGCCACTGACAGGTAGCTATCCCAGAGCTGATGAGCAGGCTGCAGTGGAACTCAGGCCGTCAGCCAGCGCCTGTTGTTAAGGCTGGCCCATCAAGATCATCTTCAGGAATGATCACACATGCAAATACATGATCAAGTAGTTTCACTCATTCCACGGAGAGAGGTTATGTTCAAGGATTCCAGAACATGCTGATCTAACTATTGACATGCTCTTGAAGGCAAGACAGCCTATTCATTATTCTTCTGAAGGATCCTAGGACATGACCACTAAAAATTCCTGTGGATTCAAAGAAATTCTTGAAAATCAGATTTCTTGCTTTTCAGAAAGTAGCTGCTTCAAAGTGAAAGTCTGTTACTTAAAAAAAAAAGTCTTTCAAGATAGCTTTTCAAGACCCTGGTCATCATTCACGAAGTTAAACACTAAACTGTGTTTTCTGCCCTGTGGTTTTGCTGGACATTGTTTAGCCATACTAAGCTGTCACAGAGAGAACCAAACTGATAGTCTATTCTCATGGTTTTTCCTGTTGTTTTCTGTGGCATCTTGTGTTTACTGCATGCAGTAAGGAGAGTATTTTGGAAACACTCTTAAGCACTAAGAGAATGCTCTCAGTTTCAATATCAATGTAGTACTTTGCGAAACAGATAAGCCTAGTATATGCCATTTTCTTAAATAGAAATAAAAACTAACCAAATAGCTGAACTCTTGGACGAGGGTTGCAGGAAAGATAATTGCTGTACCATTTACAGCTGACTGTATGTTTTACAAACTTGTGCCCAGTGTCTACTTTATAAGCAATATTTATGAACAATAACATAATGATAAACCAAAAAGCAACAGCATGGGCAAAGTAAGTGAAAAGAGGCAGTTTTGCACCTTTGAGAACAGGCAAAGAACAAATTAACTTGAATTCAGAGACTCAGGAAGGGAGACAAATCTCTTACCTGGGCAGCTTTTTTGACAGGAATGTACCAGCTCTGTTTTTGCACGTTGGAATGAATGGAAGTCTTCAGCCAGACATTGCTCTATTTGCATAAAGGATAATTATTAGCTAAATATTCCTCAAGGTAAAAATGGGTAGTTATGGAATCTTGATCTTGCTGTTTGGTAGTGTGTCACATGTATCACTTTGTAAAGCTGGATATATATGTAGCACTAGCTGAGGATTTGAGTTTAAATAATGCATAAGATTATTAATTAACTAACACTGATTCAAAAATTGTGCTGAGTTCAAGCTAGCACATCTCTGACCTTTGAAGGTACTTCTCATCTGAGATTTGATCTGGTTTATGCATCCTCATGTAGCATTAGCTTTTGATTTTACATGTTCAAGGTGTATGAATAGAACTTCCGTCTTGCGTGAGATTTGTGTCCTTTGCAGGCTGGAATAAGTCCTGTTCTGCTCAGTGCATAGGAGGGGAGAGCTGGAGGTCAGAGTTCTGTTTCTGCATATCAGCACATACAGATCACATTTTTTGCTTCTGTGTAAACCAAAGACTGTATAATGTGGGCAGGTCAGCAGGACAAAGATAGGCTTCTGTTGAAAGTCTGCTTCATTCTTGTGAGGTATATAAATGACCAAGTTCCCTCTCAGTTATCTTAGGTCTGTGTAAGTGCAGAGTTATCCAAGTGATAAATAAACATCCATCTCCTCCCCCTGACAAAGGTGATTGGTAATGTTTAATGGTTACTAGTCAGTGCAGATTAACAGGTTGGGCACAAGGCCACAACTCATAGGAACTGTATTCAGCTGGCCTACAAGTTAAGGGATGAGGAGATGTCTGTTTCTCAGCCAAGGACGAACAGAAAAAATCTGAGATGGGAGTTGCAAGGCCACAGAAAGACTGTGTTGCTGGCACACAAGCATGACTAGAGAGGGCCAGGTTCCAACATTGTCTTTTGTCCCTGTGCAAAAACTTGTTTGCTGCTCTTTAGAAGTAAGAGGGAAACATAAAAATTATGCAAATGAAAAGTCAAAACTTAGGAGAGGGAGGAATAGAAAGGGAAACATCTCACATCTCAGTTCCATGATGTTAAACTGGTCATGGATTCTTGAAACTACTGGCTACTGTCAGGAACTTAAACTTGGTGGTAGTAGTTGTGATGTTCTAAACCCAAAATCTAAAGAAGGTAATTTCAGTCTTACTAAAATCCTGTTTCTTGCTTCTTTGTTACGGAAGGTCTTGTCAACCACTCCTATCCCTTTCCCTGTTGCTAAAGCACCTCTTAGGAAAAAAGGGGACACAGTAGTACACCTTATCTGCATAATGAATTTTGCACACTGGTCAAAAAGATAGTGTTTTTTTTCCATCTTGTGCTCTACAGAATAGATGATCTCACTGTTTCTGTTAATTTAATTTTAGCCTTGCAGTATTTCTTCATTAAAAATAAAGTGACTTAAACTCAAGTCTCTCAAATTCTTCCTTTCATCCATTTTACTATCTAATTCTTAGAACCAGGAGTTATCTTGGTTTAGGATTAAAATGTGCATGTCATCTGCTTCAGTATCTGAGTAAGCCTGTTCTTCTTTTTAATGTGTCCAGTATTTGGAAACTCTGTTACTTCTGGTATTTGCAATCTTGGAATTTGCAGAATAATTGGGGTTTGCCTAGCTTAACGATTTTTTTGACAGACACCTCTCTGCTTTTCTCACCAACAGCACATTTCCCAATATCAACCTCCAAAGAGAAAGAAGGATATTATTGTATTGTTATCACTTGGCCCCTTCCATATAAAGTTAATTGTAACTTTTTTTTTGCCTCAAGTTAGCCTAAAAATAACACCTTTTGAAATCTAAAAGAGAGAAACTTCAAATAATAATTTTGAACATTTTTTCAGTACAGCATGGTACCAGTGAGGCTAAATATCTCTGGACAGGACAGTTTCACATGGGAAAAAAGTGATGATACAGTGAAGCAAACTCTCATTCTGTCTGTAGAAATTTTGAAAATTATATAGTTTTGACAGAACTGTGTTTTATGATGAACAAGTTTTACTTAACATACAAAAAACGTGACAGCAGAAGGTTCATTAGTGGATTATGGAGATGAGAGTTCACACTCAGTTACATGAAGTCATTCATCAAGGCTTCAGTCCAGCAATAATTCTGAGTGAGCTGGTCCTGGCATCCTGGTTGAATTCCACTGACACTAACAAAAAGGACTCAGTTTTACTAAGTCCTGTCTTTCCTTGTCAGCTGCTGAGTTGTGAAACAGGGGTAATTGGCCAAAATAGACAAAAGAGGTACTACAATGTAACACTTATCTCTAAGAATAGGAACCATGGTAGAAAAGAACGATAATCATTGACCAGTAATTTTGAATTTACAGATGATTTTCCTTTATGTGACTACTTTATGAACAGATGCACAATTTCAATTGGTTGAAAAACTGTAAAGGGTTAAAAGCTGAAATGAACAGAGTATTTATGAAAGAAATTATATAAGGACATAAAATATATTTGACTTAGTTGACACATTTATTTGAGGATTTTCAGATGATTTCAGAAAAATTCATGGCATTGCTATGTACAATTTGTATCTGGTAACCTAACAAAAAAATTAATGCAAAATTAGTCACATATGGATGGTTAATCTTAGAATCACAGCATCATAGTTAAAAATGTTTGTTTACTGGGCCATAGTCAATAATATCAAATCTTCAAAAGTACATAGTCAAAATGTAATAGCCATGTTCTTCCTTCTGTGCGAGCGTTTGAAGTTCAAAAATTAAAAAACTCTTCAGCCTAATGCCTGCATTGTTTAAAATGCCCTCAAGCCTCAATTACTCTGTAATTTACCTTTATATCACAGTGACCAGATGATGTGCCTAAAAAGCACACATTTGATTGCAATTTAATAGGAAAGTTGGGTACACTGGAAGTAAGCATCCACTCTCTTCCAATTCACTATGCACTGCATCCCACATTCCTTCTCTAGCTGTGACAAGTGTCTGGTGCAGCTGATGTCTATATGTGGAGAGTCATGTTACTGATTTTTTCTTTTAATGAAAAAATCTGTAGTTACTGTTGTAGGAGAAACTGAGATCTGCAAGATTCAATGCAGATTTGTATATTCAAAATTGAGGAAGGTTGCCATTCAGCATGCAAGCCCCTTTCTATTTCCCACTACAAACATAGAACCAATGGATTAGCACTTACCAAAGGCACAAAGTAGCTGCAGTAGTTCCACAACAGTTTTTGTATCAGCACCCAGTAGCACAGAACCTCAGGATCACAGCATTCTGTAAGAATAGATTAGAAATTGCAACATGATATGCATGTGGGCCTTTCCAATTGGGTATCACTCTCACAATGTTTACAGTGAGATAATATAAATAACACTAGCACTGGAAAAATCTTTGTCCTGTAGAGTGTAATGTCAGGTATAAGATAAACTTTAAATCATTGCATCACAGAAGCTGGTAACCTCTGACTTCTTACTCATCTCTGCTATTCTTTAATAGATCTGGTTACACTGCGTGAAGTTCAAACAGATTTGCAGTCCTGACATAGTTTTTGTACAGTCTTTTTAACAGTTTCAGGGGTTTTATATACTTACTTCAGTTAGATGAAAAAATGTGCTTAATGTGTTAAATGAGATTAGGGCAGGAAGTGTGTGGAACTGCCCTTCCCTCAGCTTAGTTGTCAATGGTCACTAATTGAGATTTGTCCTTTGAAAAAGGATTTTTATTAAAATGAATCATGAAGGGGCATGATAAATCTTATATATAGGAAGAATTTACATGCATCAGGTGACATTGAGTGTAAAATGTCTAAGCTTTCTGACTTTTATAAAAACCTGCCTGTTATTTCAGCCCCAAACAGCCAGAACTGTAAAATCAAAGCCTGCTTATTGATGAATGTTACTACTGATATTTGTATATCTTAGAGGTAAATTTAATATAGCAAGGAGAGTCTCTCTGGAATTCTGAAGCTTGTTCACCCATTCCTTGAAATTTTGTGTAATCTTAACTAGATATTGAAACCCATTTCTGGGTGCAAAGAAAATAGATTTCTTACTGCATTGTGAAGTAAATGTTCATGTTTCATAAACACAGAATGTAATGCATTTTTATATTGAAAGGGGAGATATTTTTCATGTTAGTGGAAGTTTTTTGGGATGGAGAAGAATGAAGGTAAGAGGGTAATACATGAAGATTGTGGAATGTAAGAGCTGTCACTACTGTATTTAATAATACACCACTAGTCTAAATTGAAATGCCAAACCTAGGTTCAAAATAGAATTATCAGATCTCAGTTTGTAGAGACTTGTAGGTTTGCTCTCGTAGAAAACTATCTGTAAATGCATTTGGCTGGTTTTACCTTCTTAATAGGTTTATTATGTTTTATATTCAAGAGTAAAGAGCAGAGACTAGCATGCCGTTTAAAAAGCTGCTCTTTCCAGATTGGCTTATAGTGGTCATTTCTGAAGTACTCAGAAACCACTTATCACAAATATTCTTCATTAAGTATGAGACATGGAAGGCATATTCGTTGTGTCTTTTCATCATCAGAAGTTATTAAACACTAGTAAGTTAGAAAATAAACTCAGTATCATTTTGCAAACAAGTGACATACTCAAAGTAGACATAAAGTTGCCCATGGCAAATCAAGGATTGATTTGAAAGGCACACCTGAAACTACATCTGATATGCAAATAGATCCAGCAGCTGCTGGACTTCATCAGACACTGTGCTATCTGTGTTTTAGATATAAAAGAAGTACATCAGCTGAGAAATCTAGGTGCAAATCTTCACACCTTCAGTATTTACCTCCATGTTTTTCTTAGGCAGTTGGTTTGTCCATTACTTGCTCCTTAGTACACATCTTGACAAGTGGAAACAAGTTTTGAGAATATGAGATGGAAAAAGTTAAAATACCTGGTAGAAGTAGTACATTGTGCATTAGTGCAAAATTTCGGTTCCAGTTACAGTATGTGTATGAGCAACCAAAGTGCTTGCAAGAGCACACTAAGTAAAGCGTTGCTGAATTTGGTTCTTGTTACATATTTGGCGGCAGGGAGAGCAATCGTTCCCTCTTAATGTTACAATTTACACAACAGTAAATAAGCTGTGTTCTGTGATATAGTCAGTGTCACATATTTTTGGACTGTATTTCCTCGTACTAGCTAGCAGGCAAAATAATAGATGGACCATAGACAGCAAATAAAGATGTGAACATGAGGGACTGTGAAATGAAAACAGTAAGTCAGATATGTACCATGGAGGCTCATTTCAGAATGTGCAGTATTGTGTATACTTGAATTAGAATGCTGGATGCACACTGAGAACTGTTCTGTTGCTGCTTGGGAAGAAAAGTTCAGTGACAGCTTTCCCAGGCAGTGCCAAAAGAAGTTATGTGCTTAAAGTAAGTTAGTTTTAGCATTTGGTCATGTTTTCTCTTCCTTGTGTATCTTTAGTCTTCATTATTGATTTAGTCTCCCTGTCACCTCATTTCAAAACTTTTGCTTATAGATGGAGTTACATTATTTGAAGTTCCATCATCAAGGGCAGCATTAAACCACAATGAACGTTTTACTTGTAGCCAAGTGTTACGCAGAAGGAAAACAGTTTCATACATCAAACTCAGTCACAAAGTTATCCTCTAGCAGTCAGCTCACATACAGACAGTGACTGAACCTTTCAGTCACTTGCAAAGCCTTTAAATTTGTAGTGGAGAATCAGCTGAAAAGCATTTTCTGCTATTTCACCTTATTATTTAATTGTTCCCTTTGCAAATGAATGTGAATATAACAAACCTGAACAAGGGATCACAAGGTCTCAAAACACTGAATTATCCATGCCTAGGTGATCTGATTGGCTATGTTCACATGCCTAGAGAGGTCACATACTAAACAGCATATGCCTTTGCCTAAATTGCTTCTACAGCCTGTTTCCCCTTTTATGTCTGGAATTTCTTTAAAGGGGAAGAGGGATGTGGGGGGGAGAAGAGACACAACAGTCTAACAATATTTTCCGAGGTTAACTCACCTCGGCACACGAAGCTGTTGGTGCTTTGTCTGCCTCTCTCTTCCCCCCACACACAGCACGCTCTCTGCTGAAAGAAGGACTGAGACTATGCTCACAAAAGCAGGCTGAGTAAGAAATGGAAAATCATAGGCCGTGATTAGCATCAGCTTGAAAACATCCATTGTTTGCTTGCACTTCTGTGCCTGTGAATTTCAGCCAGATCACAGCAAGGATTTTGTGAGTTGCTTTGCAAGGTGAAGCTCAAATACTGCTGATTTCAAAGAGCAAAGATGCTTATTAAGATGCCGTATAAATCAAAGTCAATTCTATTTTTATATTTTTAAAAAAATAAAAAGATTCAGCTGAATGTACAGCTTCTTGTCTGGCTTGTAGAAGAGGCAGTGATTTCCAGTAAATAACAGCTGATGTATTCTCCATTTTTGAAGCAGTTTATTCTTAAGTCACCGAGATTCATATCCATCCTTCTCTTTGCGCATGTACCACGCTGGTTGGTTGTGTGGATGTATCAACTGTGACAAGCTGTGACATCAGCAAAGGCTGGATGCTGCCTGGCTCTGTGATTTTGTAATGCATCCTCCCATTACTGCTGGGCTGACTCATTCCCGCTGTAGGGTGAGTGAATTGTGCTAAGTCCGTACCCACCACCGACTGAAGTGTTTAGCGTTGGGTATCTGTGCAGAAGCTGTGCCTTAATTGTAAAGCAAGCAGATTTTTCCAATCCTGCTTACACAAAGGTAGAACTAAGAAGCAAATGCAGAAAATATTAATTCTGAAAAATTGACACAGAAGTGGTAAGATATATGAGTTACTTAGTGTGGGTGCAGTAGTCTTTGGCTCCTTGAAAAAGCCTCTGAATTAGGTTTTCGGTTTGCAAAGCATGTGGAAGGCACAGGCTGTGTTTTGCTTGGGGACCACCAGGGAGGAAAAATCAGCGTTCATCAGCCTGAAAAATACTAAGTTATCATGGTTATTTTGGATTATGGGGATTTCATGAACAGGAGCTAATTTGCTTTACCTGTAATGATCATAGGAAGTGAGAGCGAGTGGAACAAGAGCATGGTAGAAGCAGCTTTAGTGTGATTTGGTACTATATTGTTAACCTGCACTCAATTCAGGAGGGGGAAGTGTTGTTTATTAATAACCCAGGAGTCTACCAATTTCTTAGTTATTTATTAATGATCTTGTACTTAAACCTGAAATACCAGACTAGTAGGGTTTTTGGTTGACACTGAAGAGATATGGAGAGAACTGCTGAGAATTCAGCCTCTGGAAAGGTGAATGCTAATGAGGGCTATTCTGCCCTTTGTATATTCCGAGTTATCACTTCAGTGGTGCTCACAGTCCCTTAGGATCTGCTTTTAAGGTCCAGAGATTTTTTTAAGTACTCAGCAGAACAAGAAGCTTATGTAGACAATTGGTGGATTTGGAGCAAACAAAGTCTTTGTAAAAAACTTGACCTTTAAACTGACTTCATTTCATTCCTCTTAGCTGCAAAAGTAATTAGAAAAACCAAGGAGGCGGGATCCTTTTGTGTTGTAAGAGGCACTTGGAGGGCAACAAGTTTCCCTCCTGGAAAAAATAAACTTGCTGACATTTTCTGTCCAGAGCTTTTGACCTTTATCTTGTAGATGCTCTCATCTTAAGCTTACATGCTTTCCTGTCCATTTAACAGCCTGTTCTAGCTAAAGAACAAGACAGGTACTTCTGAGGACCATTCCTTCTGGAGGACCTTGTAGCAGCAAAAATTCGAAATGGCATAGATTACTGTTGTTTGTTCCCCCAACAGTTACTCTTGTGAGAACATTTGGAAGTTTATTGTTTGCTCCCAGTGAACAGCATGACTTTGGACACTAAACTCCTTTCCAGGGTAGATGGACACTTGTGTGTGTTCTGGAGTTTTACAATCCCTAAAATGGCATCATGGATTCTAGAAAGGTGGTAAGCAATTGCTTGGGGCACTGTATCTATGGATGTTCCTCATAGTAGTTACTTACTTCAAGAACTGTTTTCACTTCATTTAGTCTTGATGGGGAATTTAATTATCATGCATATTTACACTCATCAAGAACAAGGGTGATGGTGTAACCATTGGTCCACATCCTGGACTTAGACACTGGTCAAGAATGTATGACTGCAGGAACCCCCTTACAAGGGTGGGCAAAGATAGTCTGGCACACAGCTAAGGATCTTTGTCAAATGAATAGTGGTATGTAATATGATCATTATCTCAGAAGAGATACTAGATACTGTCATAGCAGGGTAGTCTCTTAGACTGTACTGTTGCTTCTCTAAGATTGTAACACAGAAAACCTTCAATGGAGAAAGGGATTTTTTAGGTGGCTCCTTCATGGAGTCCACCTTCCAAGTGTGAGGTTGACCTATAGCCTGCTGGAAAACTACACATGTGAGTTGCTTCTCTCCTCTGCTAACACCTTGTGCCAGTTTTCTGTCCCTGCTTCTTGGCTACATTTGCAACTAGGTGAGCAATCTTTCCACATAGAAGTTCCCAATGAGGATGTAAGCAGGCTATGCTGCTGTGGGAGTTGTGTTAAGCAGCCATTATTGCCAGTCTGCCCAAAGAGAGGCTGTTCTCAGATATTGATGAAAGCAAGCCAGATTATGTCATTATTGGTGTGTGTGCTTACTGTGTTTACCAGAAATACAGAAGGGAGACCACACTAGCTGAGTGAGAATGTCAGGATGAGGATGAGTACAATTCTAGTATACTGATATTCCCCAACCATCTTAATGCTAGGCTCTCTTCAACAGAGTATCTCTGTTGATGGTTACCTTACATGGTACATTTGAATTCCTAAATGGGCTGTGACCTACTGACAGGGGTCAGCCTCAAGGCTTCTTCTCCCAGGAGACGTAGCTCAGTACATGACAATAAAGTCTGATAACGTTATCTTGACGTGTTATCAGAGATTCAGTACTTGACTGAAGATCACCTGGAACGGAAACACTCCCTCCCTGTGGTTTTTGTTCTTTCTTCTCTGTAGATAAGATAATTGGTCCAATGTCTGTATGTGCACATGTTTTCCAGGACATGCAACTATATTCCTGGACAGGATCAATGCAAGGCAGAAGAGAAGCACCAGATGCTGGGCATGGTAGGGAAGCAATAGCTGTAGACTAAGGAGTAGTATCTGCAGCTATGCTAGCTGGAGCAGATCTGGCTGTGATGCGAGGTGTCGACCAGCTAAAGCTGTCTTACCTCTGCTCTCCCAAGAGATTAAGTTGGCAAATGGGAGTAGGCTGAAAGTCACATGGATAAGAAGCACAACAGGAATTTCTTAAAACACTTTGGCAAACTGTCAAGTGCTACCTATGCATCTGAAAAGAATTTCCTCTATACTTGAAAAAACTTTACTTCAGTAATAGGATGCAGTGGAAAGCTGTTAAGATGGGTCTGTAGCCTTTGATTCAGCAAAGGACTACCCACAAAGCAAACCTTTCCAAGGAAGGTGCAACCAGATTTTGTGACAACCAGAAGAGCAGACACCCCTCTGTATGCATCACTGTTCTTCATATTCACAGCATGATTGTTGCTCCCAAGAGCAACGTGGTTCTAGAACTGAGGTCATGATACAGACTGGAAGGATTCCTCAGCAGCAGGCAACACTCTCTGGAATATAGCAGCCTCAGGCCTGGTGCTTCTATGGGCCTTGGTTCTGGGATGCCAGTAAATGTGCTTTACTGTAGTTTTTTATAATTACTGAAGATGAAGAAGGTCTATCTGGCAAGCTTCCCAGAAAAATCCCAGCTGAGGAACAGTTGAAAGGCACAGGACAGGACAGTGATTGCTGCTTGACCTTCAAAATACCTGACAGCAAACAATGAACAATTCCAGACTTGCAAGCACTCAAATGAAATGACGAGTACATAACCTTCTGAGTGTTTATAAATGAAGGCAGTTGTGTCTAGAAACTGTGACAGGAAGATTGGAAGAGGAGCAGGCAAAAAATAGACTGTAAAATTCTGTGAGCTTGCAACCAAGAGCCCCATCATAGGTACATGATGTTCCACCAACAGATAGATGTAGATGTAGAAAGATGTTTTGAACAACTTTGGCAATGTGGGTTTATCCTCCGCCACGGATTTACTTTGTCACGTGCCTGTAACAGTTTTGATCTGGTCTTCAGTGTCCTAAAATTGTCTTCAGAGCAGTCCTGGCAAGGGCCTGGCAGTTGAGCCAATCTTGTTCGTGCAGAACATTTGTAAATAGTACCAGTCTCTGTGCATCAAGTGCAACAGACAGCATGGCTTCCAGTCACTACATGGCAGGCAACCATGCAACCCAGATTTAGTGGTACTGTATATGCTGTAAAAAAATGCATTGATCTCACAATCAGAAATGTAGTGTAGGTAAGGATAAAGTCAAAATCTGAGGAAGTGTCAATCTAGTCAAGTAATCATTTTATTAATGGGAGCATACCCTCTGGTCCACTTGGGAGGAAGAAGAGATTCTTATAAAATGACAGGTCAGCCAAAGAACATAAGAAGTGCCTCTACACCTACACACATAACAAGATCTCGTGTACCATCACTCAGTCATTGTTGGCAATGACATTCTGTTTTAAATGTGTTACTTAATTGGTGCAATAGGAAAAATGTAAATGTCCTGGCATCTTAAGTGTACAGGCATCAAGTAAAAGGTTTTATTTATGTATATATGCATTTATAGGCATTTGCATTTATGCATATATGCATTATGCATCTGTTTATACACATAATGCTGTGTAGATCTTAGACTGAAGTCAAGAAGACCCTAGTTCCTTTGCTTTTATCTGTATGGCATTATTAACTTTTTACAAGACAGTGTAGTTAATCATTCTTTCGTACACTGACTGTAAGTGTGCATGTAAGCAAATATTTCAATAGAACACAGGGTACAACTGGAAATAGTTAATGGATTTGAGGGAGCAGAACTAGTTTTAGCGAAAAATATTTGTCTTTGAACTTTAGAATAGAACTGTTTTTTAAACCTTTGTCTAAGTGAAAAAAAACTGGTTCCAAATGGCCATTCTTTAATTCAACAGTGACTTTTAAAATACTTCTAAGTATCCTAAAGTAAATGGATTTCTTTCTGCTATTTGCTTCTTTTACAGCTGAACCATTTGACTTGGACAGGAACCCTAAGCCCATCAGTGACTGCATACATGACAATTTCTGTCATGGCAGTAGGACATACTTTAAAAATAAAAAGCCTGCTTCAGGTCTTCGGTAAACGAGTGTGACCAGGCTGGGGCTAAGATTGTGTGCTTTGTTACATAACAGGTGAAGCTGGCATAGTGGATATGGACTGTGTTGCACTTACTTTGCCTGACTCGTCTTCCTCTTCTAGATCCTGGCTGGAGATTTCTCTTCTTCATGACGCATAATTCCCTTATTTATTCACTAGGCAATTCTGTCAGCCCTTCTTAATTCTCTTGAGAATTTGGAACTGCTATTACAGTTTCTTCACTGAAACCTTTCCTTGACAAGAAAGCATAGAGGAAGATCCTCCATCAAAGAGGCACAGAAAGACACAAGTTGTGACTCCCAGCATTGATCTAAGAGCTCTGTTGATGGGCCCCTTCTCACGTCTAATCCTGTTTGCTTGTCATGCTATGCTAGCATTGATCAGTTGAAAGAACTGTGATAGTCTCTCCCCCTTCCATCATACTAGCAGCATTGTGTCTATGGTTCAGTTGTATAGCATTCCACCCAAGCAAAGGCAAAGTGCCTAGGAAGGAGCAGGCAGGACTTCAGGAGAAGTGATCAGGTTGCAGTGTACCAGAAAAATTAGTTGTAGCTGGCGTGGCTGGACAAGTCAGCTTTGAGAGGGGTTGCCAAGGCTTCACTCAGTGCCACTGTGTGACTGGGGCTGGACTTAGGTCAAGGGAGCTTAGAAAGCCTTTTGCTCAGGTTATACTGAGGCCAGAATTTGGCCACCAGGCCAAGGCTGTTTCTTGGGCCAAACAGCAGTAAGTCACACTAACAGAATGTTCTCAACAGAAGTTTATTGTTAATTCCTATTTGGCACGTCATATTGGCAAAAATTCTCCATTCCTTTCAGATTTCAGTTAAATCAGGCCGTAAGTTCAGAAGTTGTGGGAAATTGACCTGCATAGTACCTAGTATTTGTTTCTACTGGGTACCGGGCAAGAAAAGCCTTTCAGGAATTTAAAGCAAATCTAGTGTATCACACAAATTGCAAATGCTATTTTTCATCCCCTGGGTAAAAGAATTCCAGTGTTCTCATCCCTGTGCATGTCCACATTTTGGTACCTGTGTTCTGCAAGATTCCCTCACACAAAGGAATGCATCATAGGGTGCTAAGTCTTTGAATGCATTTATTCAAAGCTGAATGAAGGATTTGCAGCCTGAGATCCTGGAAGTACAGGAGAAATATTAAGCAAATGCTTACAATGAGGTAAAAATTACAGACATTGTGTGCATAAATTCAGCATTCTTTGAAAGATACAATTATGATTCATCATGACTTAAATCTATGAGGCGTGATACTAAGTAACCTATATTATATACTGTGGATTAGGATTATATTAAGAAAGACTGCATGTGGGGCAGTGTGAAAAGAGCTGGCCCAGCAGTGAGGAATCCAATGGAAACTGTAAAAACAGCTTAAGCAAAAAAAGACAATCTATGTAAATTTTACCTCAGCAGACAGTTAGAAATCTTAATGTTCTGTGAAAAATCAGAATTCAGCAAGCAGAGCCATTATATTGCTTCTATTGCTGCTGAAATAGGAAAAAGGCATGGATTGGTCAAAAGACAACTTGCTTATGGTGAACACCTCTTATTTTAGAGGAAGGAAATTTGTGTACAATTCCAAGAACCCAAGTCTCATGTAAATTTCGAGAAGGAAGCCTGACTCATTATCTACTAATCGAGTCCTATCTTTGCTATAATATTTACACTTGTAATTTTTATCACCTTTGTTCTTCAGAGTGGTGAATGGCAAACTTAACTACGATTTTACTGCCTTGGATAACCTTATGGATCGCCTGTGGGAAAACAAGCTGATTCCAGGTAAGGGCAGCTCCCCTCCTCCACAGCTTGGTATATCTGTTTATCCATATTGTAGAATCATTAAAATATTCTTAGAAAGCTTTTCCAAAGCTGATTTTGATAAAAATTCATTATTTACCTATTTGCCTTTACATCATGTCCATGAAAAACAGTGTAAGCAAAATAGTATTATAGCAATTAAGGCAACACAAGTGGTTTTACATTGCCTCTGAAGGCAGATTCAGATAGCTGAAGTTGTAAAATGAGAGCTCTTGAAGAGAAGATTGTACCCGTTGACATATACCTATACAGGCCAAGAAGTAGATACTCCAGATATAACTTCCCATAAATTTATGCAAACATTCACTGTTTTAAGTTTCCTCTGAGCCCTGCATTTATGTTGACCATTATTACCTTTGACTGCTACAGTCACTGACAAGTAACGAGTAAACAACCTCAAATCTGCAATATTTCTGATGGGAACATGTGGAAACAAGAAAGAGAACCCATTTAATGATGCTTCTTCGTTAACAAGTTTGTTTCAGATAATGTGATAACCCCTTCATTAATAAAAATGAGATAGCATTCACAAAAAAAAAGGAGACCAATTTCTTATGTCTTTTTTAGGATTTGAGTTGATGGGGAATCCATCAGGATATTTTTTAGACTTTGAAGATAAAGAACATGTAGTACAATGGAGAAACTTAATTACTGTTCTGGCCAGGAGATACATAGGTAGGTTAAAAAATAAAAGTCCTATTATTTGTTCTGTTGTAGTCCTTTCTAGCTACTTCAAAAAGTTTTGTGTATTATGATCAATTTCAAGACCCTGGATTTCAACACAAAACCAGAAAACAAACATGCCAGAACAGACCACAGAGACCATGGGATAATAGTCCCTTTTTTTACTGATCCGTGGCCAACATCCAGAATGAGTTGAATGTTCTGGGTAGCACATTTGGCCTGCCTCGAAGAACTGACTCTTAACCTTGTTATATTGTTGTGGTTGTAAACTACCAGCTTTCACTGGAGCATGATAACCTGAATACTTCTCGTATGCCAGCTTCAAATATTTCTAACAAGGCAGAAGGCTCAATTTGAATTAAGGGTAGGTGAGTGACCTATCAAAGTGACTTCTCAAAGCTGTAAGTCATCTCCCTCTCACCTTGCATCTTTTTCAAATGTTGCTGCATTTCATCAAAAAAGAGAGATCATTTGGAAACTCCCAAAGTACATTTCCCTCATTATTAAAAATAATGAAGGAAATGATGTAGTGGTAGTTCTGGGTGCTGAGCCTCACCTGCAGCCCAAACTGATAGAATTGTCTGTAGAAGTCACTTATTGATAGTATTGTCTGGATATGCAACTGACTGATAAATGAGGCCTCTCCTACAGATAGGTATGGATTGGAGCATGTTGCTAAATGGAATTTTGAGACATGGAATGAACCAGACCACCATGACTTTGACAATGTGTCTATGACAGTAAAAGGTGAGCATGTTTTGGAGCACTTGTGAGTGTGGTGAAGTGAGACAGGTGTGTGGGGTAAGCAGAGGGGTCACAGTGAGATGTAAGTTATACTGACAAAGAGGTAAGGTGGACAGGAGTGATAAGGAATATGACAAGTACACCAAATTTGTTTTGCTAGGGTCATCTTACTTTATTCCCTATTTGGGTATCAGGGGTGGTGGAACAGAAAAACAAAACAGGAGATACACTAAGAAGATGCAGTTCAATTATTGGATATAAGGTATAGTTAGTAGTACTAAAGGGGGTGAAGGGTGGAATAAGAGGAAAACTCCTCATTGAAGTTGCATGCTTTGGGAACATGCTCGTACAGGACCTTTAGAAGAAAGGCAGCTGCCCTTGTGAAGGCAGCTGAAATTTTGATGTCTTCTTGTGTTGTCAGTGCATAGGAAAGGGTAGTCCTAGTTTGTGAGGTCTTGCCAATAAATCAAATAATAGGGTTATAACGTCTCCTTGTAGTTTTAGATCCAGTTTCTGTTTTATCATCTTTGATATATTCATTTGCTTGGACTTCAGGATTTCTCAACTATTACGATGCTTGTTCAGAAGGATTAAGAGCAGCCAGTCCTTTTCTAAAATTTGGAGGGCCTGGGGATTCCTTCCATCCCTTACCCAAGTCACCTATGTGCTGGAGTCTTCTGTGTCATTGCTACAATGGTACCAACTTCTTCACAGGGGAGACTGGTGTAAGGCTGGATTACATCTCTCTCCATAAGAAGGTTAGTCCAAGATTTCAGTTTAAAGCCATTTTTTCAATCAATGCAATTAAAGTTACATTTCATTCTGGTATACAAAGATGATGATGATGATGATGATGATGATGATGAGTGTCCAGCCTGTAGCAGGAAACACGGCTACCTATTCTTGCAAAACTTTGAAGATGTTCAGTTACAAGACTTCAACTTAAAGCAAATTTGTCTTTGCCTAATTCCCAAAGGGAAACAACTACTTCTACATCTTTTCCATTTTATATTCTAGGAGGACCTCATGCAAGTAGCACATACTGTAGTAGATGAGGTAAAAGTACTCATTTTGTTGGTCCACAGCAGCTTGGTGACCAAGGAATATGTTTTCAGAATATGTTTTATGTTTATGGTTCTAGCTTATGTCTGTACGTTTACCACTGTTTTCTCACTACCACTAAGCAGATACAAAATATTGTTGCAGGGAGGTGGGAATTCTCTCTACATCTTGCAACAAGAAGTAGAAGCAGTTCAGCAAATTCAGAAGCTGTTTCCAAGTTTTTCTTCTCTTGCCATATATAATGATGAAGCAGATCCAATGGTTGGATGGTCCACTCCACAACTCTGGCGAGCTGATGTGACCTATGCAGCTATGGTTGTAAAGGTAACAGTTCAGTGGTAGTTTTGGCACAGTAGTGTGCCCTGATGTGTTAATGCAATTGAAAAAGTAGGCTTAACAGTTAATTTTTAAGCAGCTACTCAGACTAATGGATCCTAAAAACAGAGATCTCCCCACTGATACAGTGGGGGTTTCCCTGAATAGTCTGGTTTTAGTAGCTTGATTTAATTTGTTTTAGTTTTCTTCATCTTTCCTTAAAAAAAGAGTCCAACCCAGAACCAAACTGAGAACTTGTCATGGAAGTGCTAGAAAACTGAGCTGGAGAATATATGCAGTCCCCCAGTTAGATCCATCTGATGGGATTACTGCCACACATGCTCTCTCCATGTAATATTGCTGCTCTGGTGTCAGTACTGCTGGCTGTCACCTCACATATGTCAGAAATATTTCCCAGCTCCTTCACAAGTTTATCTCATTAAGAGACATCAGGTGTAATAAAAAAGTTCCTTGAGCTCTCAGCATAGTCCATTCCTTGGTTTGGGATTCTGGCTGTACACCTGATCTTATTAATTACTGCTAGTAATTACTGATGTTGACCAGAAAAGCAGAAAAGAATGCTCAAAATTCCCACCTCTGCAGTAATTGCACCCTGGCCCCAGAGCAAGCTCAGTTCTTCCCCTGCATAGCAATAATTTCTACTGCAGGCCTGGTGTTTTGTGAGCCACTACCTTAAACAGCACATAGAGTCCAAGTGCTCCTGTGCGAAGGAATAATTCCCAAACACAGGTGTATGTCACCCAGAAAAAAGTGAGGAGACAAAGGCTCCCAGTTCCCTGAGACTGCATATACAAGCAGCCTTCTCTAAGGGAGCAGGTCATTGACTGCATCACAGAGAGTTTGCAAGACAAAATAACCATGTTTATAATGATGTGGTGGTATGAAGGGAGAAAGAAAGACACATCCAATGGAAAATTAGCACTTGGTTGTATAGAACTGATGCACTGTGTTCCTTCACAGTGAGACCGTTCTGTTGTCAGCCTTCTGAAGTTCTGCTTAATTTTATACTCAGGCACAATCTAATAAACAGAGAACTTGTGAACTTTGATATTTTGCAGGAGGGTAGTACAGCAACCAGTGAAACACCAGGAGAATTAATTCCAAGTTAGCACCAAGTGGGAAAAATGACTAATTGAGAAACAGAATCCAGGACCAGCTCAGACACTGATGTAGTGGGTATAAAGTAACTCCAGATTTGGAGAACCATTTAGAGTTAATTCAGATGGTAAATCCTAATTATAATTAGGATTAATAATAATTAGTAACTTGATTACTAATTAAGTATTCAAGACAGAGGAGCATTATTTGTAGTGCAAATGACAAGGAAATGTGTTCATTATTTATGAAGAGTATTAGTAGTAATTATTTCAGAGACTTACTAATGGCAAAACTATACAGGTGTTTCAGATTTTACAGTGATTAATATATCACCTAAAGTACGGTTTTTCCAAGACTTATGATGAACAGTTATTTTCTTCAGTGTTTTCTAAAAGGCAGAGTGACAGTTCTTTACAGAATCGTGTAAAGATTTAAAAAAAAATACAGGGACTGCATGTTTGTTGGTTGTTCTCCAAGGTGGAGGTTCATTTTCTCTATGACTTTGCAGGTAATCATCCAGCACCAAAACCTGCTCATTTCCAAAGCCAACAACACCATCAACTATGCGTTGCTGAGTAATGACAATGCCTTCTTGAGCTACTACCCGCATTACTTCACCCAGCGGACTCTGACAGCACGTTTTCAGATGAACAATACAAAGCCACCTCATGTCCAGATGGTGCGGAAACCAGTGCTGACTGCCATGGGCTTGCTGGCACTGCTAGGTATAGTAATCACTGATTAAAGAGCACATCAATAACCCCTCCTACCTAGAAGCTTCCAGCCTGAGAAAGATCGTTCCAGCCATCTCACTGTTCATAAAAGTTCTCCTACTCACTGTTTACTAGCTGTGTTAAGAAAATGAAACGTCATTTCCTCAGGGAGATTGATGGCCCAGAAAATATTCCTGATAGTCTGTTATCCATTTGATTTAACCTACTGCTTTGTTTATATGCTCTTTGTGCCAACCACACATTTTTTTGTTGACTGATACTTCCCTCTTGTGATGCAAGGGGTATATCCCATTGGGCTGCAACTGTCTTTAAGAAATCCTTGCAGCTGGAAGACTCGTTCAACATATTACAGGGAAAACCTCATTCACTGTCACCTTTTGGCATGTTGCTAAGCTGAACTGCTAAGCATAAGAACTGCTGTAGTATGTACATATTCTGCTGTTGTAAGATCTGACTGTAACTGGTAAAAGAAGGCAGAACATAGCTCAATCTATTTGCATGCTTTGGCCCTGCAGCTTCTGACCCAGGACTGACTAATGGTGATGCTTACAGTTGTCATGTTTTTTAAAGGAGAAAAGCAGATTTTTGCAGATATGAAGATCAGTGGAGAAGAAAGCGCTCAAAACAGCACAGTTGGCGTGCTGGCATCTGTGCACACCCCAAATGAGACACAGCCCTCAGACAGCTGGCAAGCTACAATACTGATGTATTCAAGTGAGGATAACAGGACTTCATCCAACATTAGCACTGTCACAGTGAATGCCACCCACTTCCCCAAACTTAGAGGTAAACAAATATGTAGACAGCTCATGTTAAGTGGTGTTTAAGACAAAATATCAGCTGGAAAACTTCTACTGAGTTACCTTTCATTGCAAGAGAGAATTTAATTTCCTAACTTGCTCTCTCATCTTTTGTGCACTCCTGGATTTTCTGAGGTATAATGGTGTTCTTTGAAAAGTTCGTTCCTAATCCCTACACTTTGACCCTGCCTTTAATGGCAGCTGCCAAGGGCTGTCTTTCTGAGAAACTATTGATCTCAGTGTACTTGGCTGGATATTGCCAGGTATCAATTCCCGTAATGAGATGACTCCAGGATAGCCAACACAAACACACATTTGCACAGCTGATGCAGTTACCCAACAAATATGTGCATCATGTGTGAAAAAAGAGGATTTCGTGGAAGTAATAGTTTGAAATGTAAACTTGGCAAATGTAAATTGTAAAGCCTCATGAGAGTACTAGCCATGGGACTTTCCAGTGGAAGTCAGGCTGCAAAGTGCTGAAATCACTCTTGAAAAGGTAAACTTACACACCTGCTAAATTTATTCTTGGTAATCTTTAAATCCAAGTGAAGAGTTTACTTTCTTTTGTTTGTGTTCCTACAGAGCTGGTGTATGTGACATATTTCATGGATAACAACCAAACCAATCCCTATCTGAAGTGGAAAAACCTAGGAAGCCCTGACTTTCCTTCTCCAGAACAGTTCCAGCAAATAAGGGATGCTGAGGTATGGCTATGTGTTTGCTTGAAGTGTTGTATGGGTCAAGTGCTTGTGAAAAAGAGAAGAAATCAGGCCCATAGTTAAAATTTCCTTAGCCCTGTCATTCACTTTTCATATACACAAAAAAATTCACTTGCAGTCCTGCAGAAAAGTGTAGCTCATACACAACTTTTGCCTTTGTTTATGTTATATAACCTCTTCGCTCTACTCATACAAAAGGAGGCACAGTTGTTCCTGGGGAAGTTCTGCCTTCTCTCTGAATCTCAAAGTGAGCTTTGAGGCTCTTTCTGTTCCTTCTCCCCAAGTAAGTCACATGGCTATGTGTGTATTACAGAATGGCCAAATTGCTCCGTTCAAAAGTTGAAATGAAGCCTCTTAATAATAGAAAACAAACACCTACCTGAGGTGAAAACTACCCAGTGCTAGTTCAAAAAACAGTGAGGGGCTCACAGGAAGACTGATAGTTTTCCCTCATCCTCACTAGTGCTGAACACACCATAGAGGTAATTAAGGAGTAAGTCTTCTCTGAGAACCCCTCTCCTCCCTATGGATGAAAGCCATGTGGAGGTTATCTACTATATGTGATCATATCTGAGCAGCCTGTCACTTCAGCTCCCCCTCCTGTAGTTTTGCCTATGCATTGAGACTCCCAGGTTAAAAAAAGGAGGTCATCTTTATCCCCTTCAGGGCCCACAGACAGTGCTTCCTTTCTGACTTTGGTATACAGTATTGGGGCTTCTCTTCCCAGTCACCATACTTGACTATTTCTAAGGCTTGCTGGATACTGTAGGAGACATCAGCTCTTCCTTGAAAAGGGCAGCAGCAAGATTTTAGATGCCCTTGGCTATCTGGTACAGCCTCATCCTCAGAGACCAGCTGTGCAGCTGTCGTAGCTAGCAATAGCTTGCTCTGCACACTGGGGCCATGGTTTGTAAAGAGCATCCATGGGAGGTTACAGAAGTGACAAATTGTGTCCAAGGGCATTTGTGATCAACCCAGTTTGTGAGATGGACAAACTCTCTGTCTCCTGAGGAGCTGGAAAACAGGGGAGTATAAAGTCTTCCAGTGTAGAGAACTTTGATGCCTGTAAGCATTAGCAGTACCAACTCTATTGGAAATTTAGAGTCCTAAAGTAAATACACAGCCACTTTACACCAGTTTAACAGTTGATCTTCAGGTGCTGTAATGAAAGATTTTTCACAACACTACCCTTTGGCTCTGCAGGACCCACTGGTAACAGGCCCATTCCCATTTCCTCAAGCTGGCATCCTGACACTGAAGCAAGGTTTGCCCATTCCTTCAGTCTTTCTTATCCACATCTGTGCAAGACCCAGATCAGCTCCTGATCAAGTATGTATTGTATTCTACCATCAGACATATCAAAATGGAAACTGCTTCCTGCCTTAAATCTTAGTTAATTTTTGTTTAAAGTACCGTGTACGAATTAGTAAATAAACAGTTCTTCTCTCTTTTGATGAGACAGCTCTCAAAGATAAAATTCAGATAAAGAACTACATAGCAAGTGATAGGAGCCATCACTGAGATGAATGAAAGTCCCCATGGTGGGGAATTAGTTATGCAGTACTGAAAAGTGCAGTATCTCTTTAAAAATCACATGGTGTGCTGCAAGGATTGACAGCATCTCTCCAGTTAATAATTGACAGCTGAAGCTAAAATGGAATTGTGGCTGCCATATTAGACATCTGTATCTGCTCATTCAGTCTCACTCATGTTCATAGTGGTACCCAGAGTCTCTGAAGGTCCTCTGCAAGGTTGACAAGTGGGAGATATAGGCTGCAAAAAGCTACAGAGCCAAGAATTTTGTTTTTACTCCTGATCTCAATGGAAAAAACTCAAAGCAAGTAATTAATAAGGAAAGATGAACACAGAAATTTGACCTGGTGGATTGGTTTATACAGTTTTCTTACATGGGCTTGTGTCTTTGGACAGGTGACTGGTGTTCGTTTGATCCCTCTCACAAAGGGGCAGGTCACTGTACTGTGGGATGATGACTGTGTAAAGTCAAAGTAAGTAGCTTTAAAATAAAATGGATACAAATGAGTTACCAACATACTACTCCCTAAGTTTCCACAGGCCCTACAAAGTAAAACAAGTTCACAAATTAATGATTTGTTGCTCCTTAATAGATGATAACAATGCATTTGTCTGACAAAATGAATTGTAGGACCTGTGTGCACAAACTGAAGAGCAACCATGCCTAATTTGCTGCATGATCAAAGGAATCTGCGTGTTGCTCTGCAGCATTCAGTGGCATTTCTGAAGGAATTCTATTCAGCACAGCAGACAGAAGATTCACAGTGAAAGTTATATGAGTATATGCCTAAGTGGGATCTCGTACATCTCTATAGGGGATGTGAACTGGAATAAAAAACCTCCAGTTGCTTGCTTCAGCAAGCTGGACTTGACTGGAAACCCTCTGTAGGTGAACTCTGAAAGGTGATCCAGTGTACAACCAGATTGCCTCTGGAAGCAGTAACTTAGCTCCTTTTCGAGCCAGTTTCCCTAGATTCTTCGTTCTTGATAACCCTGGTGTCTGAGTGAAGCATGCATGATATTTTGTGATGCAGCCTATATCCAAAGCAGCAACTCAGTCTAGATGTTTTTCTGGGGGCTGTTGGAGCCCTGGTTTTTCCTAATAGTGGCAATTCATGCCGTCCTATATTTGGTAGGAATGAATCAACTGAACATTTCTTATTTTTGTCCTTCTTGTTGAAATAGCCCTGAGACTAGTATTTGATTTTTCACACATTATCAGTTGTATTTACAAACTTCTCTTTTCTAGGTGTATAAAGACATTTGAAGTGGAATTCTCATCAGATGGAAAAGCATACCAGCGGATTAATGCCAAAGACACAATATTCACTCTCTGGGTCTACAGTCCAGGTATGGCAAAAATACTCACATTAGGTAAACTGTCATGTGATATTGCCACTCATGAGGGTGTGAACCATTGTTTAGTAACTACTGAAGGTAGGTAACTTGCTAGTAACATACAGTTCCTCACAAATAAGAGCACATCCCTTCCCTTTAGGATCATATTTTCAGTAAGAGCCTTATTCTCAAGGACAAACAGTGATCGAAAGTAGTCATGAGGACATCATTTGTAGTATGCCACGGGTAATTCCTTGTCATAAAAGCCAGTCACTGAGCTGCAGTCCTGGCAAGGTCCCTGAGAAGTTAAGGAGCACTTTTGTAACTGGTGCAGAGATATGCAAAAATTATAACAACAAAAAAAAAAACGCTGACAAAAAGCCATGACCAGACCCTACAATAGAGTCTTACTCAGACAAAACATCCAAGTGAAGGAAGATAGTGATGTTTTATTTGGGTATTTTTTTATTTATCTGCGGGTGGAGGGTTTTTGGCTGTTGGCTGTTGGTTTTTTGTTTGTTTTGGTTTTTGTTGTTTTTTTTTTTAAGCAAATGCAGTCTAGTCTGCAAGATGACCATCCAACAAATATTGATAATAAGCACTGATGAGAGCTGGGTGAAACACAGACAAACCTTGCTTTATAGTGATATTATTAAAAAGCAGTTGAGAGATGTTTTTACCAGAAACAAGGGCTTATCTTACCCTGAGAAAGTCTTAACAACAGCAGTGGTTGCATATTAAAAGTTCAGAACTATTATTCCAATGTAAAGGCTACACAGGCAAGCAAAGACTGTAAATCATGGCTATGACAAATCTCCGAAATTAGTATTCATTATTATATGATAATCTTATATACCAGTTTTAATAGTTTGTTTCAGAACCAACAGCAACAAAAAAGACTGCTTGAAAAAATATCATGTCCCAGCAGTCCTTATTGCTACGAACTTCCTCCTCACCCATTATTTCTAGCATTCTTTTTTTCCTAGAATAAAAACACTAAAACACACATAAAAATCAATTAATTCGATAAAATATCCCTAAATTTATATTGCTTGTGTGTTCAAAGATTCTGCTAGGGAAAGCTCTGTTCTTTGAACTGGATCAAGGATAAAAAGCAGCAGAACCACAGAAGATCAACTCACATACCTTTAAAGTAAGTGGTGCTGCTTCCTGAGTAGAACAGAGCGTTTTCAGTCAGCCTGTGTGCTTCTTGTTCTGCTTCTTTGTTGAACCTGTTCCCACATAACCTGTTCAAAAGGCAAAATTCAGGCAGAAAAGTTGGAAAAAAAGGAAATTACTAATTGTGTGTTGGAGATGCCACAGCCTTCTTCCAAAGGAACTGCTAGGAAAGCAGTCCTATAGCTGTACTTTCAAGTCCTAGTAAGTAGGGAGGGCATCCTTGAGTGAAACAGGAAAAAAAAGCCGGTACTTGGCCATGCGGAATTTGTTATCATTTTTAATCAGACAGGCACAGACACGTTTATGTAGGGTGCAGAACTGATTTCCCCAGCTCATTCCACAAACCTACATTTTACAGGAGTACTGCCTGCTTCACATCCTCCCAGAACCACAGGTGTCTGCCTTTCACAGTGACCATTTCTAACCTTTTCATTTGCAGGAAGCTCAGTCTCCGGCTTTTACAGAGTGCGTGCCATTGACTACTGGGGGAAGGCTGGCCTGTCCTCTCTTCCTGTGGGGTACGTTGAAGCTTTCAAGTGACGCTGAAGAGTGGTGCCTGGCTTGGTGTCAGAGTGGTGTATGTTCCTTTGCAAATGACAACTCCCCCGAAAAATAAACTCCTCCCAGGCTGAGGAGGGCGTATGGAAACGACCTGATGAAGTTAGGAACGCAAGTTAGAAGCAACTGCCCCATTAACTCTTCACAGCACAAAAGACAGCATTGTCAAACAACCACAACTGTCAACCCAACTGGTAAGAGGCTGTCATAGGACAGGGATTCAGCCTGGTAATTAGGAATTGTGGGAATAAATATTTATTATTCCCCATTTTTCACTGAGCTAGTGGCCAGGGCAAGCTAAGATTTATAGAGGTCACAAACTGCAGCAGGAACAGAACCATTGCTTCACTGTGAGAGTGAGGATGGTAGCAAAGGCAGATGGAGGACCTGTCTGAGAGTGAACTTGCTGCCCTAGCTGCCAGGCTGTCTTGACTTAAGGGTTTGATGGAAAAGTGCACAGCAACCAGACGCACTCAGAGCAGGAAGTAAAGGATCCCTTATTCCCTGCTGGTTAGTCACAGTGGGTTATGTCAGAACACTTGCCATTTCTTCAGGTGTATGAGGTTTTTCACTCTCTCACAGAGGGGTTTTCCACCCAGCTCTCTCAGTATTTGTGACCATTACAGGGATGCCAGAGCTATTTCCCATAGGCAGGGGAAGGGGTATCAGCCCATTCTCAGAGGGGAGAAGGCACAGAAAGCCCTAGCCTCCAGACTTCCCTGTCTTTTCTCTTTTTATATATATACCTGAGATGTTTCATGTTGACCCAAGTCACCTGTTTGCACTTCGGCGGTCAGCTGCTGCCTCTATGTGCTGGAGGCTCTAACCCTGAAAGGTCCTCTTTCTCTCCATTGCTGTCACCTAGCCCAGTGTCCTTCAGGCCTTACAGCTAACACCTCCCCTCACAGACTGGAAGTGGCCACTCAGCTCTGCACAGCCAGGAGAAAGTTGAAACACTAGTTAGACCCTTTTGTGTGTCCCATGACAGGACAGCACACTCTTGAATGTAGCAGGGCTTAGTTACGACACTTAGGAAATAACAAAGAACAGTTTGAGCTCCTGTGCTTTGCAAAGCATGTGCACAAACGTGTGATAGCCCTAGATCAGAGGGTACATATCACCACTGGCTGTGCTTGCAGCTGCCAAACACTTTATGTAAACAGCAGAGTTCCCTGAAATTGCAGGGGTGCTGCTTTATTCTTCCCTTTTCACAACTGGCACAGTTTGAGCTATGCCTTTAACAGGCTTGCAGGGAGAAGGATAATGCCAGTGAAAACAGCTGGAGTGTTTTCCATAAGAGGAGTGACTTTGTCACACAAACAAATCCCCTACTGCTCTCTTTGCTGACATCAGCCACCTCACCAACATAACAAAAACTGCATATTTGATGAAGCATTCAGGTCTCAGAAAAAAAGAAGTGCCCAAGTTTGCACAGTAGGAGAGAGCTGAACTACCTTAAATACCCTCAACATTTACAGCACATAAAACAAACATATGCAAAGTCAGTGCATGTGAGATGTGGCCTTATATCTCCTTACTTGCTGGTTACTTGTTCATATGCTTGTACTGAAAATTAGCCTTAGAAGATTTATTCTGTCACAGAATTCAGATGAAATATTTCTTGCGTCTTTTAAGTTTTAATAAGGGGCTCCTAGTCATCCAATTCCTTGTCCATACAGGCAGAACAGAAAAGGGCCATGGGTCCTACTGAATTGAAAACCCTCTCAATTTAAGAAAAGTTACTGAGACATTCTACTTGGATGGAGATAGTAAAAATACACTTTGAACTTGTGCTAATTGCCCCTGAGTGAAGAACCAGTGTACACAGTTAAGTAAAATCTAGCGGTTAACACACGTTGTTTTGCTAGTATGAGGTGAAATCACAAATAAAATGATTTAGAGAAATACTGAGTATAGGGTCTTGAGAGATTTTAGTGTGTCTGAAGCAGGGGAAGATGTAGGAGCTTGAGTGGACAGTTTAGTATGTTAGGATGTCCTATCTGAGTAGCCCTTCTGTTTTAAAATTTTCCCATCCTGGCAATCGGAATATAGCAGTCTCTATCAAACCAAGGACTATGTACTAGTTACAGGTGTATTAAAAAAAAAAAAAAAAAAAAAAAAAAAAAAAAAAAAAAAGAGAAAAAAAAGAAGAAGAAGAAGAAGAAACATAGCTGTAGTGAATAGTATTGATTTTGTTATGCAGGGATAAAAATGTATAGATGTGCAAACCATGAAAAATAGAAGATTTCTTCTGAAAATCTTCTTTGCTGCTATGATGTAAACTCATTCCTTTAAGAAGTGAGCATGTACGAGCAATTTACAGAGAGAGAAGTTGGTATTTCCAGGTATGAGTTTATTTCTAACAAATTAAAAGTTTTGAAATGGCGTTTTCTTTTTTTATCATTTAATGTCTATAGAAAAACGCTGTTTAGTACTTGAAACTTGAGATTTCTGTAACCATATGTTGCTGACTCTGATAGTGTTTCCAAAATTGCATGTTTAAACTCTGTTACATGTAGTCATCAGCCTCCCATGACACTTTGAGTTTTCAGAAGTGCCAAGTATCCATAGCACCAGGTGTGACTAGCAGGTGCTTAGTAGTTCTGTAGTATCATAACCAAAGCAAGGCTGCAGAGCTCTCATGTATGTCTTTTGCTGTTCATTAATCCAAATAAGAATATGTAACTGCAACTGCAAGAGGGGATTATTTGCCTGCGCTTCAAACTAAAGCTATATAACCATTTTTGCAACTGAAAGAACCTTTCAACTGAGTATTTTACATTGTCTAATTGTGTATATGCTACATTTGTTACCATCTTTTGTGAGAGCAAATAAAACTGGTTTTTAATCTTTCACATGAACCCTGTGAAAACAGGATCTGATCATTGTGTTATAGAAACGGCTTACAACTCTTATGTCAACAACTTAATCTTGGAGAGTAAAGACTATTCTCAGGGACTGTCGTGTTTTAACTCCAGCCAGCAACCAAGTACCGCACAGCTGCTTGCAGTGGCTACCAGCACAAGGGGTAAAATGTAGCTAGACTCGTGGAAGTTCCAACATTATATAAAATTGAAGCATGAAGGGAACCTTAGCATAAAAAATGTTGAGGCTGAAGTAGAAACCTAAATGCGTAGGTTGCCTCAGTAACCACAATCCAGGGAAAACTGGTCAAACTCAAGGTGGTATCATAGTGCCTGATCTCAGGACTTGCAGTGTCCTTGCTGGAGGAGGTTCACTGGTGTGTGAAGGACAATATCCTTGCAGGGTCCCTCCTGCTGTTGCGCAGTCATAGTCTTTCTGCCAGCACTAAAGGACCTTCTGAGGACAAAACAACAGTCCTTTTAATGCATAAACAATTTTTTTATTTTGTCTTGTTAGTGGAAAGTTTTTGCAGGACAGAGATTATGACTTGGGACCTATACACACACTGAAAACTCAGGAATAATAGACTGCTTTTCATCAGCCAGCTCAAAACAGCAGACAGAAGATGTCTGCCTCTAGATACACTTGAGATGTTTCATGTTGAACTCAACAGAATTTCAAGAGAAGTGTAAATCTCATCAGAATACATTTATGACTGCCTGCCCTGTCCTACCTTGTCTTTCACATTTCCTGCAGTCATTGGAGACAAGTGGGTATGATGTAACTCCCATCTGTTCGTTAATTTACCACATCATACAATGAGGGCTTGCTTGTGGTCCTGATGGAAACATGCTCCCCCAGGCACAATTCCTGGAGCACGTGAACTCTGTGGTGTATTCAACCAGAACTGCCACTAAATTTCTATGATCCTGCAGGCTTTGCCTCATGTGGCTGAGGAGGAATTTCACTGCCTATCTTGCCTGGACAGACTACACCAAACACAATAAGGATGCATTGGGTCTTGCATATTGATTGTCTCTTCTTGCTATAATTCTCTTCTGCTCTGGTCATACAATTAGTATAACCATAGACATTGAAAATGCCACTTCTCTAAGACTCATAGCATTGGTCTGACAGTTTTGGCCAAAGGCCACGCTCCTTCAGCTAAGGGTTAGTGTTGTCTAATCAGTTGTTGTACAAGTCCTAAGGTCACAGATTCCACCCCAATACTTCCTGCTGGGAGAAGGGTGGAAGTAGAGAACATTCAATCAATGCTCTGACCTTGCACTTAGTCCAGCAGAAAAGGCTGATATTTTTTCAACACTCAATAGTTCTCTGTCTGTGTGGGGTTTTGTTTGCATTGCCTGCTAGTGCTCCTCTGTTTCTGTCATTAGCTTTAGGTGGTAGCTCACAGTCTTGTTCCCCGTCAGGGTAGCTTTCCCTAGACCTGAAGAGCAAGGACACCTTTGTTCAAGCGGTTTGAGAGCCTTACGAGTATTGCCAGGAAATCCTGAGAAATACAAGTTTGAGAGACTTTGCTGGATACCTGGGATAATGTCTCTGGTCCTGGAGAGTGCTTCTGGTCTTTGGTTTCTATACTCTTTCTGGTTATTATAGGTAAGATTGTGGAAGCAACTTGAAGGTGCTGTTTAACTGTAGTGCTCTGAAGGTCTTCAATCAACATCAGCCTTGTTCCACACACCTTTTGGAAGCCACACAAGCCTTTGGAAGCCTCAGGAGTAGAGGCTGTTCAGCTTGGTCTTACCTCTGTACTTGGTAATTATAACTTGTAAAAATTTGTGTAGTTGACAAACTGCAGTGTTCAGCAGGACGCTGGGGTGACTAGACTGGTATTTTTTATTTATTTTTATTTTATAAACACAAAGTGAATGTGATTTTACTAAAAGCAGTGGGAAATATATGTCAATAATGTTGACTCAGGTTACCCTTTTTCTACATGGAGATTTCTAGGTACTCTTCATTTTCTCTTATCTATGAAATTCTTTGCCATAAACCCAGTCTGTTCTATGTATTTCAATTCTATACCTTTCAGATACTGAAAACTGGATTATGAAGGCAGAGGGTAGCAAATTGCTGGTAATGCCATTAGAAATGCAAGCACCTGCTCATTTAAAGCAATGTCCAGTGTTATTGAAAGTAGCATCTGGTTTATTGCACTTGTGGTTCTCTCCTTGGGAACCTTGCTGCAGGTAGCTCTGCCTCAGACTTGCTCTCAAGTCCTGCTCTTGGCTGGAACCATCTCACTGATGTGCCTGCACCCTCCCCTGTGCCTTGCTGTCCTCTCTTACTGGCTGGACTTTTCTCTGTGAATCCCAGACTTAGCCTGTTACCATGCTTTTGTCTGATGATGAGCACTGTCAGGGGATATGTCCATCTCACCATCCTTGCACTGCCCTCCCTGTTCAGTGCTGGGGAGTAACACTGCCCTGCCTGTGCTTCAAACACCCTTGGCTGCTGTCTCACCACTCCTCAGTGAGCATCTTCAGTCCTTCTGCTCCTCAACAGACAGGAAAGCAGGCAATAAAAACCAGTTTGAGAGGTGGGTTTTTTTTCAAAAACATTTATTGACAAATGCCACATTAGGTATTCCCATGAAAATTCAAATATCACTATTATATTGCACACTGTTTAAAGATCCCCCAATATTTTCATGTGTTTTTCAGGAAAAACACACTATTCCATACTATGATTTTTTTATTATTAGAGATGAGTGGCAACATCAAGACCAAGAGGTCTGGTTTCTGTGCTTAAGGATAGGATCAGAAGTGTACTTTTAGCAGGCTCCTGGAAAGAAAGAAAGGTAAACTTTAGTCTGTGTAAGTAAATTTTGAAAAGTGCTTTAACAACCTTTAAGCCTTCAGTGAAGCTGTAATTACAACCTTTCTAGAGTACTTCTGAATCACAGTACAAGTCTAAGATGTAGGGTGCAAAAGTTGCTGTTTGCATTTTTCTGTGTTTGTTGGCACAGATGCAGGCAGCTTTTCCCAGCTAGCTGTGGGCTTTTGGCTTTCCTGAGCACCCAGCCATGACCCTGCAAACCAGCTGCCTTCCCTCTGCTACAGGGAGCAGTACAGAGGGGTATGGGACAGGGATGTCCATGCCATGCCCGCAGCCTTGGGTGATGCCAGTATCTGCTCTGTAGTGGAGGATTGGCTGACACAACGTGCTGTTCACGAGGTTTTAGCGGTCATTCCTTGTCCCACAGTGTGGAACATGTGTGTTACGTGGCTTAGTAAAGGGTCAACTTCCAGGCAAGGCAACCCTGAGGTTGTGAAGGGTATGGGTGCTCAACTGCCAACAAAGAATTTCTGCCTCCTGCATAGCCCTAAAAAAATGTATCTGCCCATTTCATGGACAACATTTGAACTAGAAGATCAATTCCTGTACCTCCAGAAAAATGTTCTCAAAATGGGCTTTAGACATGATGTGTTTGCATGTATGTGGTGCTGCTGCTGACTCCCACTGCCAGCAGACACAGTCAGAAATGCTGCTCAGAGCCCCTCAGCCCTGCTAATCAGACCACACAGGACAAGTCATGATGGAACTTAGGAGTGTGAGGGTGCTCCTTCCTGGAGGCACCTTCTCATCTTTTCCTGGAGGATGCTGCACAGACCCAAGGTAAGATGCTATTATGCAAGTGGCCAAGACAAGCATTTTCAAGTACAGAAACGCTGGCTTGTTGCATCCATCCCTGTCCTGTCTACTACAGTAACAATGCTGATCTTTCACTAGTGTACCATTTTCAACTCAGGATTCCTATAAATAGCAATCTTAAGGCTGCAGAACCAGACTGTAGCAAGCTCTTGTCCTTGCATAGATTTCCCTTTGTAACTCTTTTCCTATTAGATCTGAGGAAAATGTTGCTGTGAAAGAACTGAGTTTGCTGTGGTTTTGTCACATTAACAGCAAACACAATCATCTACTGTGCAACTCAGTGAGTTTGCTAATTAGTCTGAAGTACCTGACTGAAGCACAGGCTGGAACTGGCCAGACATGCAGATTTCTTCCTGCTTCTGGCGCACAATGCGCTGGATGGCTGGGGGGAGGCCGCGGGGGTTGCGCGAGAAGATCAGGGAGTAGCCATCATCACAGGAGCCATCCTCCTTCAGGCTGCGGCAGGCGTAGGTGATGGCGTAGTTATCATAGTCGGTGTCAATCACCCAGTAGTTGTCCCCTGAAACAGCAGAACACACAGGTTTCACACTGTGGACACAACAGAGCAGAGGTGGATCTGTCAGCAGGGAGATGGCAAACTTGACATGGCAGGGATAGCTTTCCAAAGCATCTACAGTCATGTAACACATCCAGATTATCTCCACACCATGAGGGGAAGAACTGGGACAAGCACAGGGCATCTTGAGACCATGATTTTCTCCATGGTGCTCAGTGCATTTTCACCTTTTTGTTTCTTAGGCTAGAAGTATTAGGAGGTCTAGGGTTTTCTAGGTTTTCAGTGACAAAATACCTCTTTATATTGCTTGCTCAAGCATGGTGGAAGGAAGGACATACAGTACAGATTACATTTCCTATACAGGAAGCCTCAGTAAAACATTCCTCCTGTTTTCTAGCCTTGGTCAACTAAGTTCTTTTTGGTGTGGCTTATCTGCCAGTACTAAGGGAATGTATTTTTTTCTTACACATTAGAAGTCCTCCCCAGCTTCCCCAAGTTCCTCATCTGGAGAACTGCAGCTATGGGAGGCTCAGGCACAAAGTGTGGGCTTTGAAGGGCACGTAACTGAGGAACTTACGAGTGTGAGAGTGCATGAGCAGTTTCTGAAAGGTAGATTGGAGTTAATAGCTCCATTTGACTCCAGCTGTGTCTATCTGAGGAGAAATGTGTCTTGTTGCTGGGGTGCAGCCGTGGGTCCACATCTCTGTTTAGCTATGAGAAGTACAAAGATGACTGACCTCAGCCCTAGGAAGCATGGCTTCCCTGGTTTTACACCACACTTGGCTGTACAAAATCCATTGTGTGTGGCCCAATGCCTCCTTGTTAACATATATAGTGTATAAGATCTCTGGGTAGTCTATGGATGCCGCTCTTTCTGTGGAGATAAAATGCACTGCGTGGATAAAGCATCCTCCCCAAAAAGGATGTTTTGTCTTCACTTGGAGCAATCTGAGCTGAACTGTTTTCCTGCTTGTATGTCGAAACACATATCTGGACAGCAGTAAGCAATTGACTAGTGTCAGGGGGCTGGAGAATTTAACTCACCACCACTGGAGAGGTAGCTGGCCAGTCCCTGGTAGGTCATATACATTTTTGCTGGAGTGGTTGGGTCAGGTACCGTGTACTGAGCAGCCATGTCAGCACAGATCACCCAGAAACTGCAACGAGATCCATAAGATTCAAGGTAAAACCTGGCAGCATGAGAGCTTCAAATGGGTGTCCTTCACTCAGGACTTGGGCACAACTGCCTCGGGCATGGGCATGGGCTTTCTTAATGTAAAGTCGCTGTCACTAAGTAATGCAAATCTGTGACACCCCCAGACACTGCCAGTGATTGCTGCTGCCCTCAACTCTGCTCTTCAGCTATGCTGTGGCTGGGGCAGTGCCCTGACCCTCCTTCAGGTCTGTAAGCTTTTGCCACCCATTTCTGTACAAGCAGACAGCCACCAAGCATAATAATGAACGTTGTTTTTTGGCTCCCTGCTAGCAGTCTGCAGGGTAGGCTCACCTGCGTTTGGGCTCTTTTGGGGTCACTAGCTGTGCCCCAGGAAGAGGCAGGGAGTCTATCCCTTCCCAGCAATATGGGCACAGGAATGTCTGTCACAAGCACAGTAATAGTTACAGCCCCTCTGCCAAGCTGGTGAAAAGCTGTCACACAGCCTTTGAGAACCCTCTGGTTGTCCATTTGTTCTGATACCCTTCTCTGTTTGGTATGTTTGTTTTGAATGCCATCCACATTTCATGCCATTTCATGCCATTTCCACATTTTTTTTTTCAACACTCAATTGTCAAGCATTACGTGGATTTGGGAAACAGGGGAAAGGTCTCCCTTCCCTTCCTTGCTCAGGCTGCACTTGCCCTTATCCTGCCTTTGCAGAAATAAAGTTTGGAGCAGCCTTGAGACCCCACTTGTTTTTTGAAGAGTCTTTTCAGGCATCTTCCCCCTTGCACAGTATGGCATGTCTGCAAAACCTCATTTGCCCATTCCCAAAATATCTTGGAGTGCTGCTCTGTTAAGATGTACAAGGTTCACAACCACCTGCTAGTGCTAGCATATTGGAAACCATAGATTTTCTCTTCTGCACTCAGAAAGCTATTTAATCTCTTTACATGCTGTAATTCCTTGTAGTAATCATGGCCAACAGGCAAAACTCTAAGCTTCCTGCCATCTGTCCGTTCAGGCATTGCAATTACATCTAAGAGTTAACCACAGGTTTTCCTCAGAAATCTGTCCAACACTGTGTTGTGATGTCTGAAAATAATGCTCCTCTCCTTCCCCTGAACCTTTCAGTGAAATGAGAGTTCTCCTGCCCTCACAGCCCCGCAGCCTTCATTAACTCCTTTACTTGATTGCAATTAATTTATCTAACCATTCCATCAATCAAGATTTTACTTAATAATTGACTTTATGCAGTAGTTTTGTGATGGACCCAAACCTGAGCCAGGCTGTGAAGAAACTCAGGACTCAAAAGTGTCTAACCTCTATCTTCTAATCTAATACTTAGGCTAAACTTCCCTTTTTGATGAAGAAAACTCAGCCATGTTGTGTGTTCAGGATAGATCATCATCCATGTCCCCCTCATCCAGTACTCCATGACTGCAGCTAGAGCTGAAAGTCAGGAGAGCTCACCCAAAAAGCTTCACTCGGCCTTTGGAGGACGCTGTCATTGTGCCATCTTCCTCCACCGTGTATTCAGCAGAGATGTTGTCCTGAAGGAAAAGGCCTTCTGGATCCTTCTTGGCCAGGGCATACCATTTCCCTGCATACTGTCATGATAGTGTATGAGTATCTGGATTAGCCATCATGGTAAGATTAGCACAATACAGATTTTTTTTTATCAAACTGCCTTTCTAACTCCCCACTGCCTGATAAATGTCAGTCTGAGTTTGGGTGGGAAAGTAGCACACAGATCCTGCAGTGCTGCCTGATGAACCCTTGCCTCTGTGCCAGAAGGAGTGGGTCTAGCAGCTCTGCACTGCTCTGTGTGTGTAGTCCTTGTCAAGGGAGATATTCCTGTCACAGTGACCCCACACCAAGAGCATCTCCCATCCTAAGACGTCTTCTGAGAGTCAGACTTGTTCTTTCTTTTTCCTGTTCAAGCCCCTTCTCTTCAATGGAATACCATACCAAGTTCAACAATGTCAAGTCACAGGTACAAAGACTGTAGACAATCTCTGTCTCTCGTGTCTACCACAGGCCACAGTTGATCTCTGATGGGGAAAAGGGTCAGCAAAGCAGAAAGTGATGACTACATACTCAAAACAAGGAGAGGGTGTATTGGGAAGAGTAAAAGCAGAGAGAAATGGAATGAGATTAAGGGAAAGAATATATCCGTGCAAAAAAAGGGCCCCTGAAAATGTACGAGAAGTATCTAGTAAAATGAAAACAAGATCTTAACAGGTTGCTGACAGAGAAGTTAGCACTATTAGTGAAATGTTGAGAAGAGCTGGAGCTAACTGTGTTAAATTTGATTCTGCAGTGAAACTAATGACGTCTATTAGGCAAGTTATGTGCTTAAGCCTGCAAGGGCGTAATTCCCAAATGCAGGAACCCGAGTGAAAACTTTGACTTTTTAAAACTGGGATATTCCCAAAGCTCTCCCTGGACATAATTTGTTTCCAGCAAAGCCAATCTTGTGTAGAGACAGTGCTTGTCACACATCCCAGCTGCCCCTGGAATTACTGTGTTTGCTGACTATTACTTAAAATAGGTACTGACACATGTCTGGACCTTCCCAAAAGCAGAAGCCCTCATTTTATCCTCAGAAGCAGAAATGATGTGTTTAAACAGGAGTCAGTGTTCAGCATACCAGACTAGGTAAGATTTCCATTTGCTATGACCCCCAAGGATGACTAGTGGTAGATGCAAGTACCCTAGGGCTTGTGCTTGAGCTTCCTCTCTGATGTGGATCTAAATTGTTCCTTTCATGGAACTGCTTGAAGCTCAAAGTTGTCCCAAGCTAACAGAAGATGAGCTCTAGTAACATCCCTGGCTTTCAAGGCCAGTTTAACCATAATGTTCAGAGGGTTAAACAGTACCGAGAAAAGAAAACTACATGAACAGCATCAGCAAGACAGAATATGAAAGAAGTTAACTTTTTGGTGAAGAACCCCTTTAGATGAACAAAATTCATAACCTGGAAAAACGGTTTATATGTAAAACTTCTTCATGTACTATTGAAGTAACATAATTACCCTTTTTGGATCAAAATTGTCTTTCACAGAGAAAGACTCCACTGCACAGGTCTGAGCTAGGCTATATTCAACAGTGTAGAAGATTGAGGCCAGGAAAACATACTGTGCGTATTTCATTCTGCAAGACAAAAGCAAACATGGGGGTTTATTTCAAGCAGCAGATGGAGGCAGCTAGTGCTACAGACACATTTCCATATTTTTAAAACCAGACTAAGTAGACTATTTCTTTCCATACTAAGTAGACAACCAGTTCTTCCACTAATACAGAGTCATTGTGATGCCTAAATTCAGCCCAAACTGGACATCAATGGCAATGACTTTGGAAGAACATTTTGCTTGCCAGTGATACTAATGCAGTTCATTTTATTTTTGTATTATAAATCAAGCCAGACTACAGATAAGGTAAGAATTGGTAAAAAATTGAAATGTTTTGAATTTTGTTTTTACTGGAATAAAAATATTCTGATGAGCACTGTACACTGTAAAGATGTTGTTTCTAATTATTTCACAGTGAGTGTCCACTTCGCTTTCAAGCCAGCAAAGCTGTGTTCTTCATCAGCAGTTCTCCTCACCAAAACAGGCCTTTCCTAGGTGCCTACTTTGATGGCAAAATACACCTTGGTATTGGCTGCCCTCTGACCATTCCTTCAACAAACACAACAAATAATATTAATTTTCTAGAGGTTTGAGCCATCATTGCAGCACAACCACTAGGTGCCCATGGCTGTTTTTCTCCTTGGGTATCCCAGTATATTTGTTTCTCAGACTTTGGGAAGAGAGAACTTTCATGATACATTCTTGCTGAGTATTTGACACTGAGTACCTGTCCTGATGCCAAGATAAAACAGTTACCTAGTGCTTGTCGGCACCATCCAAGCTGAGCTACCAACCCAGAGCCCAAACACCCATGCAGCTACACTAGGCTGTTCCTAGCTGCTGCCATGCAAGCTGCATTTCCCTCCTGCAGGATATGCCAGTCTGATCCACTTCTGCTGATGAGAGACCTACCTGCTGAGTAGAGATGTTGGAGATCCTTGAGACTCTGCTGCTTCAGTCTTTGGGCTGTGGGTAGCAGGAGAGTTTTGTGTCAATTGCCCTCCAGCTCCCTTTAAATAAGGAATCTGCAAAGTCACTAATTGGTTATTTTTGCTAGTGTGCCTGAATAAAACACTTAATCTTGGATAATCCATTATGTAAAAACCAACTGTAATCCTCACACTAGTGGGTCTGACTGCTATACTAATACAAACACAGCTTTTACATAATGGAAAAAGCTGCCCAGAAAGCTAATAAATCTGATGATTTGATTGTACCACTGCTTTGTCTCATTGAAGTCTTTCTGCTTCTAACACATGTTAGGAGAATAAGCACAGAGCATTAATTAGAGAAACACTTGGACTATACACACGCATCTGCCTAGGCACGTGTTCAAGTTTGACAACTTGAATGGAGCAGGTACATAATTAGCTCTTCTCATACCTGCATCATCAAATTAAGGTGATCCTTTCAAGATTAGGAAGATATTATGCATTACCTACATGGAAGAGGGGACAAAAAAGTGCAAAAATGCAGTTTAGCCTTCATGTTCACATCAAAATCTTGGGAGTCCTTAGTTCTCCTGTGCAATGAAACATTTTTATGTACATTCTTCCTAGCTAATTTTGTCAACATTTCCAGTTACATAAATACTAGAGCTCTCTCCTTCCCAAAGTGTTCCTTCTAGTAGCCTTTCATGGGAATACAATACATCAGAAAAAGACAAGAAGGCAAAAATCTCTAGAAGAGTACTTTTGGCAGCAAACCATGCCTGCCATTCTCAAGCACCCAAAGAATTTCCCTAACTGCAAAGGCTGTTCCTGAACTCTTTTTCCCAGGCTTACCTGGGAGATCTAAAACTTCAGACATTCAATTAGGAGTTGGCAGTACGGGCAATTATTCCTCACACTGGGTGCTAACTGCTGGGGAGCCCTGGACATAACAACTAGGGACAACTCTTTGGAGTCAGCCCAGGAAGTCCTGAAGCTTTTGATTCTGATCTGACAGTTTGGACTTCCAGAGGGAGGCTAAAGCCTTCTGGATGTTTTGGCCTTGCTCCAGTGACCAGTGACCAGTCTCTTGTCCAGAACTTCCTGAACAGAAGTACACAACTTTGTCCTGTAGCTGGTTGGTTCCCTGAACTCTGTTGCTTTCCAGGCATCTTGTTTAGGGCTGCCCATTGCCTGGAAAAAGCTGTCCTTGCTGGCAGAGGCAACTTTGATTTGGCCTCTATGCAACTTCCCTTTACACTTTAGAGTGAGGCAATGGTCCTTTGTGTGCAGCGTGGTGAGTGAACCTATCCTGTTCATGCCATTTGCGTGTCTTCAGGGGCAACCTGGGCATGTCCACAGGGTATGACCTCATGGTAACTGGGACTGCTTGGCAACCTAAAGAGTGGCATAAAAAGTAACTTCTTAAACTGCACTTCAGGGCTAGATGCCCATTAGATTTTAAAGGGACTAACACTGAATATGAAATGTTCTCTTTCACCCTGACATGGGGATTTGACAGAGAACAAACTGTAGTGTTTTCTGTAAATTAGAAGGCTTCCAAACCCTTATCACTTCATCTGTTTCCAACAAAAGAGATTAGTTTATGTCCATGTGAGACACAGGTGATACTTGAAGCCATGCTTAGATGAACCACTTAATCCCTTGGGGATTAGACACATGCTAATAATAGCTAATCACAGCACAAGATTTTGCTTGGTGAGCATAACATCTGTCACTGCATTATTTGCTGTTTAGAGCAAGAAGAAAACAAAATCAAATTTGCCTTCAATTTCGCAACCTTACAGCCATTTGTTCTGGGCGTAGGGGAAAAAAACCGGAGACGAATCAAAGCATTGGAACATGTTCCTGGGTTTGTTGACTTTGAAATAACATGAAACAGATTTTATAAAAATGAAGATGCCCTACCGGGTTTGGTTGTCAAAAAAGATACCCAAGAGCCTGTTCCAGACTTGCTCACCAAAACTGGCTGGTTTTTAGTAGAAGAGGTGGCCTGACCATTCAGTGTACTGAACTCATCACAAGGGTAACTAACTGGTAGTTTTAATGACATGCAGCCAAACAGGTGTGCAGATGAGATGGTTAATCTTATCTTCTTCCCTATCCTGTGAAATACAGCACCAGCAGTTTCAGATTTCCTGCCCCTAGAAGGTCCTCTTTTTGCCTTATTATTGGAATAGGCATGGGTAAACTGCTGTGGGAATTACTGCAATTGCAGGGCCATCTCAGGTTTAGTAACTGGTGCTGCTGGCTCAGCAGCCAGTGGCGCAGGATGAGAGCTCTGAATATGCTCCTGCACCAGGCATTAAGTTCCCTGCTGTCCAGAGGGCAATCAAGTTGTGGTTTGTTTGCCAGTGCACTGGAGAACAGCTACACATATCTGCATTCTGAGTCCCCCCTGACATCTTCTGCAGTGGTTACTGCACTATGAGTCGTGGGCACTTGATCCTCCAGGTTTAGATCTAATTTGTGCTGTTGATGCTGAGCTATTATGTCACACAGCAGTGCCTGCATTGCTATCCCAGGCCCAGGTTTGCCAAGGGCTGAGAGGACAGTGATAATCTGCTCCGCTCCTTTGTCAGGGGGGGATGCAGGAGAAATAAGGCTTCCCCACAGTGGGACACCACATTTAGGGTGTGGACATAAAAGTTTTCCCTTTCTGTGACTTCTACTCAGAAACATGGATCTTTTCCAAGGAAGTGAGTGGTGCAATACAGATGAAGAGGAAATTGTTTGAAGTTTGTTCTTCTGTGGTTCAAGGGTAAGATTCTTGGGTGTGTTATATAATTAGGTTAAAAAGGTATCATAAATCAGTGTCTTAGGACTTTCAAGGCAATATTCAAGTACCTCACAGCTTTAAATTACAGGAACTGAGAGACACCTTTCCGTTCTGAAAAATGACAGTGTAATTCTTGCTGAGTGTATTGACTGACAATTGGCAGAGCAGGGTCACACATGCTCCTCTGCACATGACACATCTCAGAAAAAGGCACACCCTTGTCACCCTCTTTTCAAGTGAAACTGAGGGCTGCTCAAAGCAGGAGAAGTCAAGAAGCCTCAGCCTCTCTGTCATGATGGGCAGTCAGACTGGGGGGAGTGGTTTTCTGAGAGCCATTGACAAGAGCTTGCCAGAAAAACTAAGTTCCAGCCTCTCTTCCAAACCCTTCTGTATCTTGCTGCCTTGGTAGAACAGAGTGAATGCAAGAGCTGGCTAAAATCTCCCCTTCAGTGGGATTTTACCACACAATGATCTGCTGGCCAAAGAAGCAAATTTAAGGTTTTGTACCATCTGCTGGTTTCTGCACAACTGTGTGGATAGTGGCTGCAGCTTGATCAGTGAGCTGCTGGGTTTCCTCCCCAGCCATGGCAGTTTCCCAAATGGCCTGTTGCTAATCTCTATCAAAAGACCATTCAGGCCTGAAGCAACCTCATGAAAAAGAGACTACTTGGGGCCATCAGTTAAAAGGAGAAATTTTTGTTTGTCATTTTCTAGTACTTACTGTAAGGCATAATGTTGACATATCTCTATACATATCTAAGATTTACTACTGAACCAATCCATTTCCAGACACTGGCAAGTTTATTCATTTTAGTTGAACCATTTATTTAAAGATAGAATATTTGCCTTTTTCATGCCAAGCTGCCAGGTCCTGGAGGGCAAAGACCACTCCTTTCAGCACAAGAATCTGCCATTTCATTGTGGATAAGGAGGGAGGCATCTGCAAACAGGAAAGGAGCTCAGTTCTCTGGAGATAAGGTCTTTACACTTGAAAGATCTCTGATATATCTCTATGGCTTGATCCTATTATTGTCTTGGGGGAAGGCGAGAGGAAGGAGATTGTTTCCTTTGGGCAGCGGTAGCCTCTCACACATTTCAAAATGAGGTAACAGACCAGAGTTAATTTAATCCCTGGTGTTATTCCCAGGATGCCTTCCAAAAAGCAGGAGAGGTCATGTGAATATCCCTGAAGGTATAAACCATGCATGTAGCATTTTAAGTCTCTTTCCTTTTCTGTTCATGCAACAGAAACAGCTTAACACAAAAAAATGCAGGAATAAATCTGTAGGCTCTAATTGGTTGCAAAGCATGATGTAACAGGAGGCCAGATGTCCACATGTTTCAGACAGTAAATTCTGCCTCCAGATTATTGCACCAGATTACTCCAATGGGATATATACAGCTCCTTACGTAGCATGCATCTCAAGGTGCTTTACAAAACTGATACTGCTGGCACAGAGCTTGAGTAGTTATGGGTAAGCCAGGATGTCCATGCCAGCCCTGATGATGGATTTAAAAGCTAAAACCAGAAGCACAAATTACAAAAGCCAAGGAAATCTGTATGTGCATGCAGTCAAAAGCCATTAGCTGGGCACCTGGCTTTAGTAGGTGTTAGAGGACAGAGTTTCCATGTGCAACAGAAGGTGCAAGGAGGGAAGGTTTAGGTCAGAGCACCTTTCTGCACTCCAAAGGGAGGGCAGCTCTGAGCACAAGGCTGATTAGTGAGTCACAGAGCTAAGAGAATAAGCCAAGGCTTTCACACACAACTGCACTTCAGATTTCTATATCTGCTTCTTCTGCAGGAGAAATGGATGGAAGTATGTAGTGTGGGGAATGAGAGGAGTTTTCTAAACTGTCAAAAATGATAGAATGATTTTTTTTTCACGGAGGATTTTTTTTTGTTTGTTTTATGTTTTAAGCAGCTGATATTTAAAGCTGTAAGACCTTAGATAGCCTAGGTAGTCTTCCATGGACATGTTTTCACCATGGCACACTTCTCACTTTCACTTACACAGAAAAATTATTTATTTTACAGACAAGCCCAGAAGTTGCAATCAAATCTCAGAGTCCCACAGTGTTACCATCTCTGTAAATTTACAACTGGATCTCAACCTGAATATCAAGCTTACATCTGCTTCAGACTGGGCAATAAGCTGGAAACACTGAAAATTGCAGAGTTGCCTCAAAGAGAGAGGCCCATTAAAAATACCACCACAGCAGCCACCTCTGCAGTTGGAACTGAACACTAAGCATCCCTCTGCCCACAAGAGGAGAAGGAAGAGGAGGCAGGCCATATTGTGGCCCAAGATCACCAAAACCTCTGGAGGACTTGCTGCAGCTCTGTGCCTGCAGGCCTAGCATGGGGAGCTATGGCCACTCCTGTTCGGACCAGTGAATCTCCTGTATGGCCACTCCTGCTGCTGGTCTGGAATATGAGTACTTGCTTCCTCTCTGCTGCAGCCTAGTGTCTGCCAGTGCTGTAAACCTCTTTATACTGTTCTGACAGGTGCACTGAGACTACACTTCCAGCTTCTTCTTGTGATTTTTTTGGCTTGAATTCTTCTTACCCATGGTGACTATGCTTGGTCCCACCCTTCTGGTTCCACAGCTTTTTATGGACTCAGTAGTCCTTTTTAATCCTCATTACATGCTCTCCTTTACTCTTGAAGTTAGAGTAATTTCCTCTGCTCCCTTCCTTTTCTGCTAACCATCCTGCTGTCTTTTTTCTCTCGTTGTGGCCCTGTTTCCCACAAATCACTTCCCTCATCTGTCATGTAGTCCTCTTGTTCTGGAAACTTCTGCAAATTTTTCCTTAGAGTGTCTTCTCTTTTCTTCATTGTTTCTTCACAAGCAAACTTACTTCTGGGCACATCTGAGCACATATTTTGTATCGTTAATGTTCCTTCTAAGAGTTTTCTTATGTCCTACACCAGTGTGCTTTCCTTAATTCCATGCCCAGAGCGTTTTGGGAAGAAATTTAGGAAGGAAGTGTTTTGTGCATATGGCTTCATTTGAGAAGAGTTTGAAGATCTTTTTAGTCCTTCAGCTTCACAGAACATTTGATGAATGAAGTAATCTTCTTATTCAAGGTCCAGTGATTTGTGCTAAGAGCTTTGAATACAATCTGTCAATTGAAACGCAATAAACTCATGTAGACAGAGGGCAGAAATTGCCACTGCTATGGTGTTGTAATATTTTTTAACAGAGCCATCTCTCCATGAAATTAAGAAAAAGAGAATCTGTGTGTATTTAACATACAGAAGGAGGAGGAAATCAAGACAGCACATCCAGCCTGTGGTGACTTACAGGCTTAGGTACATTTCCAGTCTTCTGGCATGGCAGAGATACATTTCCTCATAAATATCTCTCAAAATAGTAACAATCAGACTTGACAGACACCAAACTGACCTGTGTGTTTTCAGAATCCCACCTCCCTTCTACGAGAACCATTCAGATGGAAACCTCTGACTAATTCCTACAATTCACCAATGCAATACAAAAAGCTGCGTGCTACTTTTAAGGTAATTCTCCAGAGGAATTAATAAATTGAGGGCTGATGTTCCTTTGTCATGACAAGGTGGAGTCAACATTCTGGCCAAAATGCAAGCATATGACAAAGTGCTTCCCCCTTGCAACTGGGTTGCCAGCAGCACACTTTCTCCTGTACACAAAAGTGCAAGGGATTTATACATGATTGGAATGATCTGGCTACAACTCAACTATCAACTGTCCTGCCAGCAAGCAAATACAGCTTTAGCATAACCAGCTACTGCCCAACTGCATTTTCTGCAGACCCAGAGTCTGCTGCTGTGCTGCTGTGTATGAGTCAGATTGTGGTATTTCTGTGTGACAGTCAGATTGCACTAAAACAAATGCGTCTCAAGCTGTGCTGGTGCACACACCCCAGCTGACACTTGTCCCCATGGCTGCACCCTGCAGCTCTGTCGGGCTCCAACCAGCTCCAGGGGCAGCTGCTTGTCCAGGCTGGAGGAGGTTCTCCATCCCCTGAGCTTGTGATGAAGGGCAGCCCTGACCCCTGCACACCTAGCCTGGTGCCATCCCCAGGTGCACTGTCCTGGTCCAGCCCCAACTACCTGTGTAGACAAGGAAGCTGTAGCTACCCACTGGTGGCTGCAGTAGCTGGCACCACAGGCCAGGACTGGGGCCCAGCAGAGTCTGGGTGAGATCCTGGGTGGCAAGGTTGTGCTGTGGTGGCATCTGAAGGTCCCTGGAGAGCCACAGAGGGGAAGGACAGGGGGAGGATGCTGAGCAAGAGCCATAAGGTTTTGCAGGTTAGCCCTCCATGTGACAAGTGACAATCCATGTGCAGCTGAAGGAGGGGGCCAGATTTTGGGGGACAGAAGAATACCCAGGGGGAGGCGAGGGACATGGCTCTGACCCTCACTGGGCTCCAATGGCTACAGGCAGGAAAGCTTATTCTTGTATACAAGCAGGTGGCATGAGAATATTACGTGGTAAATCAGATAAGCTGCAATCTCGTTATGCCAACAGATGAGTGGGTCAGAAAGGTTTGAGTATAGCTGTCAATACAGCACCCTGTAAGGATAATGTCTAATCAAATTAGATTAAACACTTGCAGCTTCCATCTCCACGGCTTCTTGGTTAGGGGGAAAAACAATGTTCCCATGAAAGAGGAGCACAAAGCATCTCAGCAGCCTGAACACCTCCAACACGTCCCATCCCTCTTTCTGCTTTCCAGGCACCCACTGCTTTGGGCAAAATCCGATAAATGGCCCTAACATTACTGCTTTTCCTGGCCAGTATGTTTTGCACCACATCAGCCAGATGATTTTACTCTGCAATTTTTCAGTAGTTTTCATGCTAGGACTAGGGAAAGACTGTCATATGAGTTGTTGGGAGAGAGGAATTTTAGTCCCAGAAACTGCACCTCGTTTTCCCAGTTACCAGCCAAGCCTTCAGGACAGTTTAAATATCTGAGGTTTCCAATTGGAACACTGTTTCAGTGACATCTACCCACATGTGACAAAGCAGGGGTCTTATGCCAAATCTACAATTTGGGGTTAAAGCTATTGGAAACAAGTTTGTGCAACCACGTGCATTCAGATGTTGTTATGCTGTGTGACAGTCTAGTGCAAGTTTCCTAAAATAGCAACCTCATCCTCCTCCAAAATCCTCCATTGTCTGCCTAAGGCCATTCAAAGAACATTATCCTATTGCAAGCTTAGACTGTTATCATGGTTATGCCAGCAATGGCTGTCATGGTGCCACTTGAAAATCCCTGAAGGCTTAGGAACATGTATGGCTTTTTGCTTCATGCTTTTAATTCTGAGTACATCAGCCCACCAAAGGGGTTGCTCTGGCCCTGGTGGCTCCATTTGCAAAGGCAATTTAGACTTCCACCTGCCATTCCTGCATGGTTTCAATTGCACAGCAATTACATGGCCATGGCTTGCCTCAAGAAGTACTGCCTCAGTTTCTCCACTTCTGCAGCTATAAATATCAGCACAGTAGGACCTTCATTCTTCCTCCTTGTTAAGAGGAAATTTTCTTGCTCAATTTCAAACCCTGGGTGCAGAAGCAGGAACTGAGCTTGGATCTTTCATATTTGGAGCCCAGAGTATCACTGCTGGACTCTGTTTTTCTTACAAATGTTTTGAAACAAAAACATTTATCTTGAACTGAAGATAACCTTTCATACCAAATGAAGTATGAATATCTGGAAGGTCTGGATCCAAAAGAGTGCCAGTTTTGATTCAATATGAATAGTACACGCTTTTGCTATTTTTCAGCTCCCAAATCACAGCTGAAAAGCACATACCACAATTTTCATAATTGTTCATGCATTCCACAAAAATCCTTTTTTTATGTCAGGAAAACACCACATTTTCAGATACAGGGCATCCTGAATACATCCTCTAACTGCATATAGCTCTGTCCTGTGATATCCACTTCATATCAATCCTGGACATTTGATCATTCATATGATTTCTGGACTTTTAAACATTTCTAGCAAGTGGCTATGAGCTCCCAGGAGAATTTCTCTCATTCCACAAATTTGACCTGGCACAAGGAGGATCCAATGGATAAAATAAAACTGCCAGGCAACAGTATGCTGGACTGTAAGAGGTGCTAAACTTCACTTCAGACTTTCTTCAAAGACCTGGTGAGAGGAAACTTCATTCCTCTGGGATACCAGAATCCAAAATATGTTAGTCCCCTTGGAAGACATTCAATTGGTTTTACTTTGCCCTTTTTCCTCCCTGTCACTGTGGTGTGAAACAAGGCTTGCATTTTACCATGCACTGGAATGGCCCAGATTGCTACTGAGATTCAGAGGAGCAGAGACATTGAAAGGCAGAAGGCAGCCTCCAGCTTTCCTTGTGCTAATCATAAATAAAATTACTCCCATCTGGGAGGTTTACACAGCTGCAAATGATGTTTTTACTGGGGTACAAGCAATGGTTTCCTTACATATAACTGGCCTGACAGGCCATGAGCAGGAAGGCTGGACCCACAGAAAAATATCATTCCCTCCAGCTCTAAGAAGTTATTTGTCTATATCAGTTCCAGCTGGGTGACAAATTACATGTGCATCTCTTCTGACTAGAAATGCTCCCTGGGAAAAAGGATGACACCCCTGTTTCTAGGGGTATCTAAGATAAGGTGGGAACAATCTCCTCCCACTGTTTTGGAAGCCTTTTATCTGCAGGTCTAAAATCCACTGTCCTATATGATTGTGGAGAACAGACTGCTCCTTTTTTCTTAGCCATGGCCTTTTATATAATTGGGGACTGTTTTGTTAGAAAAGAGATGACTCAAAAACAGACATGAGAAACCTCAAAGGTCACACTTTCTCAGTGTGGCATAATCTGTTATTCAAGAGAAGGTTCATCCTCATGGATGTACACCTCTTTCTGCCTGGAAGTCTTGACACATTGTGCAGCCTTTGTTAAGCTGAGCTTGTGGCTCATCCCCATGAGTTCACCAGGTGACTCTTCTCCACGTAAGTAGGACTTTCCATGCCTCCTTGGTAAGTTCTAGTCCTCTGGTCCTGAACACACCTGTTTGCAATTTAGTTTTAAGATGGTGCTCAAACACATTTACAGACACCTGACCATGGCTTACTCATTGGCTTAATATTTTTCCATCTATCAGTGGAAATACTGACGTGTTCTAAATCTGTTATAGCCTCCACAGGGAATCCTACTCAAGAAATTCTACATTTCATTTGTGAACTACTTAAACAAACTCTTCATCTTTGAAATACATTTGCCACCACCTTCTAACTACCTCATCTAAGCCCTCACTGTAAGACACAAAATATCTATTGTGTTATTTCCTCATCAGCCAAGAGTAGTGACAGCCATTACTTTCCTTCTGTCCAGAGACTTCTGACTCTGCCATAGAGGAAAACATGCTGAATGACACTGTTTTCTCTTGACAAAGTCACACTGGCTGTTAATTGTCTCCTCTAGTTATGTACATAAACAGGTTTGTATCTGTGTTTTCTTAGAAGCCAAACTTAAAAAAATTATCTGTTGTAGAATTCTCTAGTTCTTTCTTTTTCCTATTTTGCTGAAAGGATCCTTAATCTACTTTTTCCCAGACTTTCAAAACCTCAGAAATCTTCCATCAGTTGTCAGAAAAAGTCATTAAGAGTTTAGAGGTTACTTTACAAAACCCTCTAAAAACTTCATTTCTGCAGTACTTTTCTTGATATTCTTACTCTTCCCTATATGATAAAGAGAAAATATTAATTGCTTTTCATGTTCCTAATTTGACCTCATGTTTAATCTTGAGTTTTCTGACTTTCCATTTTTACTTGTTCGTGGTATTTTTATACACATCTTCAATAATTTCACCACACTTACGTATTTGCTGCCTGTTTTTGTCTTGTTTAAGGTTAGCAGGAACACATAATTTACAAAATGGCCTGTTTTTTCCAGTGTGAAAATTTCATTTCATGGTCTCACTCACCTGAACTGTCTTCCACCCGAATTTCTCAGCTAGTTCTTGCTGTTGCCTCCAATCAAAATCAAAGAAAAATGCTTCTTGCTCTTTCTGACACCCTTTATACCCAGAAAACTACTGCAACATGTAAACCTTGCTGAACAGCCTTGCACCCAGAAATGCTGCTGCCTTTCCTACTAAAATTTCCTGTTGCCACCAAGCCCTGTGCTTTGGACAGTCCTGCTTGTTGCTCACAAAAAGGCTTCATACACCCCATTCTGGAGGCCTGGAGCAGCCCCCCACCATGCCAGATCTGAGCAGGTCCTCTGCTAGAACATTGTTGTGGAAGGCAGTGTGGCACACATCACCACCTCCAAGTCTTCTTGATCAATAATTCTATTTTAATATCCTGGCTGAGAATTACCACAAGAAGCCACCTTCCTCCCAGGTATCCACATTTGGACTGGATCGAACCACTCCTGGCAGAAGTGACAATACTCATAGACACAGGCAGCCTGGACCCTTAGACCCTTACTCCTGGAGCAGGTGAGCCTTGCTAATTTTCCAACAATGTAGTAAACAGGATTCACCCTTGTTCTCCAGTAATGAAATCTCCTGCACATTGTTTAATTGTTCTGAAGTGTAATGACCTCTGCAGCACTTTGCCTCCCAGTATTGCACTGACCCAAACCTGCTGTTTGCAGTGTTGTGGCTTCGTTGATGTGAAACTACTGTTCCTCACAGCTGTAATTCTCCCTCTTTCTCCACTGGTGGTGATGAGAGAAATATTTCTATCTTCCCAGTTTGCTTGGGTTTTGTTTGGTGTGTGTTTTTGATTTTGTCTGCAGGGCTTCCCACATTTCCTCAGAGTGCTTTAATTCAGCAACCCCCAACAGAAGCTCTCCAGATTCCTTCCTATATGGATGCCACTAAGATGCATGTTTTCCTGTCGTGGCTATTACTAGCAAGAAACAAAGACCATAGACCTTGCCAATTCAGTTCAAACCCTGGACTAAAGCGTTCAGGATTGGTGCTTCCCTTAGAGAACAGCCCTTACAGGACCTGCTATAGAGCCATGCAATAGGAGAGAGTCCTAAAAGAGCTGCATTACCTCACCATTTTCGTTTTGGCCACTGAGTTCTTTTGTGAAGAATGCACTTCCTACTACTGCTGGGAGCTGGGAGAGCAGAAATAATAAGATGGTCACCTTGTTAGCCAAGGATTAGGCCCAAGCAGTATATATTTAATTAGACTTTAAAGAGCTTATTTCAATGTTAGGAGATGCACTCCCTCCCTGTTGCTGCTCCCTCAATAGAATTGTTTCAGTTGGTGTTCTGTTTATCAAGATAAAGGAGAGTGTTTTCAGACATTGTGAGTACTCAGTTTTTGCTTGCAGTTAGATTACGAAGAGTAAAGTTGACCCAAAGCTCTTGTAGAGGTCATCTAATCTCTTTGGTTGAGACAATCTGTCCTCCCACAGACTCATCTTCAGCATTATAAAGGAATACATCTTCCTGATGACAAGCTCTCTTTGCAGGGGTACCTCAAACTTGGTTAATCCAGAAGCAGCATCTTCTATTACAAAAATTTAAGAGACACATGAGAAATTAGAGTGCCGCTTGCATATCTTTGGACTACTACTTACCCACAAGATCCAGGGCACTCACAATGAGCATTAGTGAAGACGACGTGGAGAAGTTTCTTGATGGCAACCCTGCTTTTGCCAAGCAGTATTTTGAGAAGAAGCTAAAAACAGAGTCCTGGGATAACAATGAGAGTGAAATACTGTTTGAGTTGATCCAAGACATGCAAGAAAGCATCAACATGGAGAAAGTTGTTTTCAAGACCTTGAGAAGAATCAGGTCCCTTATTCATGCCGACCGCTGTAGTCTCTTCATGTACAGGCAGAGAAATGGCACTCCTGAACTGGCAACAAGGCTGTTCAACATCCAAGAGGGAAGTACTCTGGAGGAATGCCTGGTCTCTCCAGACTGTGAGATTGTCTATCCACTGGACATAGGCATTGTGGGCCATGTTGCTCAGACCAAGAAAACCATGAACATCAAGGATGTCCGTGAGGTATGTTTGCCATTTATTTATTATCTGGGTAGAAGAGGGGCTCACAGGGATCAAGAGGCAGCAGCACACCACAGTGCTTGGTCAAAGCTCTTGAGGTGTACTAGCTGTGTACCAGGAACAAGTAGCAAGTCTGAAAGTTCCTTCCAATTTCATTTATGGGGTGAGGTGAAACTAAGGAAGTTGATTACATCAGGTCTTAATACCTGCAAACAGTGCACTGCTACACCTTGCCTGTCAAACTAAAAAAAAAAAAAATCACATCTAGTCCAGCAGAGTGAAGTAGTCAGATCTGCACTGAATGCACATGGAATTTTCCACAGATTTTTATAGCCTATGAGTAAGAGGCAAAGACATAGAAATTCTTTACAGTGAGTCCAAAGATAATTTTCCACCACAAAAAGCCTTTGAAAATGTTTGCTATGATGAAGGTTTAGCTAAGGGCATTTAGAAGCTTTATTATCAAACAGAGCAGGTATGTAAACTGCAGCTTGTGTATGGGTGATCTTCATCAGAAGCAGCAAGAGACAATCTTAGACTAAAAAAACCCTTTCAGCAAAAATTGCAACTGCAATATCAGGAGGGATCTGAAGAATTTTAGTGTTTTATGTTTATGCCTTCATGACAATATTTACTCCCCATACTTCTGGTTCAGTCATGTAAACCTGGATGGCAGGAGTAACAATCTGCTTGTTCTAATCATAGGTATAAAACTGAAATCCATGTGACCCAAATATGGCATTTGGGATTACTCCATCTATTGTTTGCTAGTTACAAAGAGACCATCTGTTTATTCATTCATTTGTTGCTCACTGCAGGCATATCCCTTCAGCAAAACCTTCCTTGTCTTCCACAGAACACACTGAGACATTGTTTTGGTTCTGCAACCTGGGTGTTGTTTTTCTTTTCTTTTTCTTTTTCTTTTCTTTTTCTTTTTCTTTTTCTTTTTCTTTTTCTTTTTCTTTTTCTTTTTCTTTTTCTTTTTCTTTTTCTTTTTCTTTTTCTTTTTCTTTTTCTTTTTCTTTTTCTTTTTCTTTTTCTTTTTCTTTTTCTTTTTCTTTTTCTTTTTTTTTTTTTTTTTTTTTTCTTGGGGTATTGTTGATGTTGGGGGAAGCATCAGAATGTGACTTAAATTTTAAAGTTTTTTGGTTTCTGGTGTTTCTCCAAATGCAGGGGAGGATTTCAGATCTGTGAGCTAAGTGCTGCGCGGCAACTCTAGCACTTTTAGACATTGCCATGATACAACTCCTTTGAAGAAGACACAGGGAATAAATGCTTGGTCTACCCCATTTGGCAGAAAAGGCCAACAATGGGGCAGGTATGGGGAGAAGATTCATTGGGGCATGATCATTCCTTCTGGTGCAACCTTCTGAATATGATCACAGTTGTGCAGCTTTTTCTAACCCAAGTATAATGGCTTAGCGATGACAATTTATTCACCTGAGCAGGGAGAATATCTTTGGTCAGCAAGACCATCTCTGTACTCCCCTGTGGCAGGTGTTGATGGTATCAACATGGTCCTGTGCAGGTGAAGTGATTGGTCATCTGCTTTCCCTGCACTATCCTTTCTCCGCTTTTCTAGAGAAAGTAGGGGTAGATGCTGCAAGCTGACAACAAGCTTCATGGTAAAAGCAGGAGAAAAATGAGGGTGAGTGAACTTGGCAGTGATTTATACACCGTGGCTATGCAGTGCTACCTGCCTCTACCCACTCTGAAGTGCTAACAAGAAGTCAGAGGAAAGGATGGAGGAGGCATCATAAAGAATGTCATTGATCTGAGAATAACCAGTGGAGAGCTCCCTTGTTCTGAGAGAGTTTGAAATGTTAAAGCTTATGATTGGCAAGATCTTAATGGAAAGTTACAAGTGCACATGTTGCAGTCAAAAGCCACACCTTCTGCTCTTGATATTAGCTTTATCATCCATACATGCTCCAGTGTTCTGCTAACTCTTTTCTTTTCCTCAGTAATTTTTTAACCAAAACTTTCTTTAGGCAGCTTACTTTAAGGGCCTGTGCTTTGACTTGGTTTCAAGACATGTTGTGAAAAATGCTTATTTGTGAATTCTCTATTAAACAGTGTGCCCAGTTTAGCCCGTTTGTTGATGAGCTCACCGACTACACTACAAAAAATGTCCTTGCAACACCCATCCTGAATGGCAAAGATTTGGTTGCTGTCATTGTGGCTATAAATAAGGTGAACGGCCCACACTTCACCAGCTCTGATGAAACAGTAAGTGCTCAGTAGCTGAATTCCTATCAAAGGGCTGTTACTTTTGTCGTGTAACAGAGATCCTTTTATGCTAGTGATGTCTGCTTTAGTGAAGCTCCACTGGTGTGAGTTTCCCTAAAGAGCACTCTCTCATAGAAGAGGCTTATCATGAGGATGCTTATCTCAGATCTTTCAGGGAAGATACAGTGAGATAAGCCTCATGTCATGGCAGTGCAAAGCAAAGCATTTATCCTGGGAAATTACACTGACGTTTTTAAAGCAGTGTTATGAACTATAGCACACGTGAAATTGCTACTGCATTCAATTGAGTCTCACAATTTGCCATTTCAGCTTTTTCTGAAGTATCTGAATTTTGCATCCTTGAACTTGAAAATTTATCACTTGAGTTATCTTCACAACTGTGAGACTCGAAGAGGCCAGGTAAGAGTGAAAATGCAGATCAGCTATCTCAAAATCAAATTAATACATTCTTCAGATTTAGAAGGTGAATCTGATCTTTCTCAGAGACTTGTTCCTGAAGGGCAGAAAGAAGGAGATGCCATCAACTGCTTTCAGATACTGCTTCTTTCCCAGACTCCTTCATGACTCTCTCTTTCTTCTGCTACTGGCAAAACTGCAGAACCTGATGCAGCGGCGGGTCAGCAGGACTGACCTCTAGATATTTTGTTGACTTGAGGCTGTGAAGCACTCTTGGATCATTTCACCATTTCAGACAGCAGCACCAAGAGATTTTCTGAAACACTTAAGAATGTAGTATTTTTCTCCTATCAGCTTATTAAAACGTGCTGTTGGATTTCCTCTTAGAGCCAGTAAAATCATTGTCATATGTACATTGTGTTTGCCTCCAACAGTAGAAAGGAACATATATTAGGGATTAAGGATATTTTGGATTGAAATTCAGGCACCATTCTTTTCCATTAGTTCGGTTACAGTGGGGCTCTCAGATTTATTGGGATGGATGTGAATCCTTGCAATCACTTTGTGCAGCAAGCAATAGTTGTCACTCAAGAGGACATGGAATTGCATCTGCCAGCCACACTCTGTTCTCCAATGGGATTGCCATGGAGAATAAATGCCTATCCCAGCAAAATAGATGCAGAATGAATGTTTATTTTGATGCTTTGCGACAGCACTTATACTTTCTAGTTCATTTATTATGCTTTGCTTAATTTTTTTCATTTATTTAAAACATGAATGATGGTCCAGTGGTATAGACACCAGCAATGACAAATAGTTAACTGAAGTAGAACCAGCAAAAGCTTATTCCTGTTGAGAGCTTAGCAGCAGGACTAGTCAGGGTAAGAAAGGGGCTAGAAGACAAAGTAGAGACCCATAAGGTGGAAGGCCTTATGCTTCTGGTTTTGGACTGAACCCAGGGGTCTGATGTTCATGTATTACTGCTATCTGAGCAGGTCCCACACAAAAGGAGGAAAGCAAGAACAAGATGCAGGACACACTGCTCTAGTTCTGCCAATAGCTCAGTTGTCAAACCTCTGACTAATACAGGTCTTAAGGGCTGTGTGAAAGTTACTATAGTTCATTGTGTGAGAATTTAAAGTACTGATGTGCAGAGCGAGCAAATGACATTCTCAAAAGTGGTCTAGGATTTTAATATTGTAAAAGCAGCAAAGACTGGGTGATACTGTGGGTAAATTGGCTTGTGCAAAGACAGGTCAGCCTGCTTCTGCTCAGATATTGTGTAAAAGTCTTATTGGAAGACCATATAATACATTTTTTCCAACTTCTTTATATCATTCCTTGACTTAGATATTTTTCAGCTATTTCTCTCCGTCCTTCTCACCAGGCTTGTGGCTTTCAGTTCTTATTGCATGCTGTAAAGTGCCAAAAAGCTAAACTGCTGCTCATTTTCATCTAATGGCTTGTATGACAGCACCATTATCCTACTTGAGGGACGTTGACACTGAATGACTCAGACTTCATACAAGTGGCGGAGTTGTCCCAGTTTATGGATTAGAAACAGAGACCAGTGCAGCTCAAAATTGCTCAAAAACATCTACCAGTGCCCAGTGAAGAAGTGAGACACACTTTTTCTGGCTGTGGTCATGTAACAGTATTTCTTGTTCAAAGCAGAGGTCCAGTCTGCCTCAGGCTGCAGCTGTCAGTGCTTTAGAAGCACGTCTCCTCATATCTCCTGGGTTCAGAAAGCCAGATACACACCTTGGATACAGGCACGCATGCATTAACTAAGCTAAGCAAGAGTGTAGATGCAGAGCAGTATTTGTGTAACCATTTTGGAGCTTTTTTTGTAACCTCTGCTTTTACAAGTGAAAGAGCCTAATAGCAACAGCTTTCTTAGAGGTACATCTGTAGAATGTACCAGAAGATTGGAAAAGGGATCATAGGCTGATGCACACACAAAACAGCTGCTTGAACTCTTTGAGGAAAGTTTCAAACACCAACTTCTGGAATTTGCAATGCTTTTAGTGTCGACTGGTTTTGGATGCAACATTTTATTAATGAGTATAAAATTTAAGTGGGGACAGCTCTTGCCTGACAGTACTACTTTTTTTTGTGCTGAATTGGTAACATCTGACTCCTACATCATAACACTATGATGATCTGACTCTTTCTCCCTAGTAATTCCCAATGTGAACAAATGGTGTAGGTTTCCTGCACTTTTCAGGAGCCATAACCCAACATTTGGGAAGCCCAAATCTCCCTGAGAAAGGCTGTGCTTGCATTTTGATTTTATCCTGCAGGTGCTGCTGTGGTCAGCTAATAAGGTTTTTGAGGAACTGACGGACATTGAGAGGCAGTTCCACAAGGCTTTTTACACGGTGCGGGCATACCTGAACTGTGACCGGTACTCCGTCGGACTCCTGGACATGACAAAGCAGAAGGTGAGTGTTCACATGCGTGCTGTGCATCTTTTTGGTTGCTGTTGTCCACTGAGGGGATGCATGCAGATAAGATCTACTGAGGGAGTAAAAGTGTGAGCTAACTTTGAGCCACTATTCCTACCTTGGCTGGCATTTTTTCACTGTGCAAAATTTAAGATAATGGGTTAATGAAATCAGAGGAAAGGGGAAGAGCTCATCACTGGAATGGGACTGTGGGAGGATAGGAAGGCAGAGGAGGGGAAGATGAGTCTGACTTTGGCAATCCTGGTCAAAGTCTGCAGCACAAACAAAACCTCACAAAGTCTGTGGTACCCGAAGTATAGTGAGATGCCTGAGGAACCATCAGCAAACCAGCCACCTTCCTCAAGGACTCATTCATGCTCACGATATCCAGGTTTTCAGATGAAATTTGGCTTCATGAAAACAAGCTGACAGGATCGAAGTTACCTCCTCTGATTTGGTCTGCTGGTTTGCACCTTTGGCAAACTTCATGTGGTGGTTACACGGCATCCCTACCAATGGAGCCCTCTTTGTCCCATGGTCAGGCTGACTGCCTTGCTGACAGATCTCTGGTAGCATATTGTCTTGTGGAGAGGTCTATTAAAAGATCATTAGTGTAAGCTAAAGACACTTTGATCAAATTATAATGTAGCATAAGAAAAAAAAAAAAGCAAAGGAAGTATTTTGCTTGTTCAATCTGGCAAGTAGTAGGTCAGGCAATGGTCACACTCTGGAAAATAAAGAACACAAAAACATTGTCATAGCTGTTTGCTCTGAGCACAGCCAGCGCTCACCGTTCACTGAATGAATCAGCATTCTATGTACAGGCAGTTTATAGTAATATGCAGCCATATAAATGCACCTGACAGTTCCAGATTTGGATATTTGGGTATCATTCTGCTGTCTAGTATTGAATTAGTTTTATTATTTCATCCCTTGTTTACACAACACCAAAACAAGCATGGTAGAGCAATGGTTACTTTAAGTCTTGAGACAGAATGCACTTCTCTACTCTAAAAACACTATTTTAATTTTAAAACCAGGAATTTTTTGACCTGTGGCCAGTTCTGTTGGGAGAAGTCCCTCCCTACTCAGGACCTCGAACCCCAGACGGCAGGGTATGTGAAAACAAGATTTCTTTAACTCTCTCCTCTCTGGATGGATTGTCTCACCATTCATTTTAACAACACTCTTTTTTTTCACTTGTAGGAAATAGTCTTTTACAAGGTCATTGATTATATATTACATGGAAAAGAAGACATTAAAGTCATCCCGTAAGTGCCCAGTCCCTGAATGCTAGGTACTGACACAGGGTGTAGCTAAAAACAAGGTTCCCCACATTTTAAAGGCATCCATCTGGAGAAATGTAAAGGACTGATAGAGGATCTAGAGTCAGAATGTAAGTTGGTGCTCCAGCTCGTATTTCTGGGGGATAAAGATTTCCTCAAGGGCTTTGGGATCCTGACTTGGAAGTCAGGCTCCAAAATTCACTGTAGTTAGTGATTCTTTTTAGATGCAGAAGTGAGCTGCCTTGATTGTCTGCAGTTTTCTGTTCTCCTTGCCAGGCAGAGGCATCGCTCTCCTCCATGTCTTCCCTATGTCAGTGACTGAGCCTCATCCAGAATGCCCTTGTGCTAAGGCTTCCTTGCTTCTCTTCAATCCTTCTATCACTGACCCCATCTTAAGGCTACCTCTGGCCTGTTTTCCCATCCTGACATATTGGGACTCCTTCTCTCTGTCCTCTCCTCTTGCCACTGAATTTTTTAGAGGAGCCTTGGGCAGCTTAGGCAAACCTGACACAAGAGAGGTTTCCCGCAGTTCTGGTAACACTACTTTACATTAGTGTGTGTGCTGCAAAAAAAGGTCCCCATTTCTTGGGTACAGCAGTGTTCAAAGTTCAGGCTGGCAGACATTCTTAGCCAGGAATCTCCTTTTATCTTTCTCTGTGCTGAAGGTCTGAAACATGGTCTTCACTCCCAGGAATGACTTTTTATAAAGTCTCTGCAAACTGGTATTTTGTCACTTATTTTGTTTTGAATCCTTGAAGGGGAAGTATTTACTTATGCGGAAAATTTTTGCTTGTGCACATGGACCCTTTGAAAGTAACAGGAACATTTATGAAAGGGGGGTTCCAGGTCTAAACCTGGATTATACAATCAGCTGAATACACTTCAGGTCCATGATCTTTTTTCAGTAAACATGTACCTTTAATTTCCCTTATACATTTTTCTTTTGTTAGAAATCCTACCCCGGATCACTGGGCACTAGTTACTGGACTGCCAGCCTATGTGGCTGAAAGTGGATTTGTAAGTACTTAACCTAGGATTCCTCAAGTCTTTCTGAGATGAATAACATTCATGCTGCTTTTTCAGCAATTCAGTCCTTTGTTTTGACAGTTAAACTTCTCATTGCTCATATTGTAATACTTCTTCTCCTTCTGTGTGATCCCCTAGATTTGCAACATTATGAATGCTGCTGCAGATGAGATGTTTAACTTTCAGGTATCGTGAAAACTTCCAATTCTATCAAGGATTCAAGTTTATTTTTTTTCAGAAATGTAATGTAGAGTCAATATTAGGCATATAAATACTTCTTTTGCCTGTAGTCTCCACGTAAAACTGGAGTGCTCATGTATTCAGAAAACATATTAAGTACATTATGTCTTTCTGCTTGCTGTTGCTTCAAGGAAGGTCCTCTAGATGAATCAGGATGGACTATCAAAAATGTTCTCTCCATGCCAATAGTGAATAAAAAGGAAGAAATTGTTGGTGTTGTCACATTTTATAACAGAAAAGATGGGAAACCATTTGATGAACAGGATGAAACCCTCATGGAGGTATAGTTTCTTGCTGGAAGAAATTCATATATTTGAAGAGGTCACTATTGTTCCGTGTACACCTGCAAAGCATCCCGAGTGTTTCACAGCTAAGTGGGTAACTTTGTTGCTTAGAGAGGTGTTATACGTCAGCTTGAAAACTTTGAAAGCAACTGTTTGAAATACTGGGGGAGTTTGGTATGGGAAACCCAACTACGTTCTTGTGATTTTTTTTCAGCGTTCTTGGATTGTACACCTAGCCACGAGCAGACACTCTATCCCAAAACAATTGTTCTGACCTGTGTTCACATACCTGACAGCTGGCTGTCACTGGCTGGGCAAGTCCCTTGAAAAATGACACAGAAATTATCTATGTAGCTAGGATAAAAAGGGACACCAGCCATTAAATCTACCAACAGTGGCTATGATTAAAGACCTTGCTCTTTAGAAATGCTCCTATGCTTGTTTCAATGAAATAGAAGTATTTAGTTCTTGGCACCTGTTATCAACCAGGACCATTTCCTGAAATAGACTTTTCTTATCAAACAAAAAAACCATGGGAAAAAAAAAATCAGTTTGAATTGGCCACTGGACAAGATGAAAGCAAACACAGGATGTGAGTAAATTCATGTGAAAGGTGATGAGACCACCTTGCTTTCCTTTGATGTGAGAGCTCCTGATCTGCTGCCAGCATTGTGACAGAAACCTTTCCACAGGTGTGGAGATACCTGCAGCAACACAGAAATAGTTTTTTGTACCCTGAACTGGAGAGAGGGTCCTTCAACCTCCACAGCATGGATGCTCTCAAGGCCTGGGCAGATTCAACAGCAGGCGAGCTGCTTTGCTGAGGAGCAAGTCACAGTTGGGAGCAAAGATGCCGTTGCTCATTGCTAGAATTTTGGCCAAAGTTGAGCTTGTGTGTCTTTAAAAATGTGTCATACATATTTAAGGAGATTTTAAATTTCTGTGTCTTTGAGGAACAGACATTATGGCTATTTCACTGTTTCCTTCTCTTCCCCTTACCAAGTCCTTGACACAGTTCCTGGGTTGGTCTGTACTCAACACAGACACGTATGACAAGATGAACAAGTTGGAGAACCGTAAGGACATTGCTCAGGACATGGTGCTCTACCACGTGAAATGTGACAAGGATGAAATCCAGGAAATTCTGGTAATGTCTCGCGACGTGAAGCTCACACCCGAGAGTACTGGCCTGGCCCACCACTTATGGCACAGACACAGGTCTCCCACTTCACAGAGATGCTTCCAGCCACCATGACGTGGTGGCAGCACCTGGGCGCTCATAACTGCACAGGGGCAGAATGAGTCTTTCTTTTGGTTCTGTGGTCTGCCCTCCACTTTGGCACACTGCATCACTAAGTTTTTCTAACTTCCTCAGCAAAGCCAGCCTTGGAGGTGCTACTCAGGGCAGGGCTGTAGGAGTGGAACAGAAACTGATTTATTCCTTAAAACCTCCTTAGTGCTGAGTGAAGTTAGAGGACCCAGCTGCAACATTGGCTCTAGGGGGACATTTGCAAGTGAGGGAAACACAAAACAAAATCAAGGAGAGTGAGAACACTACCAGGAAAAATGTGTTGAAAGACAAGAAGTAAGGTCCAGGAAAGAAGCACAATATGCATATGAGAGCTGCCCTAGATTGCCCCAATGCAAAGTCCAGTGGGGTTCAGTTGTCTCCTTAACACACCCATGCTTTTTGCAGCCAACACGAGAAAAGCTGGGGAAGGAGCCAAGTGAGTGTGACGAAGAGGAGCTGGCAAGCATTCTGGTAAGAACAATGCACTGCTGGAGAGAACAGCCCTGGCAAGCAAATATTGCCTGCATAGATGCAGGGAAGAGTTCCCAGTGTTGGCATGCTGTTACCTGGTGAAGGGTGAAGGCAAAGCATACCCTGCCCTCCTTTGTTGCCCAAGTTTGAGATTATCGTTAGCATGTGTCAGCAAGTGCCTTCCACAGCCCCTGGGGAGTCCCTGCTCTCTGCCTCTTTATCTCAGGGGGTTCAAAGTCCACCTGGAAACACATCAGCCACCTTGGCTTGTCGTGCATTTTGTTTTTCAGAGTAATTTAAGGAGGGCTGTAAGTTTTCCCCATTTTGGCTCCTCAAACTATATCAAATCAAATGCTTAACAGGAAACAAACAATATTTCCTGCACAAAACTACCCTCCCTCTTCCTTCAATAATGGGGCTATCATAAAAAGCTTCATTTCAGTCTATTTATGCGCTATATTCTAAAAGAAAAGCAGAATCGGACTGATACATTTTTATTTAGCAAAGCTTAGGTACGACATCAGCACACAGCAATAAACCAGCCCACCTCTCTTACAGAAAGAAGAACTCCCGGGGCCCACTAAGTTCGAAATCTATGAGTTCAGGTTCTCTGATTTTGACTGCACGGAGCTAGAGCTGGTGAAGTGTGGCATTCAGATGTACTACGAGCTTGGCGTGGTGAAAAAGTTCCAGATCCCACAGGAGGTATGAGCCGGCAAAAGCCAGGATCTCCTGACTTGGGTGTACAGCAGGCTGGCCCATGCTGCGGCTGGCACTGAGGTCCCGGTGCGTGCTCAGCACAGGACGGGGTTCGTGGGGCTTGCAGGGAGGGGGTCGTGTGTCCTGAGCCCCCTCACCCTGCTGAGGGCAGGGAACAGTCTCTCATGTGGTATTGGAGCATGAAGTTGGCCTCTTCTGCTCTCTTCTGCTTCTCACTGCCTGCCACAGATGTGGTGGGTCAGCAATGAGGTCTCTTGGGGTGAGTGGCGGACTCTGCACAAGGTTGTTGCACATTCTGTACCCAACGCCACTCACAGATGCAGTGTGAAAACACAGTTCCCAGGAGCGACGTGGGGAGTGCCCACCTGTGTGCCTGTTTCCTTTGCTGGGGTATGTACCCCGCAGCTTTCTGCCAAGATATGCTGAAACCCACTCCCTTTGTTTTTCATCGCCATACAAACGTGGATGCGCCTTCATTTGGCGCCAGCCTCTCGAGAGGAATGGTGTTACCCTGTGGGAACAAGGACCCCGTAAGCCCCGACTTGCGAACTCACGACTTTCGCAACTCAAACCCCTACAGGAATTGTGAAACATTGCCATTTCAGCAGCTCTGCTGCTCCCGAAGGAATTTCTGCTCACATCATGTGAAGTCCATTTCCATCTAGTGGGATCTGGGGGTAACTGCAGGAAGTTTTCACCCCGGAAAGGCAGGATGGCGATGGGGAGGGAAGGGGAATTACCTTTCTGCTTCTTACACGCAGAATGTCAGTGTCAAAACTATTCAAAGTATCTACCCCGGAACAACTAACCGCTGAAAGAGCTGTGAAAAGCAGAGATTTTTAGGAGTTGACACTTACGGAAATGAATACTCATTCATAAATAATTTGTTCTTTAATGAGAAAACCTGCATAGCTACAAGAAGGAGTACACATGGAGAAGTGGACTGCAGACGAAAAAACCACAGTTTTCTATTTAATGCCCTATATTGTAATTCTTTAGGTGATATAAATATCATTCATCTCTGCATCTATGGATCCATATCTCTTGAAGAGAGAGATAGATCAGTATTGATAAATCACAAGACAAAGGGACAAATCTTGTAAGTGGCAAGCTAGAGAAACACAAAAATTCAATAAATTCACAAACAGTATGATGACATTGCCTTTCCTCTAGGCAGTGCTGGTTCTGTTTACCCCAGAGGCATCTCTGTGATTTTATTTTCCTTACAAAAAGAAATTTTAAAAGAGAGAGAGATATTAGAAAACAGGTATATTTTAGTGTCCACTTTTGCTCTCTACTAGGCTTTACTCTATTACTATTGTCAGGGTAGCCTGATGATATTACAGCTTCTGATCCCTTTCTGGGCCCACCTCTGTAGAGCTGGTTTGAACCTCATCCATAATTTCTGTACATGACCCTTATTGCAAGATGAACAGGCAGCACTTTCATCACCCACACTAACATCCTCTTCCCCACTGGCAGGTTCTGGTGAGGTTTGTGTACTCTGTCAGCAAAGGCTACCGGAAGATAACTTACCACAACTGGCGCCATGGCTTCAATGTTGCACAGACCATGTTCACGCTCCTGATGGTAAGGAAACACCACCCCGGTTAGTTCTGTGGCACAGCTTTATTTACAGCAGGTCTTCTGTCACACATGGGAAATTTGCAGGGCTCCCTTGGAACCCTGGTGTAGGAAAAAGGTTTGTCACTCCTAGCACAGCTCCTGCTAAAGGAGGCTCTGTTTGCCTGAAGTGACAATCGCTGCATTACACATTACGTGAAGAAAGCTTTGGTCAGTATTGGCCGATGAATGGAGAGCTCTAATTCTCATAGATACAGATGTGTATGGGGTTGAATAGATTCCAGATTTAATCCTTCTGCAGAGTAGAGGAGAGAGACTGCAGCATTTCCACTCTTCCAGTAGATTCTGACAGTAAGAGCCAGACTGAAGTCAGCTGGCTGGGATGGACACAAACTGATGCTTTCCATTTCCATCCAGAACAGACACAAGTGTAAGTCTATTGCTAGTGTGAACATGGCACACGTAATTTCTCACGGGCCCGCAGGGCAACAGGTACCTCAACAAGAAAAGCAGGTGTCAGACTGCTGCTCCACGCTGGGGATTGACCAGCCAGGAACCAATGAAGATGGTTCCACACATCTGTCACACATCTGCCCACACATCTGGCAGCAGACCTATGCCCACCACCCCTGGACAATACTTCAGGTGATTCAGCTTGACAACCACATTGCCCAGAAAGGCCCAGAGCCTTTTCACAAAGTACTTTGTGTCCAGTGACTTGGGAGGGTTGCTTATGACAGCCTGGGTGAATGCTAGGACCAAGGTTTCTATAGCAGTGGGTAGCCAACCCTGCACGTGTGCATCAAACACATAAACACTACAGATGCGCCTGCCTAGGTCTGAAATGTCTTGTTTCCAGCTGATTCCCCGTTTTAACCTAAGTCAGCCATGTACTGTGTTTCAGTTCAAAATATTTTCAGTTCTCCTGGACTGTCCCAGGGCATCCCCAGCACAGAGCAGTCACCGCTCAGTACCTTTTCCTGTCAGAGATGTTAACACATGGCATATAAATTCTCTTCCCTCCAGACTGGCAAACTGAAGCGTTACTACACAGACCTCGAAGCCCTTGCAATGGTAACCTGCTGCTCTGTGCCATGATATTGACCACAGGGGAACCAACAACCTCTATCAAATGAAGTAAGCATTTTCTTATCACTTCAAACCATTTTCTGTTCCTCCTGCTTGGAGTGGAATCAGGCTGTGGTCACACCAAACTCCAGTACAGCTCTGTCTGTACACAAGGGTGACAAACCTCTTTTACAAGTTAACTTGCTTTTCAGCTTGTTGCAAAGCTTATGCTTTGACCAGTGGGGAAAATTTGCAGTGCTCTCTGGGGCTTTCTTTACCTCCTAGCAAACCTCCCTTGGTTAAAGCAGAACTCTACATTACCATTACAGTGTGGGACAGGTGCAGAGAAGGCACTCAGTATCCCTGAGCATTATAGGAGACTTAGCATGCCAACAGAGGAATACTGGACACAAGATGACCAATTTTTGCTGTATCTGTGGAGAAAGCACCATGCTTGGCATTGCCCTCACTACCTACAGAAACAAAGCCCCTATGAGAATGTTGCTCTCAGTAGACAGTCATTAACTACAGATAAACAATTGCATAATTTTGTTACCTAGTCAAAGCTCTGTTGCTCACTTAAAGTAGTCAGATCACAGCTCTTCTGCAATGCTTGCTGGCTATATTGTCTTATATTTCCCGGAGCTTTGGGAAAAATGTTAAGTGAAGTTGGTTTGTGTTTTTGATACAAGAGGGCCTTGCTTTTCAGAAGGTGCCCAAGGATTGCAAGTTTTTCTATTGCTATTACTGGATATCAATATGTAGTTATTCAGGAATCAAACAAACTTACTAAGCTGAGTAATTACACTGCAATGATAAACAATATTTGGAGTGAATTGTGTAGCTGGAAGGCTGTTTTACACAGTGTCCGAAGAGTTATAAGCAATGTCACAAGAGCCTTTTATTAGACTGAAGTCATTATGTGTAAAAAATTCTAAGCCTTTTAAAAGGTCACAAGTCTTTTAAAAATAATTGGTCTTACGTGTGTGACAGAAATGAAATATACAAAATTAGACGTTTTCATTTTTAAGTGCTGCACTAATGTCTTCAATTTTTCCTTTATACAAACAGATCTCAAAATCCTTTAGCTAAACTTCACGGATCCTCTATTTTAGAGAGACACCACTTGGAATTTGGAAAATTCTTGCTCTCTGAGGAGGTCGGTAACGAACTGTAGTATAAGGGCATGAATAATTTCCTTTTAGGGAAGTTTATGTTGACAACAGAGTTGTCAGCACAAGACCTTTCTCTGGCTTGGATGCCAAGGAACTGCAGCTGCCTCATTTCCAAAGGACTCTATGCTTAGGACCAAAGCACATAGGCTCCCTAAATGCATGTCTTGATTTCTTCAGATGCCACATTATTATCCCCATAGGAATATGTTAAATACAGGGCTGGTTCTCCTGTAGCCCCTCTGACAGGGACAAGGCTGACACATTCCCACAATTAACTTTTAATTTCAGGCAAATTTGAACTGGAGTCAGGGGACGGAATTTGTGTAGACACTGTGTAACAACCTTCCCCTGTTCAGTGAATGGAAGTGGCACTACATGCAGTGAACAGGCTCACACCCCTCTTACCTTTGAGGAGCAAGCTGAACTATTGAAAGAAGAAAAAGTGAATATATTTGGGAAAGAGTGGTGGCCAGGAACTCGTGACAACATAGAGCTTGGGTTTTTAACGCCCTTTCCTTTGCTTTTCAGTCACTGAATATATGTCAGAACCTCAACCGCAGACAGCATGAGCATGTGATTCACCTGATGGAAATTGCCATTATAGCAACAGACCTGGCACTCTACTTCAAGTAAGTTGGTCACGTACACCATGTGTGAAACGCAGAAAGCATCTGGCATTTTACAAAGGCCAAATGTGATGCTTTGCTCCTGAAAGCCCCCCACCCATGCAGCAGTTCTCTTCACATATACTGACTCTGGGAGGCTGCCTTTAATACTGCCCTCAGACCTGGTGGGAGAACAGAAGTAATTCAGAGGAATTTGGAACTTCTACTCAATTAAATCATATACATGAATTTTTGACCCTCTGTTGCCAACAAGGCAGGGTTATGTTATCCCCTATGGGAAGAAATGTCAGGATTGGTTCGGTTTGGTTTGGTTTAGTTTGGTTTGGTTTGGTTTTGTTTCATTTTACCTAGCATTTCAGCTCTGAAAATATGCATGAATGGCAAATGGGCTGGCCAGGCACTATACTTACTTCTCTGTGGGAGTGGTCTGACACAAGTAACAAGTAATTCATCTTAGGCGAATTTCACACCCAAGAGCCAAAAAAGCCAAAATCTCGGAGCAGTGCCTGCTAACTTTCTGGGACATAAGGCTGAAACTCAGTGACATATAACTTCCTAACTAGCATGGAACTTTCAAAATGTGCTTTCAAAATACTGTGTCAAGATCAGAGACTAATTCTATGTTTTGCACTGCTGTATAATTACACAAAATTTAAACAGTCAAAAAAAGAGGAATTTGAGGGAGGTTGCAATACCCAGAAACTTACTCTGGAGATACAATATCTATATGGCACAATCTATCTATATACACCACTTCCTCACCAGTTGGGAGCAAACTGGTCCTTGCCCTCCTTGGCCCATGAACTCCAAGCAAAGGCTTGGCTGAGCTATGACACAGGATTATTGATGGTAGAACACATACACAAGTCACTTTGTGATATGGCCTAACTTTTCTCTGCTAATATTGAAACCTCAGATTTCTCTGGATCTCATGCTACTGTAAACAAATATATATTGTGTATAAATCATTAATCAGAATTCCGTATATATATTTAGATTATATTAAAAAGGTTAACAATGCCTGACTAAGTATATAAAGCCAGATAGCTTTAAAAATTCTCCAGCTAGCTCTAGGTTTCTGGAGTTTGCTTAATATTTAAGGAAAAAGACTTCTTGTACTGCCACAAAGGTGGAAGCATTTCTCAGCTGACATAGCTTGCAGTAGCTCATACTCTCAAGGACCTGCTCATATCTTACCACTGTACTTATTTTTAAGGCATTTACAATAGTTAAGGGAGCAGATGATGGTGCTTGGTTTTGTTGGGACATAAGTGTCAGGACAGCAACTACTGGAAACCGTTCTGACAGAGTTACCAATACCAGGATCAGCCACCTGTTTTTGACATATTTATTTCCTTGTTTCATAGACTTTTCTCTTTTTTTTTTTTTTTTTTTTTTTTTTTTTTTTAAACCTTCCTCCCCATCCCCTGAAAGAAAGAGAACAATGTTTCAAAAGATCGTTGATGAGTCTAAGACCTATGACAGTGTGACTGCCTGGACTGAGTATCTGTCTCTGGAGACAACAAAAAAAGAGGTTGTCATGTGAGTAATTGGCTCCGGGAAAAGGTTAGTGATGTGGACACCTGGGGAGAGCTCCAGGATAAGTTTTGTACTGCACTTAGTGCAAAGTCAGCAAGTGATACATTACTGGCCACTCAGATTTGAGCTTCTGGGGAAGCAGGGGAATAAAAGCTCAGGGATAAAAAACCATAAAGTGGTTCTTCATCCAAATAAGTGTGTCCCGTTGGTCATATGTTCCTAAGGAGATGCGGGATCCCTTCTGTTTATACACTCCAACCAGATCACCCTGTAGGCCACAAACAGGGACATCCAAACCATTAGCTGTTCTCCCCAGTGGCAGCTAATCTGAGCTGCAGAATGCTGCCCTTGTGACCAGACAGGTACTTCTGGTGATGAAGTGCTCTCACACCTCACTGCAGACTGTGCTGCTACACACCCATGGGGGAGCCACAGGTGTTACTCCAAAGTCAAGGAGTTCAGCCCAGCAATGACTAAAGCAGCAAACATCTTAGTACCAGAAGCAAGTAGTTCCCCATCATAATTCCATTTTAGTCAAGAGAGCAGCCTTTGATGAGTGTCCCAGTCAGAACCAAGGCTGTTACAGCAACACATCTATCAATTCAGAAAGGGCCAGGGGATACCTGATACAGTACTGGGGTATGAGGGTCCTGAGCCTGAAAAAATAGGGAATAAATTAATTTCTTTCCTGTTTTTAGGGCCATGATGATGACTGCCTGTGATTTGTCAGCTATCACAAAGCCTTGGGAAGTCCAGAGTAAGGTCAGGTGCTTGATATCCTGATGGATTTCTGTAGCTTATACTTCAAAGTAATGCAGTTTCTAAGCTGCCTAGAAGCCAAATCAAGGTCTCCTACCAAAATTACCAAAAGGAGTAGCTATGGTTTTGATGTATTAACCAATCTTTTGGATTGTAGATGTGAGTTCTGTACAAAATTCATGTTTACAAAAAAAAAAAAACCAAAACAAAAAAACCCACAAAACCCAAAAAACAAAACAAAACAAAAGAACACCCCAACAAAACAGAAAACAAAACAGACTGCCCAGTTAGATAGATTTTTAGGTCACAGTGAGATTTTTCACATGTAACATATGCATTGGCTTTATTACAGCAATACCTACTGTCACAGTGAGGATAGTTGCAAAAAACCTTTAGGTCCCCTGACTTCAGGGCAGAGGGTGGCAAGTGAATAATTAGGAGTGGGAATGATGGTTGGCGCTAGAAAAAGAACACTTTAATAATGGATAAAAGAAAATAGGGGTGGTGCCCCAAAACTGTGCATAGTACCCAAGAGAACTCTGTGGGGGTAACCCACCGAAGACCCAGAAATGAGGAAAACATGACAATATATAGGGTAGATCTGAGGGTAAGGGTCCAACCAGAAACTCGAAGTGGGAATATAACCACATTTGTAAAACATAACTGACTAATCATAAAAACAAAACCTTATATGGAACAACTTCATTAACATGCAAACTCCTATGAACCTTTACTACTCGCCACAACTAGAAAGGGGTTTCCCATGGCCTTAGCTTTAGAGTTGCTTCAGCTTGGCCAACTTCCACAACCTACCTGCAGTTTGCTCAGTTGTTTGATTTTCTTTAGGAGTTCATTTCTGAACAGTCCTTGAGCAATTACTAAACAATAAACACTGAAATTTAAAGGAGAATAAATAAAATAAAACCTACCTTCCTGTTCAGCATGAGGAAAGTACAACAGAAAAGAAAAGAAAAATAAACACAAGCTGACCAGTAGACAAATCCTTGATGGGAGTACATTGGAAATGTTTCTCAATAAATGAGCAGTGGCCTAATGAGATCCAGTGCAGTATGACTGCTGAGCTGTCACTAGGCAGGTGCAATCCTATTGCCACAGCTGCCCTTCCTGGGAGAAAGAGTGAGGCTAGGGTTGGCCAAGAAGGAACAGAAGGATAAGTGAGACTTACTTCAGAATGGAGATGTGAAGCGCATCAAATTATGGGGCTGAAGTTGGTGCTAACTTTTCTTTTTCCCTCCGTGTCAATGTAGGTAGCTCTACTGGTAGCTGCTGAGTTCTGGGAGCAAGGAGATTTGGAAATAAGCGTCCTTCAGCAACAGCCCATTGTAAGTACCATGCAAGAAACAGACAGTTCAGACAGCAAGTCTCAGCAGAGACTTACTACAAGCAGTGCTGCTCTGAGTGCTCTGTGTCTGCCTGAAATCACAGTGCTTGCCAAAATCCTTTAGAAAAGTGTGTTCTGAGATAGTGAAGAGCCTCCCTGGCAGTGACCAGTACCTCTTGTCCAGCTGCCCATATAGTTAGATGGATTCAGTGGCTGTGAACCATCAAGGGGTGATTCCCCCCTGGAGATTTTGTGCAAGTCCTTACAGAAAAAAATGAAAAACTAAATAGATAAGTCACAGAATAAAGAAGAATAAGGGGATAAACTTCTAATAAAGGGAAAAACTGCAAACACAGACTTCATAGAGTCAAGGAATTCTTGGTAAATGGAAGGGCATTTCTAACATTTTTTAAAATAGGTAAGTTTGACATTGAAAGAGCCACTAGTCATTCCTTAACTGGCCTCCACCTGTGTGATCTGGGGATTTTTAAAGTAGATTTTCATGCACCCCTCTACCCACAGTGGCATCACAAATTATATAGTAATCAACAAGACCTTGTAAGAATATAATTTCTTGTTCAGTCATGTTTTAGACAATTTAAAACGTCTTCAACACTTTACAACATAAACATTTTCTGGTATCTGTTTGAGAGGCAAAACTTGTTTTCCTCCTCATACATAGACACTTGAAATACTGTCTAAAATTTCTGCTAAAATGGCAATGGAAATGAGCCCATTTCACTCCTCTGCAGCTGAGGAAGAGAGCTGAGATGGACGTTCTTTAGGATAGCATGACAGAACTGCCAGGCTGACACAACAAGGCAGTTTTGGGGAGAAAATAGAGGCATGTTTTTCAATTAAGTGTTGTCATAAATCATGGTGAATTTGTGTCCTCCCACAGCCCATGATGGACCGAAGGAAAGCTGCTGAGCTTCCGAAGCTTCAAGTGGGTTTCATTGACTTTGTGTGCACATTTGTCTATAAGGTAAGCAAAGTGCACCCTTGCACACCCCACCCTTATCAACAGGGGTTCAAATCCCAGCTGACTGAGTCCTGGTGCAGCAGCACCACTCCTGGGGAGAGGGACAGGTAGACAAGTGAAAATCTGCCCTTTGCATTGCAACATGGTGCCGCTTTCTGCCATTGATGCTTTCTGCAAAGCATCAGCTTTGGATGTGAGGCATCAGAGTCTGTCCTGGGGTATGATGGACAAGCATTCCCTCTGCACTGCATTGTACTGAGAGGTGTGTTTTGATCAGGAATTTTCCCGTTTCCATGAGGAGATTCAGCCTATGCTTGATGGGCTGCTGAACAACAGAAATGAGTGGAAGACCCGTGCTGATGAGTATGATGCAAAAATTAAAGCTCTGGAGGAAGAGAAGAAAAAAGAGGAAGAGAGAATGGCTGCAAAGAGAGGTCAGCAAAAGTAATTAGCTTTTCAGTCCTAATTCAAAACCATGCTTATGAATACTCTCACAGATTACAGCAAGCTTTGCTGGCACAAATAAGATGTTCAGAAACAATTGTACATATTTGGCTCCACTGGCAAGGCTGAAGACACTTTGCTTTCAAACCTGACACCATGACAGGCTGTGAAAAAGGCCACCAGCTTAAAGTTCCAAACACTATTTTCTGAAAAACTAGTGAGAATACATTCAGCATGAATTCCTGTCCAGCTGGGGATAGCACAATGCCTTGTGCTGTCCCTGGAAAACAGCAGGTAAACAACACTTTGGCTGATCTGCTGTCCCACAGGTCATGAAGCAGACGTTAAGAAAAGTTAGAACAAAGTCCTAAAGTCCTAGGAGAACATTTAAGAAATAATGGTTCATCCCATTTCTAGCCCAGATTAGGTACTACCTAGAAGGAAGCAGTACTGGCAGTACCCAGTAGCCATTTATTTTGAATTAACATGGTTTTCTTCTTCTGTGGGCCCAGCCTGTGTAGCAGTAAAAACCACCAGTGGTAGTGGGCATGGTTGAAAGCTTTTCTGATAGCTTGAGGATTTGTTTGACTCTCAAAAAGGCAGAAGCAGAAGGTTCTCCTGGCCTCTCCCAAATGTCTGATCAAATATTTGCTACAAGTGGGTGCCTTCACTCCACAGAGACTGTATCTGAACTCTTCTTTTGTTCCAAACTGGACTAGAATTCTAACATTCTAACATTGCTCAAATAATACAGTTTAGAAATTATTAGATCTGTCCAGATGTTTTATCTCAGTTTAATTCACAGTAGTTAACTTAAAATATCAAAAGAAAGTGTTTTAACTATGATTTAGAAAATCTCTGAAGAATTATTTCCTGAATAAGTAATTAATATTCAACCAAGGAAAATTTCCACTAACTCTACAATACTCTTTCCAAGCAGCCTTACATGTACAAATACTTTGCACAACAGACAGCTCTAGATATGGTGCTATAGGTATGACCTATGCTGATCATTGGATGACATAAAAGTTCTAAAAAACTCCTGCAATGACTGAGAAGGAAATTTATGACTGTGCCTCTAATTCTGTGTTTCTTTTTTATATGGCAGGTGAAATAACCTGTAATGGAGGAACAGCTCCAGCTTCCAAAACCTGTAGCATACTTTAGACCTATTCTTATTGCAATATATGTCACCCAAAATTAGAATGCCCATAATTAAAAAAAAAAAAATCATGGCACACAAATACATTCCTGATAATTTATTAGGCTTATGATCAACCAGGGAAGGGCTAGATCTTGTTTGCCTTAATTGCATCTCTTCCTGATAGCTAGTTCTGTCCTGTCTCCTGTCTTCCATTTAATGCACCTGATGTCAGATGGCATATAAAAAGTCAGAACAACATTTGGCTCTGTAAATCAGGTTGCAAGATTATGGAAGAGCATTTTTCCTGCACTGAAACACTTCTTACACCAAAGCTAATGGGGATACTCCTGCTCCATACAACCTCTTGAGACTGACAGTGAATGCAACCATAGCCTGCACAGTGGGAAAAATGAAGAAGAGAGAAAGCTATCATATCTAAGTCTGTATTTGTCAGGATATCAGAAAGAAACCTGAATGGAAGCATAAAGCATGAAAAATGACAATAGTAAACTTTTTAACTGCTCTAAAATGTTACAATTCCATGTAAATCCAAGAAACACTCTGACAGACAATAGATCTGCATTCAATTCAAGAATCTGGATAGGTTTCTCTTCCAAAGCATGGTGCCATCCATGCAACACACGGTAGCTGCCTTCTGGGAGTAGGATCCACACTGTGTGCTAACTGAAGCTTCATTCTTTCATGTGTCATTTTAAGAAGACAGTGTTATCATTACCTGTTACAGTTCCTCTTACAATTAACCAAGCAACCTGAGTTGTGACATCTCGTAAATTTGTTTTGTTTTGCCTCATAATGCCAGTTATTTAACACAATTGATCAGAACCAACTGTCCTTCCTTTCCTCCTCCTGTTTTGAGATGTCTGGGGTTTAGATTATAATCCAGACTTGTGACCCTTATTTCAGATTATAGTTTCTTTTCATAATTATTCATGTACAAATAGAACATTCAATTACACTCTTGTAGTAGTAGAGACATCCTCATTTCCTGCTTACCAGTACCCCCCTTTCTTTTTTAAAATGATATGGAGATTTGTTTTGGTGGGGATTTTCTTCTTCTATTACTCCTGCTACCTTCAGGGTTTTTACCCTTCATTATATTGTTTTGCATTATAAAAATACTGCAAGTAAAAGGAAAACTAGAGTTGTGGTAGTACCTGGTGATCATTTACCTCTCTCGGTGTAGTAAGCAAGATATAATCCTCAATCACTATGCAGCAATTCTGTGAGATGCAATTTGTCTTTCAGGAAAATACCGAAACTTGTCCACTTGCATGAAAGTTAGTACACAATAGGTAGTGTTGTATGTCTCGTTTTCATTGAGAGTCTTAGAATGTTAAGGGTTGGAAGGGACCTTCAGGACCATCGAGTCCCAGCATCCCCCTGCCATGGACAGAGACACCTCTCACTAGATCAGGTTGCTCAAGACCCTGTCCAGCCTGGCTTTGAACAGTGCCAGGGTTGAGGCAGCCACAACTCCCTGGGCCACCTATTCCAGTGTCTTAACCAACCTTACAGTAAAGCATTTCTTCCCAATATTTGATGTTCATTTCCCTTCTTTCAGTTTGTACCCATTACTTCCTGTCCTATCACTGCAATTGTTGATGAAGAGTCCCTCTCCAGCTTCCCTGTGGAACCCTTCAGATATTGCAGGGTTGCTAGGAGGTCTCCACAGAGCCTTCTCTTCTCCAGGCTGAACAGCCCCAGCTCTCTCAGCCTGTCTGGGGGAGGTGCTCTGTCCTCTCATCAACGTGTGGCCTCCTCAGCACTTGCTCTACATCCTTATGTTAGGGACACTGGAACTGCTCACAGTACTCCAGGTGGGGTCTCACAAGAGCAGAGGACTATGTGGGAAGCTTTTATCACACAGCAGAAGTAGTCAAATAAGTTTTGTTCTTTTTTAAGTGGAAAAAATACCACAAGGTTATTGTATGCCACAGTGGTAAGCAGTGGGCTTTTTCATTATCACCACAAGACACCATACACTTAAAGGCTGAGAAAAGCTCCTTATGTTCTCAAATATTTTCTGGGAAATAAACCCTGGAGGCTAACCTTCCTGCTCCCTGTAACCAGCGTGAAGCACTCAGAGCACTGTAGGGTGCTCCAGGAGGATGAGCTGCCTGCCCATCACACCCTGTGAGCTGTGAGGGGATGTGCCCTTGCTCTCATGCACTCGGGAGCACAGCTCATCCTCACAGCATCAGGGTGGGGATCCTGCCAGGTATTTCCAGAGGGGACTGTGCATGCAGGGGGCATCCATGGACACTCAGAGTGGGTGCTAGTGGAGGAGACTGTTTCTCAGGGGTGGACCCTTTCCATGGGTGTTGCAATACGACACAAAAGGAACGACACTCATGCACTGAGATGTCCAAGGCAAAAAGGGGCAGTTTATTTACAGACCTCGACATTTATAGAATTCCAACAGTGACCATGGATTGGAGGAAGAAAATCTTCCTCTCCAACCACACCCACAGTCCATCAATCCTCTCCTCCTACAGAAAGGAATGCAAAACAATCATTGTTTACATGAAAAGTGTGTGAGAAACTCCATCCAAAAGGTAAACACAGAAGGCTGAAGGAACTTTAGAAAAACTTCAGAAAAACAGAGAAGAACAGAGAAAAACAGGGTGACACGTGGGAGCAGTGGTTGTTTCTCACTGGAGGTATTGGCCAGTCAGATGCAGGTGAAATCTAGCATGGTTTCTCCTGCAATAGTCTCCCTTTGAGCTGGGAGCTGGCTGCCTGGATATATTAGACATGGAGAAAGAAAAGGGCTAAGAAACAGATTTGTCCACTCTTTTCCCAGGTGTGATGGACTGAACTTTGCTTGGGTGGGCTGGTTGAGCCAATTTCCATGAAAACCTGGGATTGATGTCTTAAAAGTGTTTTCACATCAGATAGGGGGAAAAGCACATAAGAAGAAGATCTTGCAGAGGTAGGGTAATGCTTTTTATCATGCTAATCTCCTTCCTTCTGGTGAGGCACAACTGCATCTATTAATGCAAAACTCTCCCTCCAGGGAGGTGTTCACACATATGCCTGAAGGTATTCCTCCTTTCTGATAAGACACAACTGGCAAAACTATGCAGCTGCCAGAAGCAGCCACACAGCAGTTGTGCCATTAGAAGGCAATATAAGCCATCAAAGAAGAACCCTGAAGAACCACCCTGACTCATTTCCACAGTGTTGCATTAGATAGTGTAAAACCCCTCTCCAGGGGAGGTGTCTTTGTTGCATGGGCCTCCACCCTCAACAGACCAAGACTGCAACCATCAGAGCGATGACCATGGAATCAAAATTGAAACGATCAAGTCTTATCACTGGATCTTTCCTCTCCACTATCCACTCTTATCCTTTCCTTCTGTTTATTTCTTGTCCTTATGTGTGTCCTTGTGATATTTTTACACTTTTTTTTTAATAGAAAGGACCAAAATAGCTACATACTTCCTTACCACTGCAACCAAATTGTTTTAAAATAAACCTGCCTCCTGTATACATACTAGTCATTCAGTGTTGTTTCACTCCAATCCACCCAAGGAATCTATTAACAAGAACTCAGTTACCCTGCTTCAAAGGCAGGTCAGAATACCAGGCCTGAAAAAAGATGTATCCCATTGCAACAGTTTCAGGAAAGGTCTGTCGAGTGCTGTAGAGAATTTAAATGTGCTAATGGCATATTTGCATACAGTCCAGTTAAGTGTTTTCACCTTTGGCTTGATGCAGCTCTCAAGTGTGGTGGGAAACCAGGGGGACCTGTTATGTAAGTGCCTCACTTAAGCAGGTAATGCACACAGACCCCCATTCTTGGTTATGAATGTGGTGGTTGAGGGGATAGGAAAATGAATATCCCTGTGAGACTGGCAGGAGAGGTTTCTGAGAGAGATGCTCAGGGCTACAATACAAATCTTCCATCCATGCAGGAGAAGAGGCTTGCCTGAGTGAGAAACTCTCAAAGGATTTTTAATTCTGCATCTTGGCCATCTTCTGCTGTCCCTGACGGTAGGGGTAGGGCAAGCTGACACAAGACAGGACCTCTTTGCTACTGAAAGAGCATCTGTATGCCCTTCAGCCATTTGCTCTGCTGGAGCCTAACCTGCTGCTGGGTTGTGAGTGGAGATGCCTGACCTGTCACAGTCAGAGATGTGGGAGCATGTACAAGGCCTCTGCTGCTGGCAAAAAGAGAGAGAAAAATTGGCAGGGAGATGTGGAGAATGTAGTCTTCAGCCACCTCCTGTAGAGCTGAGAGAAATGCTTACTGTCTTTTCCCAGCTGGCCACAGCTTGACTTGAACTAAGCCTGGGAAGTGCTCCTCTCCTCCTAGGCAGGTGGGACAGGAACAACTCAACTTTCAACCTGTTCTTCAAACAAAGAGATGGCATTGAACACTACAGGGAGAGTATGGATCCCAACTCCACCTTTCAGGCAGATGGATTGCATGTCTTGGTGCATAGTAAAGGGGCTTTGTCTTACCACCATCTCCAGATCCTGTATAAGGAAATCTCCATGAAAGCCCAGAGTATTAGATCCAAAATTTTAGATCCACTTAGTCTAGGCTGAGTGTGGTTTGCATCATCTATCATAAACCTTGAAAGAGGAAGATCTTTTTTCTCTGTACCTCTTCCTCTACTCCTTCCACAAAACTATGCAATTAAATAAAAACATTCAGTACATTCAGTAGAAAACCATTCAACTCCCTCTCAAGAAGCAGCAGAGTACTCAGGAGTCACACAAATGTAGTTACAGCAGAAAAACAGGTGGATGTAGTGTTTTCCAGAACACAGAACAAACATGAGGGGTTTTCCCTCTCACATCCTTTGAGAGGAAAGATTTTTTTTCATTGCTTCCTTCCTTTTCTTGGCTTTTTTTTTTTTTTTTTTTTTTTTTTTTTCTTGAACCTGATAATCATCTATTGTCTGGCCAGAATGGGGTTGCAGAGAACTAATTTGGTCCCTGTGGGATGGCTGCAAAGACATACCTGGTACCTTTCCCGCCCCACGTAGGAATTCTTCCCAATCTAAGGGATATTGCAAGGACAGCTTTTTTGCCTGAAGCCAGTTTTTGAAGACTGTATGGAAAGTGTGGGAGACCTCTCCTGCATAATCAGGATGCATAGCAGGTCATTCCTTAGGAGAGACACAATACAATTCTGCTGTAACTTAGTTTTGAGGAACAACTGTCCATCTGTAGTGTTTAGAACATCTGACTAATGAGTCAGCAGCAATTTCTCAGATCACAGCTTAACTTGACAAGCCAGAATCAAATCTGACTCCTGTGCCACATGCAAGAATTGAGCAATAATACACGGCGATAACAAAGCTGAAAAGATGACAGAAATGCAGAATTGTGATCAACAGCTCATTGTCCATGCAGATCAGTGATAGCTGGTGTCCCTCCGGATCAGTACTGGGGCTGACACTCAACAGTTTTGTCAGCGACACGTACAGCAGGATCAAGGGCACTCTCAGCAAGTTTGGCACCAACATCAAGCTCTGTGGGGCAGCCAACATGCTGGAGGGAAGGGATGCCATCCAGAGGGGCCTGGACAGACTGGAGAGGTGGGGCTGTGCAAACCCCATGAAGTTCAACCATGCCAAGTGCAAGGTCCTGCACCTGGGCAATCCCAGACACAGCTGCAGGTTGAGTGGAGAATGGATGGACAGCAGCCCTGGGGAGAAGGACTTGGGGGTGATGGTTGATGAAAAACAGCACGACCCAGCAATGTGCCCTCACAGCCCTGACAGGCAACGGGATCCTGGGCTGCATCCAAAGCAGCGAGGGCAGCAGGGCAAGGGAGGGGATTGTGCCCCTCTGCTCTTGTGAGACCCCACCTGGAGTACTGTGAGCAGTTCCAGTGCCCCTAACATCAGGACGTGGAGCAAGTGCTGAGGAGGCCACACGTTGATGAGAGGACTGGAGCACCTCCCCAGACAGGCTGAGAGAGCTGGGGCTGTTCAGCCTGGAGAAGAGAAGGCTCTGTGGAGACCTCCTAGCAACCCTGCAATATCTGAAGGGTTCCACAGGGAAGCTGGAGAGGGACTCTTCATCAACAATTGCAGTGATAGGACAGGAAGTAATGGGTACAAACTGAAAGAAGGGAAATGAACATCAAATATTGGGAAGAAATGCTTTACTGTAAGGTTGGTGAAGACACTGGAATAGGTGGCCCAGGGAGTTGTGGCTGCCTCAACCCTGGCACTGTTCAAAGCCAGGCTGGACAGGGTCTTGAGCAACCTGATCTAGTGAGAGGTGTCTCTGTCCATGGCAGGGGGATGCTGGGACTCAATGGTCCTGAAGGTCCCTTCCAACCCTTAACATTCTAAAATTGTAGTATGAAACTCCCCAGTCAAGCCGTTTAAGTAACAGATTCAGGCAGTCAGTGTCTTGCCCATCGCCCCCACCTGCCCATATATATAAAATTGTGTGTGTTGTCTGATCACAATCATTACCTGTGTGGGGGTAGTGACTGGCTGCTGCTGGGGAATACAATGGGCTGTTTCAGTTGCAACAACAGCTAGATTGTGACAGTTGCTTCCTGTCACGTTCTGTCCCTATTTCTGCTGCTGTTATGTGCAATTCACTCAAAAAATACCAACTGAAGTGTAGTAAGTACTTTATTGATAGAGTATCACACAGAGTTCAAACACCTAGCCATGTATTTTCATGTGCGAAACAGATGAAATCTGTTGTTCATTTCAGGATGGAATCTTCACTTGCTAAAAGGGAAGAAAACACAAACATGGTTAGGACTATTAGCCACTCCTGTGCAGAATTAAAACATGCAAAGTATTAGTGAAATCCAAGACTATCTTTTGAAATTTCTTTCTCGCTACTATTTATAATTCCCAATTCTGCTTATTCAACAGAATTCTAATTCACAGCTCTGGGGTGAAGGCAAACTTTTAAGTTTATTCAGTAGTAAAAGACAGTTTTCTGAACTGACAAGTCAAACGAGCCCAGAAAAAGCTACCGCTACAGGTATGGCCATCTGTAAGAAACAATCTTCAGCAACTGCACTGCACATAATGAGAGTTTAACAATTGCTTTTCTGAAAAAAACAGACCAAGCACATTGTTGGGAACAACAGACCTGTCACCTTTTGCCACTTTTAAACAGATTAAACATTCTAAAGCAATAATTAAGAAAATTTCCTTACTAGGTGGCCTGGCAACATTACAGGACAGCCTCTACCTCCAAAAATACAGAAAGTTTCACCTAACTAGAGAACATCTAAAAGAGACCCATTTATTTGGTCCATGACCAAAGGAGACAATGTATTTAAGAAGGCAAAATACCTCTATCTCTAGTAAGTCATATACAAAACATATTTGAATTTCTATATGTGTAGTCAATCCAGTTTTAGTGCTTTGTTCAACACCAGTTTTGTTTATAACAATGCAAATGTCACTCTTTCACATGGAAAGAGTTACTAAGCGTGTAACTGCACCAAGAACAGCCTGAGATATTAATCAATTTTTAAAAAATTCTTCTTGGTTTTAAGTCTACCTAAAAATCCTAGGTGAAAGAAAGCTAGAGAGCACATTCCTCTGTATGGCAGCAGGGAAGGAATGCCCTGTTAGAGCCGTACAGGGAACACAAGAAATAATCCTTAGGACAAGGCAAACAGTGCTGAAGCAGGAATACTACAGGTGGAAAGGAATGAGAACAAAAGCAGCAGTATTAGTCGCAAGTGGTGCCCTCCAGCACATCCTCTTCATGTGAGAGATACAACAAATGAAGCTGACGTCTAACACTGCAAGATACAAAAAATCAAGCTGACCTCTAACAATACACGTCTGACGCCACTTAGAAGTCTCAAGTTGCAATTACATACCATTGCCTATGCCCTATATTCAGTCATATTTGTAAGGTTTCTACACTGTATGGAGAAAAGGACTTGCAGCCGATGAATAAGGGACTTGCCCCCACAGTTGATACACGGATTCTGTTATTCCTCACAGAATAACCAGCAGCTTTTAACAGTTTGTTTCCTCAGGGGAAATTCAGCCATTTAACAAGTCCTGACAGTTGTTAAAGTGTTAATTCTTGCTCTGACGAGCTTTTCAAAATGCAGACATAATTAAACAGCAGCACTATTTACTCGCAGGCCCTAAACACCACTCCAGGGATTAGCTGCAGGCCTCAATCTCTCCTGAGAGCACTGCGGTGGAACAGCAGTCCTGCAAGACAGCGTGGGATGAATACACTAAACCGAGGAACTACCTTCTGCAATCTCTTTTGCAATCCGCTCCAGTTCTTCACGTTTCTTTTTCTCCTCCGCCTCTATTCTTCTCTCCTCTTCAGCAATTGGCTTCAGATAGTCTGCCATCAACACAATACCTTTAAAACCCGAACTCCCGGCGGAAAGCTCCGCTCCTGCGGGCTCGCTCAAAAATTAGGGAAAGCCAGTTTTGCTGGCAGAAAGGCACATTTCACAGGGATCTGTGGCTTCACACCAGCAGGGCCGCCTTGGCAAGGCCATGGCCGGGCCGGGGGAGGGAAATGGCGGCCGGGCCATTTCAAGGTGCCCTTGCGGGGCGGGCGCGGGGAGCGCGGAGCGGCCGCCCGGGACGCCGCACTCACCGTATCGCTTCTTGCCGTAGATCATTCCCACGAGCAGCGCCGAGTACCGGGTGAACTGCGGGAGCAGAGACAAGGACGCGCCCTTCGCTCAGCTAACAGGCACGGCCGGCCCCGGCCGCCCCCTGCCCCGGCCCGTCGGCCCGGGCGGGCCTCCCCCCACCCCCGCGCCGCCGGGACAGCCCAGGTGATCCCCCCAGCGCCCTCACCTTGATCAGCGGGGACACCTGCACCGGCGGGATCATCCTGGCGGCGGCTGCGGCGGCCGGAACTGAGCGCGGCGGGAGGAAGAGGCGGGGAGCAGCCGTGACCGGGAAGCCAAACTCTGTGCTGTGCTCTGCTTCCCGGCGAGTCCGTCACTCAAAGAGCTCCGGCGGCTCAGGGGCCGCAGCGTCTCCGCCACAAGGAGGGGCTGAGGGAGTTGTGACTGTGCAGCCTGTGAGAAGGATCGAGGGGAATCTCATCGATGTTTTTCAATGATAAACAGACACAGACTGAAATGCAGAGAATTCCTTCTAAATGGAACAAAAAAGGGGACTTTTTTTCTTTAAACTCATAAGCGTAATTGGACGTTAAAACCTGTTGAGCCCTTTGAAAACAGACAGTGGAAGTATTTTTTATCTTTCAGGGTGGTCAGATATTGGCATAGGTTGGTGCTGGAGTCACCATCCCTGGAGGTGTTCGAGAGGCATGAGGATCTGGTGCAGGTGATGTGGTTTAGTGGTTATGGGGTTACAGTGGCACTGCTGGGTGTATGGCTGGACTGGATGATCTTAAAGGTCTCTTCCAACCTTAATGATTCCACCATGCTGTAAGCTATGGAGTGGTTCTGCTGTCTCTGTGCAGATAGATGCTCAGTCTGACTGGACACAGAGCTCTGCAACCAACGTCTAGCCAACCCTACTTTGAACTGGAGGGCTGGATGAGATGGTCCTCAGAGGCCCCTTCCAATGACATCCATTCTGTGATTCTGGAATTGTAATAATTATTGTATTTAATTTTCATGGATACAAAACCCTGTGGTCATTAGTAATTCTATAAAAAAACAATTAGTTACAATTATATTTGGGAATGGTCTTTCTACTTGAGAATGACACAATTCAAATTAATGCAGTTTCTTTCTCAAGAACTTAAAATGATGCTAAATGAGCTGTTTATACAAAGTCTCATATCATGTTTGTCCTCAGGTTTAGGTTCTGAGATATTACCAAATTGGGGTTGAATAATGCTATCTTGACCACAAGCAAAAATAAAATTGATCTTTCTGCAGAACAAATTACTTATCTGTAAGTGGGATAAACAAAAACACCAAACCAACCAACCACCAAAACCAAACCAAACTAACCCAACCAACCGAAACCACACACACATGCAAAAAGGAAAAAGGAAAAAAAAAAAAAAGGAAACATGCATTATTGAGGCAATACAATGCCTTGTAATATTTATACAAAGCATCCTTATAAACACTGAAATTAAACTCCTCGGTCAGATTCAGTTTTTGGGTTTCATTTTCTTAGGTATCATGAGAAGTAGAATCAACATTTCTTTACATCACATTAAAAACATTTTGGTGTTTTATAAAAAAATCACAAAACTACTGAGGTTGGAAGGGACTTTGTGATCTTGTAGGCAAAACCCCATCTAACATCATTTTAGACATCATTTAGACAGTTATAGACATCAGTCTTAAAATTCACCTCCAGAGAAGAAATAAATGGCTTGAAGTTTTGTTCTTTCACTGATTGCAATTTATTACAAATACACATATTCACTACTTACCATGTGTCTACTGCACATCAGAAACCAAACTATACAGAACCAAAAGTGCTTTTATTAAGTATCAGAAAAACTGCTATACACAACACAATGCAAGTAATTTAACCACAACTAGGTATAAATCCCCTTGAATAGCTGAACATACTCTTCACAAGAAGTATGTAATATTCACAATTACATATTCGGTATCAAGGTGCTTCAAAACAAAAGCACAAGTGCTTTCAGGACTGATCTCAACTGAAATGAGATTTGAATTTGTTTTCACCCATAATTTCTTCAGGCATATTTTGCCACATTTTTTTTTAATGACGAACAACAAAATTCCCCAAATGCCTTTATGGCATTAAAGTTGTCAGGCACTAAGACAATTCAAGAAACAAATTAATCACTCTGCCAAAGGGAATGTAATGGCTTCTAAGGCAGCCAGAAGTCAGATGATTTGAAAAGCACAAAACTTATCTGACTGCATGTAAGTGTACAAAAAAATTCAACGTATCATGGACAGGAACTTCTAGGAGTTGGTTTCTTTTGCTGTCTTCCTGAGACTCAGAAATCTATGGGATCCCTTAGTTGTCCACAACTCAGGAGAGAGCTCAGCTCCTTTACCTGATGTGGAACTTTCACACATTGTAGTCTCATACTCTCTTGAATATGGCACCATGCCTTCTGAATAACAGAAGGGTGTTCCATTGACAGACAAAAACCAGATTCAGACACTTCAGATGAGCAGCTTCTGCAGAACAGAAAAAAACTTGTATCTAATCACAAAGCTCTTTTCCCTCAGAAAGTATCAAACCTAGTAGAAACCTGGATGCAAAGCCAAATGAATCCTCATTTCTTACATCCTTTTTTAAGAAAGGATATGCCCAAAGGACTTGTGTTCAGATGGCTTGGAAGACTGCTATCACAACTGCAACTCCCACCTAAACTCACACACAGAGCCACTCAAACACAGTTAGATTTCCAACTGCTATCCCCTATTTTTGACTATGCAGAATAGACAGTGTAACCGTGGAAAAAATAAAATAAAATTAAAAAAAAAAAAAAAGGAAACCAGTAATTTGTATGTTCTACTATGATGCCAGAATTCCAGGGCTCTCTGTGTTTTCCATGCATCACATTCTCTTACATAGAAGCTCAACCATGCCTGTGTTTGGCTGCCATTTTGCTGGGTATCTGCGCACATCTTAATCGATCATTGCTGCAGTTACACATCAAGGAGCATTTTTTCCTATAGGGCAACCCTAATGAAGGGGAACATGCTTTTCTTTGCATCCCCTGTTTACCCAGTATTTTCAATAGCAGATTTTAGAGAAAGGGTCTTGAGTATGACCAGCTTAAACATAAATATGCCCCAGTTATGGTAAGTACAGGCTTTGGTTTACATCAATATAATCCACACATGAATATAATGCGAGTCAGAGGAACTGAAGTTGATCTCATAAGTTCACATGCACTTTGCAGAAATTTAGGACAGTGATTCATTTGGAGACAAACATGCCTCCTCTTCTTCTAACAATACAACCTTCCGTCTGGAGAGAGACATCACAGACTTTATGGCAGTTAAAGAAATTCTAACAAAAATGCGCAAGGCAAGAAAAGCAAATGGGATTACAATCTGCATAAGATGGAAAATTGCTGTGCTAAATTCACTTAACAAGCAAGTTAAAAAAAAGGCCCCAAGGCTTACACAAGGGTAGAGAGCCAGCTTGGCAAACATGAAGGCATGCTCCTTGCCACCATATCTAGCAAAGGCATGCAAAGTTTCCTCTTCATTGAGAAGGGCTGTAGTCCATATTGCAAACTGAAATATGCTGGCAAAGAAAGTGATAACACAGCTGACCTGAATGGCTTCTATTTCATTATGAGACTTTTCTGCAAATTCACTGGTCAGCTGGTAAGCTAGTGGAAGCCCACCAATGAAAGCCAATGAAAGTATGTTGAGCAGTCCCATTAATCGGGTAGCTTTTGTTACATAAAGGAAAAGAGAGTGATGGACAAACCACAGGAGACCAATGGTAACAAATGAGCCAAAGTAAGCAAGGTAGTTTGGCCCATATTCACTTAAAGCTTCAAGAAGACTGCCATGGAACTTCCCCTCAACTTCTCTGGGATCAGGAACATTGTCTTCACTGTGGAGAGAAAAATTACTTTACTTTGCATATTACTGTTATAAAAACATATCTGGAGCAAGACTGAACTATGCTTCTTTACTTTGAGCAAGTAGTGAACAAGAATCCACTCCCTACTTCTCTAATTTATAATTTATAAACAGTGTATCAAATAACAGCTCTGGAAAGAAATTATATATAAAAGGAAATCTGAATGCTAGTCGGCATTCCTTTGGGTTAATAAAGTTGCTACAGTGATTAAACAGCTTTTATTGGTAAAATAAAATTATGATTGCCTTCATCTGAGAACATAACTAAGCAAAAAAGGAAGTTTTGTTCTTCAAGACTCTACACCCCAACATGTATTACGCACACTGATGACCACTACTGCTGGAATGTGGGTATTAAGAAGTATCTTTGGTTTGTGCTTTGTGTCATTCCAGAAAATTATACTTTAAAGTAACTACTACAGATTTTGGAAGTCAACAACAATGTTTGATTAACTTTATTTTCTCAAATATTACATATAGACAAAAGTTAATGTATTTAACAAGACAAAGTGTAAGAACCAGCACAAAGCCTTACCATATATCCAAAATGAGCAGGGTTGCTACAATGGCATAGACTCCATCGCTGAACGCTTCTACTCGTTCCTTACTCAGAGGCTCACTGAGGTAAAAAGTGAAGGTTTCTAAGCTATGATGTTCTTCCTCTTCACCTCTCTGACCTGGAAACAAATCCAGAGGCTTAATAATAAAAAGAAGCATAAAATAATGTCTTTCAACTACCATGACCTCCCTTTTTCCCCCATCTGCCAAAATTTTTCATTAGACAAAAGGATGCCAGTCATCCACACATGCCAGTCACTCTACTTTTTTGGCATATGTGCCTCTCTCTGACATTTACGTTTCTTTCAAGACAAGTGCTTCAGGAACAACAACAAAAAACGGCTCTATCTTTTTAACTGTATGGCAAACCATTTCCACCAAGTGAATAATGACTCAAAGCTGTAATTGGACAAAACAAATCAGATGCTGTGCTTCAGGAAGCCCTGATAGCTGTAGGGCCCCCATGACAGCTTGGAGAACTTATGCACAAGGCAGAAAAAAATCTGTCCTGAGCATGGGGGCTGAACTGGCATATCAAATGACATCTTTTAACATAACTCAAGCCTTTTGTCAAAAGGTGTAGCTTTTATACAAAATGTTGAACACATCTCTAACTAAACTCAGACTGAACTCAGAACTGCCTAGTTAGCCAAAATCCACTACTTCAGGTGTAGACTGCACAAAGAAAAAAGGTTAAGGTTCCACAGGAATGCAAAGCAGGTTTAATCACAAGAAATTCAATAAAGCTGTATTTCAGCCATCTGACAGGATGAGAGGTAGAAATGTGACCTGACCACAAACAACAGTGGCCCCATCACAATAAGCATGGACAATATTTGTATGTGTTTATTTTCAGGCTCTGAGAGTCTGGCTTCCTCCTTTGAGAGCATTCCTGCCTCCCTGTGCTGCCACATGAGGCAGAGAAGAATACGTTCCCATTTGTACTGTAAATAGACAGAGTGGTACTATTCCAAACAGCAGCAGTACAAAGGTGTCATTCTTGTGACCCAGCTTGGGAGTGTCAGTTCCAAAGACATTATCTGTTCAGTGATTTTGTGGTCCCTCAGAGGGACACTGCACCTTTTGGCCAAGTAGGTTGCATGATATCCCCTTCTGCTTTTCTTTTGGCAATGGTAACCTCTTTCTCAGCAGGATTTAAGAGCAGCTCAGGTTGTTGCTATGCTAGTCCTGGGACAAGGAGGGCAGAAAGCACGTGAGGGAAGGCAGCATGGATTTAGGCTATCTTAAGACACCTGTGAAGGCACCTCTTTAGATCACTGCAGTTAATAAGCTGTAATACCCTGAATGGTTAACTATTGTGAGGAAGTTTGATTTACAGGTGCAGTGTTTGCCTGTTTGGAAATGTGTGACTATTCAGCACTGCAGGGAAGAAAGTGATAAAGGCATAGAGCTTACTTCCTTATTTTTTCCATCTCCACGCTCCCTCTTGAGGAGGGAAAAGGGATAGATGGCCTGCAGTCATCATTCATATACCTATGTGTGTCTGTGTGCACTTGAACTATCAGGACAAACCAGAAAGGTTTTGCACTGGGAAATGATCTTTAAATGTATTGTGCCTTACACAAATCTCAATACAATTATGGGAAACCAGGGAGCAAGAGGGACACTGTTTAGAATCACATCAATAAACCCTAAAATCACTATGTTCCGAGACTGAAAATGAAAGCAGAACTGAAATTACTTCATTCCTGGCTGTCTGCATAACATGTTGACAATCTAATCTGAACATATGCCTAGGAATTTCGTTACTCACCAAGAACTTTGGTTTTACACCACGTAATTAATCGAGTGAGATGCGGAAAAACGATTACGAGTCCAAGAAGTACATAAGACTGTTGGAGAAGAAGATGGACAGTTTAAATATAGTTATCAAAATATAAATTACCTTCCAGATTTAATATGAAACTATAACTCTCAATCCTAGAACTAATAAACTATAACTCTCAATCCTAGAACTAATCACATTGAGAAAAAGAAATCTTGACTTTCAAAAAGAAAAAGGCTCAGCTGAAATGCTCATGCACCACATGAATATTGCATGTGGAACCAAATACTGCTTTTGCCTAGCTAATTTAGTAATGAAGCAAACTAAAGAAAGCAGAGAAATAATTCTGTTGAATTTAAAAGTGCAGAAATAGCTTCTTTGGAACTTGAAGAATTATCCCAGTAATCCTTACAAGTCCTTCCAATTCATGATATCCCAAAATTTTACAATTTGTGTCACAAAAACACATGGGCGGGTCCAAAGTGGTTCACAGGCTTTGCACAGGTCTAAGCAGAGGAGCAACTTGGAGACTAATTTCACCATTGTTAATATTAAAAACAAACAACCAAACTACAGTGAATGGAGTGAGGAAGAAGAGGAAAACATATTTTCAGATAGAATGAGGCCTTTTCATGTTTGGACTCATAACAGCTCCTTTCATCAAGAGAAACCTGATTTCTCCCAAACTTGGGGATTATTTAAATACTGCTAATTCCTGTGGAATCTTTCTCAAAATTCAGTTAAATCCATTTTTTCCTAAAGAACAAGAGGATTGAAATCTCAGGATACATTCAAAAATTAGATTTCAGTTCTGAGTAGGGGTTCCAGAAAAGAGCTATTAATAAGTAGTAGCAACTCACTGACATCAAATAAAGATGGAAGAGAAAAAGGCTGTGTAAAAGCAGTCCTTAGACAAAACTATTTGTTTTGAGGTGCAGGTGGGCTAACTGGTCTGCCTATTCTGTTTGCTCTTACATCCTAAATTAGTGCAGCAATTGCATTCACTCTTCTTCAGTTTGTGCAATGTGATGTTCATTTCATGTAAGCTTTCATATTACCTCAACTACTTCTGGTGCATAAGATACTAAGGTAGAGTTTAGAAGATTTGCTTAAAAAAAAAGCAGGTATAGCAAATAATATTGTAGCAGAATATTCTTTTTAAACTATACAAACTCGTGGATCAAGTTACAGGTTTGATACATGTGATTAAATACATTCAATGCAAAATAGCAGTCATGATTACAACACCCTAGAACTGGCAATTGGAAAGTCTGCATAATTAACATGGATAACATCATTATCACACACAGTCCTAAAGACAGCTAATACAAACTGCTGCATCAATCCGTTAACGGAGAGAACTTACCAAAGGAATAAAGAAAAAAGAAAAGATGGCTGCTAGAAAGCATAAAACTGGTCCTCTCAAGATAATCTTTAAGATATGACGTTTATAGAAACTCTGATTTTCAGACTCCTGTATCTGTTGATTCAGTAAGTGCGGGTGATAGAATCCATATGCTACTATCACAGCCTGCAAGGAAAAGAGCATTATTGAACTCACTATATATAGGTATATGCAGGATTTCAAATATAAGACATAGAACTCTAAGTCAACACATTCCAAAACACTTTCAAACTACTCTTCACTCCCATATGGAAGGCTGGTCCTAGGAACTCTGAGACTTGACAGTACACTGCATGTGAAGATTTAGTCTCCCCTGCAGAACCTGCCATGACCTTTGATCCTTGATGAAGAGGAAGTGCACCAGGAGGAAGAGCGCTGCTGGACCTGAGGCTGAAAGCCCATATTCCCTCACCCACTGCTGCATGGCTCAGAAAGACATCAGTCAGCATGAAAAGCCAATTTTCTTTCCCCGAGGCATTTTTGCAAAGAGTGGGAAAGGAATTCTATGAACATTGAGATCAGCTGATTTAGTTGCACAAAACAGCTTCATGGGACAGTGAACTTTTGTCTTACATACAGGTACTATATTATCATAATGGGCACAATTTTGAAAAAAGAATGCTATTCAAATAACATATTCAGCAATTTATGCCCCTAAGAAACTAAATTTCAGTTCTACACAAGAAAGTATATTTAAAAGTAAAAATGTAAATGGATAGCTCCAATACCTGTATAAGGCCAATGACAACAGCACAGACACTGAACAGGAAGATGCCAAAAGGTACCCCTGGAAAGGAGGCCATTAAGGAAAACTGGAAAAAAATCAACAAGATCATATATTTAATTACGAAGTAATGTAGGAAAACCAGTAGAGAAATAGAAGCACTCTTCATTCAATACTGAAACTCATAAATCTAAATAACAACTCGCATTTCGGCCTAATTCCATTAAATGGAATTTCCACCCACAGATACATGCAGGCACCCCAACCAAACGCATCTGGAGTGATGGCTTTGCTCTGACATTGACAGTGCTAAACCTTAGCCACTCTGGCACTGTGCCTCCATAATAATCACGGAGTGGCTTGTACCTGAGCATAAAGTTTAACTGGTTTTGGTTGACATGATGTCATAGCTGTGAAAATTCTCAGTATTAGGATACCTTTTTGAATCTTTTATTTTGTCTACCTCCATGGCTCCCTGTTGTATTAATTTCTGTAGCTTCTTTAAGGGAGGATAAAAAAGAAAAAGGAAAAAAAAAAAAAAAGCAGGGTGTAAGGTAACATTGACAGGTTTCCAAAAATAGGGTTCAAGGCAAAATGAAAAGTATGCTCTCTTGCTGACAAAGATCATCTTACTGACCACAGCCTTATTTTTTGCAGACTAAATGTAAGACATATCTATATCCAAAGAGAAACAGGTGTGTGTCTTACACATACAACACTCAAAATGCATTTTAAGCAACCTTTTTGTTCTGTTAATAGGGTATTCATTTGCAAATAGTCTTTTGAGGTCATGTGACCAAAACATGTGCAGATTTTAAACACAAATGATCAGCTGCCAGAATCAACCTTGCAGAGCACATCAGAAGTGATAACCACAAACTCGGTCTAAATTACAAAAGAAAAATGTCTTGCCATATAAGGAGGAATTTGAAACACAGTTTTATTTATCTTACCAGAATTCTTATCAGATAACCTGGACCTTTTTCAATACAGTTGCTTTTTTAAAAGAAATCATGGCGGATTTTTTATCATGAGGGTGGTGAAACATTGGCACAGCTGCCCTGTCCCTGGAGACATACAATCTGAGGGGCTTTGAGCAACTTCATCAGTTGAAGACGTTCCTGATCTTTGCAGGGGTTGGACTATAGGACCTTTAATGGCCCCTTCCAACCCAAACTATTCTATGAAACTATGACTTTCCATACCTGTAATTTTTGTTTCTAGAATACCCGTTTTCTGCTAGGTCTAAAACAGGCAATATTTGAAGGTTATAAAATAGCTTCATGAATTTTCAAGAAGCAACACTGAACTACGATAATGGATTCAGGGCTTTACTACAGCAACACTTTCCTGCGTTTCTGAATACTTTGGTAAAGTCTTCCCAAATAAATGAAGAAAACAAACACTGTAATTTAAACATATGTCAGATTTTAGAAAATTACTTACTGTATATGGCAAGAAGGTTATGATCATCATACAAGCCTAAAACAGAAAAAAGCATATTGAAACTCTGTGTGCCTTCTGGACACACCTTCAATGAGGGCAGTGCATGCCTTGTATTTTACAAGGAGATCAAATGCTTGTGCTGTATAATGAAAAACCCCACATTTTTGAAGTTGCTGAGTTTTGACTACAACAAATGGCTGGTTTTGTACACATCTTCCATGTTCTCTATCCAAATTGTACAAGCTTATTTTAGAAGTTTAGAAAACACTACAGTTTTGTTACCAATACCCCAGGTAAAAGTTTTGCTATGGTTTTTAAGAGATTTCTTTCTAAAATAGCAATGCTAAATATACTACACCTTCCAAATAGGTGTTTCTGATTTGTCAAGAACATTAATATTGGATTGTAGATATTTTGGATCTAAGAAAAGCAAAATGAAACCCAACAGAACAAACAAAAACATAAAGAAATGAATTGCTTTGAAAGCTACATTAGGTAAGAATTAGATGTCTTAGGCTACTCTTCTAAAATAATTTCCTCTGGTGTTATCTAATGGAGCTCCAATGGTGCTTTTATTAACAAAATTAGAATAACTGTGTGGTTGCATACTTTCAGAGAACAGTTTAAAACAACATTGCAAAATACTCATTTCCCTCAGATGAACTTCAGACTAACCTGCTGCAGAGCTTCTTTTGGTTTATAGTATAACATTTGCAAGTTAAAACCAAGTTGTTTATCAATCAGTCACATTGAAACTAAAGATCTTTGTATTTTCCTGACTTGGAAATATGTCAGAGTTATGCTATTCAACATATAAACTTTTGGATATTCACAGACACACTTAAGTGACCTGTATCTGCTAGTTAACCATCCAGCTTGTCTGACAAGACTCACCAGATTTAGAAGAGCCAGGACATCATCTATATGCTCTATCACCTGAAACAACCTGTCAAGACAAGGCAAAGTAAGGTTATCACGAACAAGCCAATTCACAAAATGCTACATATAAACTCTACATTTATGATAGTATGGGGGAACCCAATTTCCTTTGCCCCAGAATTAATACAAGTATTCCAGGTGCTATCAAAACTCATGTAGCTCAAATATGAAAGCAATTTGTTAGAAAAATCTTAAAAGCGAGATACAATCAAGTTCAATCATGGAGCAGTTATTAAGAGCCTGGTTTCTATTTGAATGGCAGAGTATTTTCAAAATTTTAAGCCTCAGGAGAATTTTTCCTGATGAGACAGAGCACAAAGAAAAGCTTTCCTTGCAAACATCCCCAGATTTTGTTAATGAAATTCCTCATTCACGAAACTGTCACTTAGAATCAAAGCACTGGTCACCCTCCAGAAAACCCTGAGACTGTACCTCAGCATTTACTTATACAAGAGAAGAAAAGCACTGTGATAAAGAAATGGATGTGAGGTATCAGCCTCAAATATTGAATTACAAGTTGCATGCCTTTATTGGAATGCAGCCAATCCACTGGCATAGTGACATTTTTAAATTTCAAAATTCAAACAAAAACTGTCCTGATTACAGTATGAGGCCTGCATGCCAATTTCTTTTTAACCACCACATGGCACAGGGAGGGGGTGTCCACAGCTCATAAAGTACAGAATCTGCAACACAACAATTGATTTTGTGACAACTACTGCTGAGGACAGAGAGATGAATTTTAGGCCAGCTGTACTATATCAGTTCCTTCGTTGTGGAGCACACAAGTTGCAAATTGATGTTTTTTTCAGCATAATTAGAAGTCTAATTCCATCCAGCCTTCAAAGTAAAATGGAAAGTAACTGTAAAAAATATATCATGTTTTTCTCTGTATGACTATGGCAATGATGTAAGAGTAGCTATTCACTGCTAAGGATAGCATTTCTTTACAATGGGTTTCTAATACTATTCAAGAGCAGACAATTCAGAAGTCTGGCAGCAAGACAGAAATACATTAGAGACATGGTTATCTCCTGCACTTTCTAGCTTTTAACTTTAGATTTAAACACCATGTTCCTACCTTACATGAGCTGCCCATGCCACTGTGACTATTAAAAAGGTCATCAAGTAGACTGCAATTTTTGCTAAGAGAAGCTGCTGAACACTTTCACCTAATTTCTGAAACAGAAAGTGACACCCAGGGAAGCAAAATTTAAATGTTATGTTACAAAATGATCACCAACATCTGAAAAAGAGATGTACAGTAACACGATGTACTTTTGGAAATGCCTCCCAAGCATGCAATTCCCATTCAACAATCTCTTTAGTACACTGCAGAGAAACCAGTTTATTAGGAACTTGTTAAGTAGGCTGAAATTTAGCATTTGATGTACCAACACACCTCATCAATTCGGGCTTCCCAATGCTCTCTTCACCTTGTTATTCATTTATGCATTCTCTCATCACTGTAACTACAATAATGCATTTCGGAGGACTAGATACAATATGCCTCTTTTACTTTCACAGCACTGACTTCTGCAGTAGAAGCATCACAGAGGTTTCATGTGATGATTGTTAACAAGGAGAAAGGAGAGAGCTTAAGCTCAGCAAATTTTGCAAATACCACTACAATGGCTTAAACAGACTCATTAGTATATTTCCTGTGTTACAGATCTTATCCAAGCTTCTCATACTAAGATTCAAGTCTGTTTAAGAGTAGAAAAATAAATGGTGATGAAAGAAAAAGCCTGTAAACTTGCTCAAATTAATAATGTTTCCTAAAATTCCTGGGTATTCTCAGAATTGTCTTCTGTAGTCTTCTTTTTTCACTTCTGTTTATTCAAATTATATTTATTACGAACCTGACTTTAAGACTAGCATTCAGATTGTGCTATATAAGTGGCTTCTCTCAGTGATGTTTTATTACCAAGAAGACCAGAGGCTCTCTTAAAGATATTTTGGACAGAAGGCAATTCATTTTTCATTGAAAAGTAACCAGTTACTAAAAGTAACCTATGGCCTACAACATATAGCTCATTCAGGCTTTATATCACAACATCTGCATGTAACATAAATCTTTATCTCAAAGTTTTACACCCAAAGTTCACCAGATCCTCGCTCTATTCGAAATTTTTGTTAGGTTTAATGTCGCTTAATGGCTTCTGCTTGTGAAAGCCCGTAACTCGAAATGAAGCGGGCGTGCCAAACGAGGATGTTACATCCACTTGCGAGGACACAAGAAACAACAAACGGCACGTGATACCTGGTCAGGATGTATTTTTGTGTGAGCCACCGGCAAAATCTGAAATGACAGAATGTTTATTAGCACATGACGTTCTTTTCCTTGTTGAGCACTTCCCTAAAATCACACAACCTTCAGGTGCCCGCGGATCGCGCAGCCACCAGCAGCTCTGGAAGTCGCAGCGGCTCTGGGGCCGTGGCCCGGCCCGCCGCGGCCGGCACTGCCGACAGCGCTCCGGGACTGCCGCCGACATACGGGCCGGGCGGCACCGGCGGTGGCGGCCCCGCGGGGGCGCCCAGCGGGCCGGACAGGCACGGGCGCGACCCGGAAACCCGGGACCAGCCGCGGCGGCCCCAGGCTTCTCCCTCCCTCCCGCCGCCGGGCGCTCACCATCACGGTGGCGATGATGGACAGCAGCGCGTCGCTGTAGGCCAGCAGCCGGTGCGATGTCTGCGTGCTGCTGCCCGGCTCCGGCCCCAGCCCCAGCCCCGGGCTGCGCTCCCGCGCCGCAGCCCGCGGAGCCGACATGGCCCCGTGCGCTCGGCGACAGCGGCGGGGGCGGCGCTTCCCCTCGCCCTCAGAGCGGCGGGAGCCCGCCCGCTGCCCCTGGGGGCGGGGGAACGGTGCTCTCGGAAACAATGGGATGGATGTCCGTGAGCGGTCGTGACGCTGGGCGGCTGAAGCAGTAATAGCGCCTTTAAAAGGCCTTCCAGTTCACCTCTCCGTTTTCCGTAATAGCATCCTGAATCTAGTGACGCTGACGGTGCTTTCTACACCGGCCAGGAAACATCAACAGAAAAGGCAAAGGGAAGGCATGAGTCTTACAGAAGCAATTGATTTTCCTCAAACAAATTCCCTTTTTAAAATGGGAAGAGCATGTCAGCAGTTGAGGGAGGTGCTCCTGTCCCTCTGCTCCGCCCTGGTGAGTGCTGTATCCAAATCTGAGCTCCTCAGTACAAGGGGGAGACATGGAGCTCCTGGAGCAGGGCGAGAAAGATGAGTAAGGGACTGGAGCATCTCTCTTACCGGGGAGAGCTGAAGGAGGTGGGCCTGTTCAGCCTTGAGAAGAGGTGACTGAGGAACCTCAGGAGTGTCTGTAAATATCTAATGGGTTGGTGCCGAGAAGATGGACCTAGGTTCTTCTTTATGTTGCCAAGCAATAACATGAGAGCCAGCAAGCCGAAAAGCTGCACCTGAGTATGATGAAGAACTTCCTTACTGTGTGGGTGATCACAGACAGGAACAGTTTGCCCAGAGAGGTTGTTGCATCTCCCTCAGTGAAGATACTCAAGATCTGTATGCAATCCTTTGCCATGGGCTCTAGAATGCTTGAGTAGGGAGGTTGGACCAAACGATCTGCTGTGATTCCTTTGAACATTAGCCATTTTGTGATTCTGTGATCTTGTGAAATAAAGACCTGTGGAACTACAGGCCAGTCAGTTTCACCTCTGCCTGGTGAAATCCCCAGGGAAACTATGGTAAGGCATATGAAGAATAAGGGCGTGGTTAGTGACAGCCGATGTGGCTTCATTAAGGGCAAATCATGCCTGACGACTGTGGTGGTCTTCTGCAATGGGGTTATAGAGGTGATGCGTGAGGGGAGAGCTGACACCATCTACTGGAGTTGTGCAAAGCATTTGCACCCAATGGTTTGTGTTGGAAGGGACATTAAAGATTGACTGTTCCAACCCCCCTGCAGTGGGCAGGGACACATTTCACTAGACCAGTTGCTCAAAACCCCATCCTATCTGACCTTGAACACTTCAGGGATGGGGCATCCGCCGCTTCTCTGGGCAACCTGTTCCAGTGCCTCACCACCTCTATAGTAAAGAATTTCTTCCTAATATCTAACCTGAACCTACCCCTCCTTCAGCTTAGAGCCATTCGCTCTTGACCTGTCACTATGTGCTCTTGCCCGAAGTCTCCATCTTTTTTTGTAGTCCCTTCAGATACTGGAAGCCCGCCTTCTCTTTTCCAGGCTGAACCATCCTAGTTTTATCAGCCTTCCCTCGTAGGAGACATGCTCCATCCCTCTGATCTTCTTGGTGACCCTTCTCTGGACTCCCTCCAACAGTTTCATGTCCTTCCTGTGCTGGGACCCCAGAGCTGGATGCAGGGTTCTAGGCGAGGTCTCACCACAGCAGAGGAGAGGGGCAGAATCCCCTCTCTCCCCTGCTTCCTGTGCTGCTTTGGATGCAGCCAGAACACATTTGGCTTTCTGGGCTGGATGTGCCCGTGACTGGGTCATGTCCAGCCTCTCATCCACCATAGAGTTCCTGATCCATGTGCAGCACCTTTCACTTGGTCTTGTTAAACCTCATGAGATTCCCATGGGCCCACTTCTCCAGCCTGTCCAGGTGCCTCTGGAAGACTTCCAGTCCTTCAGGTGTGTCAACCACATCACTCAGCTGGGTGTGATCTGCAAATTTGCTGAGAATGCACACAATCCCTTCATCTATGTCACTAATGAAGATATTGAATAATGCTGGCCCCAGTATGAACCCCTGAGGGACTCCACTTGTTACTGATGTCCATCAGGACTCTGAGCCATTGACCTTCTGGATATTCAATGGTTCAGAGTCCTGATGGACACTTGTGACAACTTCTGATATTGTGTTTGGACATATTAGAAAAGGATGTATTTCTATGTGAACCCTTTGTGATCACGTATTTGTAGATAATATTACTGGAGATAAAAGTAATCTTAAAAGTAAATTGAATATTTGTGCTTATATTTTTATTAGAATTGTGTCTTTAATTATCTAGGTCCTGTCACATGTTGCAGTTGTTATGACATGATAATTTATAACAACTGTTAAAACAGACCCATGAAAATGGATAAAAGAGTCTGCTCACTGTCCATCATAATACAGATGAAATACATGGTGTCTTGGAATGGGTGGAGAAGGATGGAGAGCATCAGTGGTGGGACACCCTTTTCAGATGGTCACTCACTGCTGTGGAAATTTTCAGTAGACTGTTTCACCCTGTTGTTCTTTTAATATTGACTGTTTTACTTTAATAATAGCCAGGTATATAAAAATATGTGTAATGATCCATCAGCTACACGTAAGGTCTGGATGGATGAAAATGAAAGGTGTTCAGGAGAGGGACAAAGAATTGCCCTATAGGGATACCCCAAAAAATTGATTATGTGCAGGTGTGATGGAGGCACTGAGTTGAATGTGTGACTGTAGCCATGGCACAAATAATGTAGGAATGAGACCTAAAATCATGAAATATGCTGGCAGGTATTCAGTGAAGGGATTATGTGGGTGTGATACCCACCTGATGGAAGCAACAGGTCACCAGGTAAAGGCTGGATGACCCTTATTGCTGGATGACTGTTGTCACTTTAATCAGCAGTGGAAGAGGGAGTGACACTACTGGTTCTGTTCCATTTTGCTAAAACCTCATGGGTTTTCTCTTTGTAGTTCTTAATGTCCCTCATTTATGTATAAAGTGTCTGCCCTCCCTCAACGTTTGAGACTAAAGTAACAGGATGATGGACTACAGTCTCACCCCTACTTCTCCCAAAAGTTGAAATGGGCATTTGAAATCCCCTACCTCACAGACCAGTCTATGGGCTGGCTTGTCTCCCTAAAAAGGACACTTCTTTAGTAAGATTTCTGCCTTCAGCTGCATCAGAGCATGCATCCAGGGGCACCTGGAACACTTGTACATAGCACTATGCACTTATATTTTCTAGGTCTACTGCCTTTATCACCAGCAATCTAATGGGAATCTACAACCTGTTTGTTGTGGTCTAGAAATGGTACTCCCCAACTCAGTTCCCCCACCCAGACTCTTCCAAACCACATGCAGTTGGCTTGCCTTCCCCTCCTTTTTCCCCCTCTGGGAATGGAGTTGAGAATTGAAGGCACAGAAGGTGAAAACTGGGTTGAGACAAGACTAATTTGCTGGAAACAGCAATGGGATAAGGTATGATAATGAACAGTCACAGCAACAATAAACAAAAGTATAAAGAGAAGAGGGCAATTCTCATGCAAAAATGCTCTCCATATGAACAATGAATAACGTGTAACGGGTTGCCCACACTACCACACTTTTTGTTCCACCAGAAACAGATGCCTTTCTTCCTGGAATCCATGAGAAAGTCCTTTTTCCCCACTGCTGCCAGTGATGTAAGGTGGTACCAAGTAACATGATTCTTGGCCATGCCCCTCCTGCTGATCTGGGCTGGAAGCAGGACACTGTTGTTTCTATAAACCACGCTATTGCCTCATCTGTGTTTGTGAAAGTTCTTATTGAGCCAAGCAAACTTCCAGCACAATTCATGAACCACACTATTCGTGAATCTGGGATTGTTAGTGTGGCTGGATTTCTGGTGTGACCCACACCATCCCTGCACCCAGGATCTCACTGAACATGACCAGACTTCGCCAGGTTGTGTACAATCAGAAATGAAGCCCAGATGCACCCAGCCCCTCTGATCTCCCAGGACCAGCTGGAATGGCAGTGGGTTTATCTTCTGCCAGATTTCTATAATCTTGACACAGCACTCAGAAAAATTGACTTTTCTTTGTATGTATTTTTTTTCCTTTTACATTCAAGGTTGGAATTGGAGTATACCCTACTAAGGAGTATTTGTTGAATGAGAATATTTTGTAAGATACAATCACAGAATAGGTAAGGTTGGAAGGAGTCACTGGAGGATACCTAGTCCAACCTCTCTGCTCCAGCAGAGTCCTCTAGAATACATTACTCAGAATTGTGTCCAAATGGCTTATGAATGTCTCCAGAGAAGGAGACTCCACAACGTCTCTGAACAACCTGTTCCAGTGCACAGTTACCTGCACAGTAGAGAAGTTCTTGCTCATTTTCAAGTGGAACTTCCTGTGCATCAGTTTCTGCCCATTGCATCTTGTCCTATTGCTCAACACCAAGGAGAGCCTGGATCCATCCTCTGACACCCTTCCTTCAGATATTTCTATGCAATGGTAAAATCACTTCTGAATCTTCACTTCTCCAGGCTGAACAGGCTCAGCTCCCTCAACCTTTCCTTTTAAGAGAGATGCTCCAGTCCTCTCATCATCTCTGTCACCCTCCACTCAACCTGATCCAGGACCTCCATGTCTCTCTTGCCCTGCGAAGCCCAGAACTGGGCACAGCACTCCAGATGTGCCTCACCAGGGCTGGGTAGAGGGACACAATCACCTCCCTCGACCTGCTGGCAATGCTCTTCCTAAAGCACCACAGGATCCCACTGGCTTTCTTGGCCCCCAGGACACACTGCTGGCTCCAGGACCACACCAGGACCCCTAGGTCCTTTTCTGCAGAGCTGATTTCCAGCAGCTCAGCCCCAGCCTATGCTGGTACCCCACTTGTTCCTTCCCAGGTGCAGGACCCTGCATCTGCTTTTGCTAAACTTCAGACAGTTCCTCTCTGTGGATTCCTCCAGCTTGTCAAGGTACTTCTGAAGGGCTGCACAGCCCTCTGGGGTATTGGCCGCTCCTCTGAACTTTGTGCCATCAGGGAACTCACTGAGGAGGCATCTGCCCTTTCATCCAAGTGAACAAATTAAGTAACACTAGGCCCAGTATAGAACCTTGGGGGACACCACCAGTGACAGGCTTCCAACCAGATTGTGTGCCACCGACTAAAAACCCTCTGGGATCTGCCATTCAGACAGGTCTCCATCCACTTCACCCTCCATTCATCCAGCTTCCATTTTCCTAAGCTTACTTATGAGCACATCATGAGAGAGAGTGTTGAAATCCTTGCTGAAGTCACGGTAGACAATATCAACTGCTCTCATCCATCCAGGTTGTTGTCCCATTGTGGGAGGCAATCAGGTTGGTCAAGCATGATTTAGTTGTGCTTGGCTTCTTTAGTCGATCCTTCAGTGAATCCATGCTGACTACTCCTGATCATCTTCTTGTTGTCCACTTGATAGAGGTATCCTTCAGGATGTGCCATTACATCACCTTTTCACATGGAACAAGGTAAAGCACAAGTATTTTAGAATGCAGTGTAACATGAATTCCCGATGGAGGAGACTGAAATTATTCAGTTAAATATTTCCCATGTTTTGTATAAAGTGTTTTATGTCAAGGTGTAGCTTGAGCTCAACGTGTATTTATTACACAGAATTGAAATATTTCCAGGCATACAAATCTCTGTATAGCTATATTTTCTACAGTATCATAATAAATTCTGAAACTAAAGAAAGGCAATGAAATAGCTAATGGGGCGTTTCACAGGGCATGTATGATAAATAACTTGCTTTAAAATCTTCCTCCTTTTTGCTCTTCTCCACAAACACTTAAGCAACCATTTTTCTCTAGAACTGGTGTTTCTTGGTGTTATGTGCTAGAAACTTTTGTTTCTAGGATTTAAATAAATTTAAAGAAATTTAGATTTAAATAGATTTAAAGAAAAATAAAAGGCAAGACAAAACCAAAAAAGGTTGCTCTTTTCCCTTCAGCTAAGTCCTGTTCGCATATTGCTTTCCAGAGGGGTGGTTTTCACTGTTAGTGACTGGCCAATTGCAGCACACTAGCTATCACTTGCGTTGCCATGGTTAGCCTGTACCTTCTCCAGTCATTGCAGCTGAGATATAATTTTTTGAGGATGGGCTTTGTCTCGTTTGTTTAAGTGCTCTGCCTTCATTACTGATTTTATTACCTCATGTAATACTGGGAAGTCTCCTGAAGTGAAGTTGTGCCTCTTCCTAGCCTTGAAGGCTTCAGAATGAACACACATCTCTTGTGAGATGTTTGCTGGTGGCCTGGTAAGGAATGTAGTTTACTCGTAAGTTGTAAATCCTTCTGTTGTCAGTGAAGTTGTATCTACATTTCAGTACCACTCATGCTGCTGTTTAACATGCTTAGGTTTTGGAGCTACATTTTCCAAACTGACAAATGATTTAGAAAAGCTGAGCTCACCAGGATGTACACCAGCAGTGTACAGCTGCTCAGAAGGACAAGGGTTTTTAAGACCATACACAACCGTTGTTATTCTTAGGGTTTTTTTGACACTGCTGTATTCAAGTGCCCCAGTGTGTTGTTGCCCTGTGTTTTGAAACAAGCCAAAGGGAAATAGTGCTCCCAAATGGGCAGCACTTTGTTGCTTAGTTTGGATATACTTCACTCTACCTGCCTCCTACTACTGTCTGTCCATTGAGACAAAAGGTATGAGCCTTTAAAATTAATTGTGAGAGCCTGACCATTAACAAATCAAAAATTTATTGAGCTAGGCTACAGTTTTCAGTTTCAGAATTCAAGGAATGAACTTGTAATGAACCCACTGTCTTCATCCCTGTTTCTACAGAGCATGCTGTTTTATTGTTCTACAGCTCCTGACTTAGCCACAGTACTGTGGAAGGAGAGAGCAGTTCTTCCACCTGGAGCTGTCATGAACATCTGTTCTCACATAAAGAGAGATACGTTTCTGCGCAGTTCACTACTGCAGCTGAGTAAAATGTATGGATATTATGCCTAGTTGAAAACATAATTTACCCCTACAAATTCAAATAAAATCTGTGTTCTGTGTTAATATCTTAAAATGCTCCTTAGCTAGTATTTAGAATAAAGAGTAAGAATGGAGGCTCAGGAAAAATCTGCAAGGGCATTGAACTTTGGTTTAGCTATGTTCACATTTCTTTCATAGTGATACACTTCTGCACAGTTTAGGAAGTTACCCACACTGAAGTCTTAGGAAAGAACTCTCTGTAGCAGTGAATTGTAAAAGCCAGACATATCAGTCTTTCCTATTGAACCTTTGGAGAACAAACAGCGAGGAGCAATGACATCAGCTGTTTGCAGTAACACATTAATTTTCCACTTCACCTTCTGCCTGTGTTTCTTCTGTAGTCCAGTTACTTCAGTTCTTTCTCACTTGCAGACCTGCTAAAGATACCAAAACATGTCAAAAAAAGAAAAACGATTTCTTTTTGCCTCAGAATCTGTTGCTGAAGGACATTCTGGTAAGTAAAAATGCAGATTGTATCTTTGCTTTTGTTCATGCTCACACAGAGGAATGCTATCTATTGAAAGTTCAGTGATATCTCCCCCAATGGAGAAAAGAAAAAACAAATGAATTATTTTGAATAGACTTTGGATCAGTGTCTTTGCTTGACTAGTATTTATCTTATTTCTTTAGCATGTGGTATGACTTAGGTAAATCTAAACTTTTGCTTGAGAAAAGCATGAATTAATCTACAGCTAGAAGTGGAGCTGCCATAAGTACTAGTGTTGCAATTTCACTGTTTTTATTCTGTAATGAAGAAAAGTAGTACTTAATGCACATTTATATTATAGGTGATATTTGAGCTTTTATTCTCTGAAATGTTTGGAATATTAAGCATTCGTTTGCATCAGAGCTGCATTCCAGATACTGCTGTAATACTGCATAGGTCTATTTGTCATATCGTTTTTGGTAACACAAGTTGTCAACAAGTTTAGGATGTATAGAACCATTGTATTTTCCAGGTCTTGAACTGCAACACAATGCTTCAGCTCCAATTGCTCACTAAATTCAGCTATCTGTTATACACCTTTTTTTGCAATGGTATTTATCTAGAAGCTATGGCAACTGAGTCACTGGAGGAAGTTTGGACCTCCAAGACACATGGTAATGACTCAAATTTACAGTAAATGTAGTACTTTCAAATGGAGCATTTTAATGTTAAGAGTAAAACTAACATTTTTTCTTACTTTTTCTCTAGTAGAAGAAAAGACAAAAAAAAAAAAGATAAATAAAGAGTGGTGTCAAACACTAAAGGTTTGAGGTGACTTTTTCTTTTATATCCATATTCTTACTCATTAGAGGGGAATGGTACAATGTAAGACCAGTTACACTAGCCAGTCTGCCCTGCCCCTAATGAACAGCCTAACAGCTCTGAGACCTCTGCAACATATGGCACCATATCTTGAACTACCACTGAAACAGGTAGCTGTGAAACAGGGCACTGCATGTTGTAATGGTGCACATAGGCAATAAAATTTACCAGTGGTTAAAGGTTATGCCATTTCTGCTTCAACCTTTGGTGTGAACGAATTTCTCAATCTTCAGAACTCAGTTTACCTCAGAGTCTCAAACTGGCCCAGTGACGTGGCATTTCTGATTTTATGCTTGCTTGCACAAATGACTTCTGGGTCTGAAATTATGACAACATGTTGTTTCTGCCTTTCATCTTATGTCCTCATGTCTCAAATCAGTGGTCCATTTTTATCAATGAACGTGAAATATAACTTATGGAACTGATCAGAATTCTTAACCTTGTAGCAATAAATTTCAGGAAGAAAATGCTTAAGGTGGGAAATAATGCAGGACAAAGAGCTGAACACAGGATTTTACAGTTATCAGGATGGTGAGGCTTTTGTTTTGCTTTTTTTTCCAAGCCTCTAAATTGTTGAACTTACTTTGCAAATGATTAAGAAATGCAGTTAGATGTTTACTTTTAGCTGGTTTGGGGGAAAATGCTAGAAATAAAATGTAAAAAGTACAGAAATTACTGATTCATGTTGTGAAAATTATGTCAGTGAAGAAGCAATCTGTTCACTACCATAAAGAAATCTCATGAAGACATTGAGACCACTGTCACCTCTGTGAATAAAAGGGCCTCATGTATTTTTAGCAGTCATGCTTTGCTTTTGCTTATAATTTGTGTTTGAGTGTGGTGGTATTGATGGCACAGTGGTTCATCAAAACTACCTGCTAGCATTTCTCCCTTTTCCTTGCTTTTGGATTGTGATGAAGATAATTACAGTTCTCGTACTAAAATTCTACTTATACTTACCCCTGCATGGAATCACAGATCTTTTGGAGTACAGAATAACTGTACCCTTGCCTTAAAATTTCATCCTGATGTTTGTGTGCTTCCAGCTCAGATTATATGTAAAAGTAAATAACTAGTTTAAGGTGGACATTCAGTTATGCTTCTTCATTAATTTTCTCAGTGGGCCCTCAAGAGATGCTATTTTCAATTGGAAATTATGTGTATAATTACATGGACTGTTACAAAGTATGTGGGCACCTGGCTCACTAATACAGATGATCTTGTAGATCCAGCTGTGTGTCTGTGTGTCTGAACATATTTTGGATGGCTTTTTTTTTTTTTTGTAATGAAGGTGGGTGAAAATTAATTCCTATTCCTCGTGTTGGTTTTGCAGATATGCTACATCTCTCAACTTGTAGTTTTGAAGTAATAACGTGGATTGCTTGCACTGGTTCAGTCATCCTGGTGGGACAACCCAAATTTGTCCCCTAAATTGTGCATTAACTTTTAACAAACCAAATGCACTTGACATACTCAGGTCTCATGTGGAAAATAGGTCATAAGTGCTAAAGACAGCATAGGTAAAACCTTGTTTCTCCAGCCCTTTTTTCCTGAAACAGAATGGCCAGCACTTCAGAAATGTAACTGTAAAAGCTTGTGGGGAGCCAATGCTTGACCCTGCAGGAATGTTTGCAGGAGCTTTTCTGAACCTGAATGAGCCAGATAGCAGTGCATGATTGCAGGAGCAGACTTCAATATAATGTACCCTTTTGTAGGGATAGCAATTTCTCTCTCTTGTCACCCAAAAAATTTCACACATGATATTTCAGAGGTCCACACTGCAGGTACGGAAGGGATAAAGACTTGCAGAAGTGCAGACCTGTGACAGTTAAAAGATGTGGATCAAAACAGGTAATACACACAGAAAACACAACACAATGTTTAAAATAAAAGTGAAGAGTGCAAAACTGCTAAAGAAAGGCCTTAGCTTAAATACTTCTTCCAAAATTACTGCAAGAGTATTTTATTATCCTGAAATTCTCCTAATTATTTCAGACGCCTTTGTAGGCATTTTTCATTACCCCCTCACCAAGGAGGCTGCTGGCCTGTGCAGGTGATAGTAAAATGTCAGAACTGACTTGAGGAGAGGAGTGAAAACAGGATAATACTTACTTTTCAGGATGCAAGTTAATAAAATTGCTTCTTGGCAGATGCCCAAATACTAGAAGTCTCTAGACTACAGGAAATTACATTCTACATGAAAGAAATCCACTTTTTTTTTTAATCACAAAAAAGAAATGTGCTATCTGCCTTATTTTTATCTTCTAGATAAGTTATGGGATCAGATAAGTGATGCTGTTCTAGATGCTCATCTCGGAATTGATCCAGATGCCAAGGTTGCCTGTGGTAAGTACAATACAGATAGAAAAACAAAAATTAATGAAGTACAACATGTAATCAATGTTGATATAATGTCTTCTGCTCCAAAATTCCTCCAATAGCTGGCTGCCAGTCAAGACTTGCACAGTCAGTAAAGAGCTCAGCTGTGGCAGTCTGATTCAGAAGAGAAGGAAAAGCAGGAAAAAAAGCTGCAAAAATTTAACAGAATAAAGGAAAGACGTAATACTCCAGTGCAAATTAAACATTATGAAACTTAAGAAGTACACCAGGTGGTATCATGGAAAAGTAGGGTTGTCAGAGTGGATGTTACTGAGGAATCTAAGAAAATCAGGAAAAAAGTGGTGTGGAAAGATACGTGTCAGTGTAATGACATGTAATTCATGACATGACTTCATAAAATAATTAGGGTGATGTCCTTTGTTCACAGGAGGATAAGATCATTTGAATGTGATTCTGATCAAAGTGGCTTGCTATTTTGTGTGACTTTTCATTAGGACTATGCACGGATGTTGTCACTAGCAATAGAGGCTATGAACATGTTACCAAATTGGAATGACTGGATTGCCATAGAAAAATAGACACAGAAAGGGAATGTACCTAAGAGCTTTCCAAATGCTATGATTTTTTTTCTAGAGCAAGCCACCAAGGCCATAGTTAGAGCACAGAGGTCTATCTGCATCTCATTAACACAGTGATATAATATTTTTCGTCTGAAACATCTCATGCGATCCTTGGTGCACAGATGTGAGTAGTAAGATGTGAGGAGAGGATTTAGCATATGTGTTAGACTTGATGAAGCTTGTATTTCAATACTTCAGGCAGTTACGGTTCTAAAACTGCTGAAAAGTTAAAGATGGTAACAGAGGAATGCTGCAAAAATGTCAAGGAAAAATGTGTGTAAGAGATGTGAGAAACACACATGATTACATAGGGCTAGATTGTTGTATATGTTTTTACATAAAACAGAAAAGTTTGCAGATCAGATGACCTCTTGAAACAAACAACAAAATAAAATATTAAATGATTCTCCACAAAATCTCTAATGAGTTGCATAGCTTCTTGCTCCAGGATCTGGTAAAATCTAAAAGTTTTTGTGGTTGCCAAGGACAACTGGGTGAATTACTGTAATAAAAATACATCGAAGACTGGTAATACCATCTGTTAATAAATTATGTTCCATTGGCTTCGGGAAAACACTGAGATGAAATTCTTGTATTTGGAGAAACAGCCCTACGTATTTGATCTGCTCTCATAGACATTTGCTTCTATCCAATGTGAAGATAAGATAATTGGCTATGGCAGGCCCCAAGTGCATGCAGGTTTTAAATATTCATAGTAACTGAAAAGAAGAGTCATTGCACCAAGACCCATAAGTGTGCTAATGCTTTACACTGAGATTCCCCTGTGCATAATGCTTTGTTCACAGAATTATCTTCAGGATCTCTCTGTTTAACTGTAAAATAGTGTAAGTAAATTTCTGACATTTTACTGACATATTTTCTCCAGAGTCTGTGGCAAAAACAGGAATGATTTTGCTCTGTGGAGAGATCACATCCCAGGCTATAGTAGATTATCAACAAATTGTAAGAGGGACCCTTAAGAGGATGGATATGATTACTCTTCCAAAGGTCAGTGAAATGCTTGGTGCTGATAATACTGATTTTGGGTTCAAATGATGTATGGGCCATTCACTTAAGAATTGCACTTGATGATCCTTGTGGGTCGCTTCCAACTCAGAATATTCTGTGATTCTCTGTGATTCTCTAATGAGATCCTACATGTGTTCATTCATGGGTCTGTTCTGCATGTTGCTAAAGTCATGTTTTTATGGTCTTCTGAAGAATAACATGAAGTGTGTATCCAGGCCTGGGAGAAGACTAAAACCTATTGTTGATATGTATTTCTCACTGATGATATTGAAAGAGCTATTTTAAGGTGGCATACTTGTAAAAGACTTATTCTTGAAAGTGTCAGGTATCTCTTGCGTTTCTGATGCAGAAAAGCTAGTATTTGGACAAATGTCAGAAGTGGTTACATCTGTAGGTTTGTACAATGAAAGCTTTAACACTGATGCTCCTTGTCCTTGGGGTGCACAAGCCTGTGATACTGGAAGTTCACACCAAAAGAATTCTTAATGTATTCTTTACATGTATCCCAAAGGAGTTTCCTTTCAGCAACTGAACTACTTACATCACTACTCCCCTTCAGTCTTCCCTTTCCATGTATGATGTATACTTTTTTGCTCTAATTCAATTGAATCCCAGAACATACTACAAGAAAAACTGAATACCAGTTTCTGGTAACATTTCCTGTACTCCTCTGCCAGGTTTAATACCCAAATGGTTTGAACCCTAGTCAAAATAAACAATGTCATAATAAGCAACATCATAATAAGCATAATAAGCTTTGGCAGGGTAGCTTGTAGGATTATGTATCCTATCAGTCTCGAGAATTTAAGTTTGACCTAATAGCACTAATCTACACACATCCTGAAACTGTTAAATAAATGCTGATTGTCTGTTTCTGTTAGCAATAAAAATGTAGTAGAGGAAGCTTACATGCATAGCATTTTAAAAATTTTAGCCAAGATAACTAGATAATCCTTAAAAATTTCTCTAGTTTTTGTGAATTTGTGAACTCAGGAATGTATGAGCTAACTTTACAAAACTCCTTTCACTAAGACTGGACTATAAGACTTGCACAGTTTTAGTGGCCCTAGAACAAGAATGTAAAGAAATCAAGCAAGCTGTCTCCTATGGCAAGACTGGTGATGACATTGGAGCAGGGGATCAGGTAATTCCAAGCACTTACTCAAATCTGTTTTAAGCACAAGCAGTTACAATTACAATGGACTGGAGCCTTTTCTTAAAAACTATTGTGCAAATTGCAAGAATCAGCAGCTGAGCATTGTGCACTCTCATAATCACCAGAAGTGTGAAAATACAACTTCACCCGTTTCAAGGAAAGTGGCTTTCCCCATATTCAGTGGCCTTAACAGGATAGAGCTACAATTAAGATTGTCAGTCAGTAAGTTTCTGATCTTTCAAGTCCTTTACCCTGGCAACAATTGCTGTGTCATGTGTGGGGAGAAGACTGAGCAGTCTTGATGAGCTTTATGTTAATGAAGCCTTTGCAGCATGTTCTTATGGATGTGTAAGGCAGAGCAATTCTTGGGAACCATCCCCTGTTGTGGCTGTAATTTTTGCACATAAATGTTATTTCGGGCTGGCTGTATGTGAGGAGTATTCACTCTGCATGTTACTGATGTGTCTTGCTAAGCTTGAGTGATTCTGAAATACTGTGACGCAAAGACAAGTGCAAAATGGAAAGAGAACATGGAAATGGGTGGCTGATTTCCACATTTTTCAATGCAATTCTCTGATTTTTGATGCAGGGTTTGATGTTTGTCTATGCCACTGATGAAACTGAGGAATATATGCCCTTACAGTTCTCCTGGCACACAAACTGATTGCAAGCATAAGGGCTCTGGAATGGAATGGAGCATGGCCCTGGGTCAGACCAGATGGGAAAACACAGGTTTGTAACAGATGCATCAACTGTAAGGGTGAGAAACAACAAAAATAATTTACCCTGTCTGCTACTGCATTAGAATTTACGTTTGTCAAAAATGGTGCTGTCATTCTCATGTTCCAAGGTGATGTGAGTTTCATAAGGTATGTTTGTGTATAGCATGTGTGTTTGTTTAAACTGTTCTACCAGTGTCTCAGCAGGTTTCTTCAAAACAATACTTGTATTTTCCTTGTTTTCCCCTGGAGATAAGGAAGAGTAACAAATTACCAACAAACAGGTTTGGGTTTTTTCCTGAATAATTACCAGCTGCTGATAGCTGTGTTGCTGCACTCAGTGGATTAGTCACTGAGCCTACTGTAAAAGTGATGCACTTTGTCTCGAAGACAAAAGTAAGTTCTCTGTTTTCTGGGCTGTGAAACCTGCAGGACAGGAAAGGCAAAACATACATGTGGCATTTCCAGTACAGCCAAGTGTTTTAGTCCTAATTTCTGTTATTTAGTGTGGATCAAGTGCACTGAGTTATACTGCTGCTGTTGTTGCAATCCAACACGAATTGTGTCCCTGCCTCTTAGGAGTGTACAGAACATGTCAACAGGCTGATTTATGATGTATCTATTCAAGCATGTTTGAAGAGTAGGAAAGTAGAGAGACCACTTTAGTCTGTAAGAAAACAGGTACTAAGGATGGAGCAATGCCAGTTTATATTTGCATATGCATAAAAACCATGTAGAATGGAGCAAAGGATACAGCCTATCATATGTTCTACAGTTATTCGTTTTAGCAGGGCTCTCCAAAATTTATTTTGACTTTACTTCTGTAATCCACAATTTGAAGTTATGTTAACATTGCAAACCAGATTGATAACATCAACTGCTAAAATCATGGGATTTTGTAGCTTTCTGTTATTTTACTTCTCTGTGGCAATACATGTAATATCCCATAGTTAATCCTTTTGGTAGTGTTTTTATTTTCCTACAATAAGTTTAAGCATTGACAACAATCCATCATTTTTCATCCCATTTCCCTTCATCTGTTTATCTTTAGCTGCAGAAAATAACTGTGAGGTTCATTTCCAGCTTTCAGACAGGTGCTTTTGGCCCCGAGTGTTCATTTTGGCCCTGAGTGTTCATTGTCCATTTTTTTTTCCTCACTTGGTCACAATGGAATACAAGGAATGTAATGGTGCACTGGAGCCCATCCAGGTGCACACTTGTGGTTTCGGGAAATCATGCACCGGACATACGGCTACAAAAAATACAGAATGACCTGATGTACAAAGTTGTTTTAAAGTCATTTTGGAGAAGTATCTTGATGAGGGCACCATTTATGATCTCCTCTCAAGTGAAAAGTTTGTAGGAGGTGGTCCTAAGGTATGGTATTTTGATGAATAACAGCCTATGTAAACTTGGATTCCACCACATGCTTGTAAATGTTCTCTTGAGCAGTAGTGCAATGGAATGGTATACCTTTAACCAAAAAGTCTTCGCATTTTTAAGGAAGCTTCAGTTATTTCTACTGGAGCTTTCCTACTGGACACCTGTCACCTAAACTGAAGTTATACCTGCTCAGAGAGCCAAATGTACATATTCCTGGATCTTTGTCTTGCTTCCAGAAAGTATTTTAAATAAGGAAAACCCAATTCTTAAATTATGTGCTAAAATGGCTGTCTGGAAGTATCTCTTCACTTCTACAGTAAAAATCAAAACCAGAAATAAAAAATCAATCTCATATCTACTCTGAAATTGTTCACAAAGCTGAACAAATTTCAAGAGAAACTTGACCTGCTAAGTATCAACAGTCATTAGAATTTGACATATGTTCTGTTTTCCAGGTGTTGGCACTAGATAAGAAAGCCACTGCTATGAAATCGTACAAAGTTACATTACACAAAACTGTCTACTTTGCGTAAAGAGTTCAAAAGGATTAAAACTATGAGGTGTGTTTTTAATCACACTGGGATAATGAAGGGATACCACTTTAATTGAGAAATAAATGTTGGGTTTGCTCCCATGTTACTTATTTGGAGACTTAAAAATAATGGATTAATGCCATTTATCCTCTTTCAGTATGGAATTTCTCATCACTCTGGAGTTCATTTATCAGCATGTAGTTGCCAGCTTTACTAATCTGACAGAGAGGTGGTATATCTCTCTTGATTGAGTAAGTTGGATCAACTCATTAAGTTGTGGGAGGCAGACAAAATCTATGCAAGAATTTGGGACCATTATCAGAGGCACAGGAAGGATGAAAGAGGAAAGAAGTGTAGTATCACTTGTGTCACCACTGAACCATTAATGTGAACTGAGCTAGAATTTGTCAGTACTCTTGTGCTGACAACATTGAGCTGCAGTTCCATGAAGCCCCTGCTTCCCATATAGTTTGTGTATCTAGGTGAAGCTTGTTAATCTTCTAGATTGTATGTGATCTGTTTTTGTCTCTTGAAGTTCTTGGCCTTCATCAAAGTATTGCTGAGTGAAGACTTTGACCAGTAACCCAGAGAGAGTATTTCATAATTGCTGATTTGAAGGGAGCATTTTTTTTATCATGTTTACAGTTGTGCTGCATTTTTAAAGGTTTTCAAAAGTGGCTGCAGCACAGATGGCTTAGTACATTTCTGAAGAGTACTCCAGCCGCCTGGTGAACGCTGTCATTAAGCAGTTGCATGGGGATGTGAACATGGTGAACAGAGTCATATACACTGCAAATACAAAAGAAAGCTGTACTCAATAATCTAATGTGGGATTGGATGCGCTGTTGTGTCTTGTGAATAAATTTAGTTATTTGTCCTTCAGGCTGATGCTGGACTGACTGGCTGGAAGATCATTGTTGATAGGTGTGGAGGCTGGGGAGCCCATGGTGGAGGAGCATTCTCTGGAAAAGATCCATCCAAAGTTGAGCGTTCTGCAGCATATGCAGCTTGCTGGATTGCAAAATCTCTTGTGAAAGCTGGTTTCTGTAGAAGAGTATTAATCCAGGTAAGAGCAATTTTTAAAGTAATACACCAAATTCTGAAACACAAATTCTGTCTCAGAGTACATACCACCGTCACAGCCTCTCTCCAGTTTCAAAAAACCTTTTCTCATAGTAGAATGGGGCTCCAGGAATTTTAGGAGCCTTGTGAGGGAAGCCAAAGACACAGTCCAGGATGGTCCTGAAACAAAGACTGCATTCTCAATAATGTTCTTTCTCCAACTCCTTTGTCATCCCAGGTCTAGGTACTTCTTTGCATCACCCTTGCATTTTAGGTGTTCTGCACACACCTGCATGCCCAGCACCCCAGCCTGGGCTGCACAGCACATTACAGTTATGGGAGCACTTCCTAGATGTAGCTGTTCAACTTGCAACTTGCAATATAGTCATATTGGTTGTAATTAATCTGTTTTAAAATGCACTTGAAATAACCTTAATTTGTTCCTAGAATTCTCCTCTGTATGGGGTGTGACTAAAAGCAAAATTCAACTGGTTTAGAGTTTAAGACAAGAACAACTTTCATTAGTCTTATATGCTTAGACAAAAAACAATGCACTTCCTTGTGCATGAACTTTTTTGATAACTAAGTCAAAGAAGTAGAAAGAGATATTTTACTGACACCTTGACACTTTCATGTGAACAGAATGTGACTATTGAACAGGGATAATTGCCTAGGCAATTTGCAATACTAGTTTATACAAATACTTGTTCCTAAGAAAGTAAAATGTAGCAGCAATCTGGCCAATGTTTCCCTGCAGTGGTGTGTTTAAAACTGTTTTCTTTCTCTATGGAGCAGAGGAGAAGCCCACTGGATGTGATTATGACCAACAACACAGTATCCAGACATCCCAATTAGCACCAAGGTTTCTTGCTTCAGATGCTGTACATGTGTTTGACACCTGATAGTCTGCAGTTAGTCAAGAAAAAGTTAGATTGGAAATAAACCAAGCACAAATGAGTTTTGGTTAGCAAATTGTTGATTTTTTTTCCTGAGGGAAAGAAGACAAACTTCTGATCTCTTCATATGCACATTTTGAGGGTAATTTTGGAACATCTACATCAGTTATTTTTTAATTAGGTGGGAATGTTGTTATTCCAGTAATTCTCGAAGACCCTCCTTAAATACCTGAATCTGTCTCTAGACAAGGAAAGAGTGATCTTTTTAACAGAAAATTATGGAGATCTCCAATACTAGAAATGAAGATAAGAAGATAGGAGACAAAAAAAAAAGCCAATGACTTTTGAAATCTTTGAAGGCTGGATTAAAGATTAACAAAAGGAAAAATGTGTCAAGTGGAAGTGCAAAAGCGATTTCAGTCCATTACTGTCTTTGTGCTATACTGAGACCTTGCCAGCCTTCACTGAGGCTGACAACTGAGCTGGCTCTGCTATGGATATTGTTTTCATGCTAACCATGGATGCTAACCATCTCTCACAACAAAAGGAAAAAAAATGGATAATAGAGGTAATTGCAGTCTAATTAGATGTATATTAACACCATATTATTTAGTGTTATAAAGAATTGTCAGCTTTTTGGTTAATGGCAAACAGACATCATAGTCTCATAATTAGCTAAGTGGAAGATAATCATGACTAAAACAGTTTCTAAAAAACTGTTTGCTAAAGAAAAAAAAAAAAACAAAACCAAAGCCAAGCCATAAATATTTGTAGAATTCAGAGTCTTGAATCTTTAAGGCATGAAATCCTTGTGTCTAGCTGAAACTGAAGGATGAAGAACGGCAGTAGCTGAGGATGACATAAAGTACCTCTTTTGTTTTAAAGGAATGTCCCCTATGTCTGATATTTGACCAGGTTCTGAGGAAAATATAATTTTCTAACATAAAAGACAAATAGCAAAAAGATATCTCCTGACTTTCCTTATGGTGACAGGATGTTAATAAACTCTACCATGATACATATGATAAGCCTTTCCCTTCTCTTAAGCAAAAAGCAGGAAGCACTGTATTAATTTTAATTGGGTTGTATGCTTGTGTTCTATAGCTATCGTATGCTATTGGTCTCACATCCTCTTGCCATCTTAGTGTTCCATTATGGAACATCAGACAAATCTGAAGAAGAAATGCTTGAAATTGTCCAGAAAAAACCTTGATCTATGCCTTGGAGCTATTATAAGGTTTGTGTGAAGTTAGTGTTTACTGTGTGGAATCATATTTTTAACGCTCTCTCACACAGTTTAATTATCTGGCTTATAGCCTCAAGAAAGTAACTTTCATCATAAATCTCTAATTGATATAATTTCTACTCTTCCCTCGTCCATGCACCCAGTGCAACGTACAACTACAACATTACAAGACCCAGTTGATAAATCAGGTCACAAAGTGCTCTGAATAAGTAAGCAGCCTAAATTACACCATGTATATCTACCAGTAACCCTGGTAGTGAGCTGTGTTGCAATTCATTAGCCAGGTGGTAGTGTGTCTGGTGAAGTAGAATTAAAGTTTAACATTAGACATAGTTAGGCTTCCCAGTCTGTTTACAGGGTGTGTAAGGCTCTGCCTTATCTGAAGGGCAACAGAAATATTGGCTCTTTCTGAAAGAACTGTTGGGCTCTGTGCCTTTGATACTCAGGTAGCAACAACTTATGAGACAGCTGAAAGGCTTTGGTGCTCTCATGTCACAATTTGGAGTCAACTAAACTTAATTAGAAAGGAATCTATGTTTCTTAAATGCTCTCTTAAGATCTGAACTACTGTAATGAAACTATTGTAATTGAACTAATGTATAAATTTAAAAACCAGAACAAGGACAGCCATGAAATGAATGTTCTTGAAGTGAAAAATCACTTGTGATCAGAAGTGTCACTGAGGATACCATGCAATCAGACAGGACATGCAAAGCCAAACCTATTAACACTGCCTTTTGCAGCCCACCATTTCTGGAATATTTCTTGACCTGAAACAGCAAGTCTTTTAGACAAACACAATGCTCACATTTAAGGAAGCATGGGAATTACTCTTTTCCTTGAGAGAAGGAAGGATTGGAGGAGAGGAGCAGATCAGTACTTGTCCTTATCAGCAGTTACCAACCTACATTCCAGTGATCTGTAATTTGACCCTAGCATTTTTCAGTATTTTTTCCTATTTGTGACTAACTCATATGATTCTTTAGATAAACTTCAAGGCAACAGAGCTTCTTGCCTTTTTATAATATGCCTTCCTGAGACCTAAGGGTACAAGTTCATCCTCTCAGTTCTGAGTAACTCCCTAATCTCTTGGCTGATTTTCACCAAACCTGGGCCTCTTAGACGTTTTGTGAAATACTCAAGTAATGGAGAGGAACACTATCTCTTTCCACTTTTAAGGGAGCAACCACATTGTGAGTTCCTCCTTTGTTTGAAGTCTGTGAAATTGATACAGGAGTTCAAGCCTGAGATATATACCATCTAGAACTCGAGTCCATGCACATACCTAGTAATTTTGAGCAGTTTTGCAGATTTTAAAAGCTGTGTTCTAAAATGCTAAAACATAATGCTACCTTTCTCATTATTTGAGGAAAATGTTTTTAATGATTCACTTCTGGTTTAAATCCAGAGCTATTAAAATAATTTATTTCTCTATATTCCAGAACAATCTTGAACATATTTGTCTCTAAGGGAAAAAATATCAACAAGTTAGTGAATAGGAAGTCTTTTTTGTCCCTTAAAAATGATATACTTTTCTGACAAGCTATATCCATGTTCTGCTGGTGTGCTCAGCCTTTTGCGTTCCTTTTCAAAATACGCAATATATATGCTGAGAGCAGACCTGACTTATAGCTTTAATAGTCAAAGATAATGCAAGGCATTATGGCAACTTCTATTGCCATAAAGTTATGTTTTCCAGGTGTTATCAGTTCACAAATATAATCAAAACTGTTCTTTAGCTTTATCATTGTGGCAGGTCATGGCTAATAATGTGTGGTGATTCCCAGACATTCATCTTGAAATATCTTATATTGAAAAATGCTGCATTTTAAAAATACAATATCATAATCCTGGAAGTGGTGAAGGCACATTGGAAAGGAAGAAAGGCTATAAACCATGAGCATTGTTGAGTGAATATTTCCTTGTTAAACATCACCTCACCATATTTTAAATTCTATAAATGATGCTGTTCATTTTAATCACCTATTCATTGACATAGTCCTTGATGTCTTACTTTTCATTTAGTCAGCAGTCATATTTCAATGATATTTGGCTTAGGATCAAGCACACATGACTCCTACAAAAGCCATTGCAGCATGTGACTATGTTGCACAAAATATTACTTGAAACAAGACTTAGCTGCTCTACGTCATAAATGTCCACATAACTGCAAGAATGTGTATTCATTATCCTGTCAGTATTTGTACTTCTTTCCTTCCTTTGTCATTTCTCCACCAATTTTCTCTTTAGACGTTTGCAACATGAATTATCTATTTGAAGTGTGTTTTCAAAGACAATTAAAGCAAGATAATACCAAACAGAAGAATGCCCCAGCAGACAAAAATGTTTCAGGTCTTTCTTGACATGAAGAGAATCTTCTATATAGATACCTGGAGCTAATGATTTATCTCAGCTGCAACCCACTATATTATGCAGGCTAAAAGATGATAAGCACTTTCATTATGATTTATCTGGTCATAATTATGTCATGTAAAGCTCCATTCTAAATAGAGATTTTGTGTCTCTACATAAGCAGTTAAACTCCACAGTTACTTAATTTATTAGATCCTCACCTTTGGCAGCTGCTTTTGAAATCATTCTCTTTTTGCCACAGTAGCATTAGAAAATATTCTATATAACACTAGAAATAACAGAAAATACATTGATGCTTGCCCAGGTATAGCTGAACTTTTTTCTGTTTAAAATGCTTCTGGACTAACTGTATATTTACTATATCTCTTAGACATTGGAGGAAAACTCAGTATTTGTAGACACTTCAAAATAATAAGCTCTCTATTTTTCCTTCTGTAAATCTGTGTATGGAAGAAAATAACACATAGGTTTTGTTATCTTCTGGGCATGATACTGATAATCCCTCTGGTGTGTCTAGGTCATAATATACATTGGAGTAGAGGTAAGTGGAGGACTGTTCTTTTTTCCATTTAGGAAGCTGGATTTGAAGAGGCTAATCTATGAAAAAAACAGCATGCTGTGGGCACTTTGGAAGAGAAGAATTTACATGGGAAATACTCAAAAAGCTTGTGTTTTAAGCTTTCCAAAGTGATTCATGTTATTCACACATGGTTTAATAATCAGGTAGAATTTCAAGCAGTCAAAGAAAAGATTATGTCTACTCTTATAAAAATGGCATTCTGTAGATAATAGATATCTTGAAAATTACTTGTATTTGATTTCTAACTTTCCCAGTCTTCTTAGATTTTTAATGCACACAGCTCTATCTAGGATGGTATTCAGCTTTGATTGGGTAACGTGAATAATTTAGGCCTTTGACACGATCAGACATTAAGATGGTTGTGGATATTGATGCCATTCCTATTCTGCCAGGGAAGTCCACTATTGCTTACCCAATTAACTTTGTACTGAAGTGGATGAAGTTTGGTGAGGTAACTTTAGGAGCTCCCTGTGAGGGGAAGCAGAAATAGCACAAATTGCTGTAATTATTTCAGCCAGAACTTCCACGACTACAGATTTAGTTAAGATGCTTCAGTTGCGTTTAAACAATTCAGTAGAAATGCCAATTTCTGAACGTTGGTCACTGTAACCCTACATGTACCTAGCTCTTGGGTAGTGCTATTTGTTTGCTTTGAACATTATGATTTGGCAGTTGTATCTGTGACAATTGATGAACTCTTATGTTGTGACTCTTTTATTCATTTATAGTCATTCTCTCAAACTTGAATTTTCCATGTCTGCTAGAGTTGGAATTGCTTGTATAAATTTTCAGTTAAGTTTATTTTGGCCACTTCTGAAATGTAATAAAATGTAAAAACATTTGGAGGACATGACTTTCCTTTTACTTTTCTGGCTGAAGGCATAAAATTCAGAGAGGGCATTCAAAATCATTTAGCTTCTCTTCAAGGACTAGAGAGGATGAAAATGCTTGAATATCAAAAATAGCAATTCTGGCAAGCAAATTTATCATTAAATTGGTAACTAAGACACAATGTTGGAATGCTGTAACTGCTGTAATACCGAGGAATTTTAATAAGCAACTAAGCAATACGGCTATCTCGCCCGTGTTAACAGAAAAATAAAGGCTCCAGCAGTAAGTCTAACCAAATGAAAGTAGCTGATTATATTCTTAGTCTTAAACAAATTTTTGAAAGCTTCTTCCTTTCACTCAAAGACTGATCAATCCACTGATCCATTGATAGACCAGAGCTGGTGAGGTCACTGTACATCTGTACCTGCACCTTGCCTGTCCTGGTACAGTTAACTTGATCTAGCACAGGAGTACTGCAGTCAGTTCTTGTGACCTATACACGAGGCACATTTTTCTTCCATACGAAAGTAAAACTAATTTCTGTAATTATTTTGTGGGATTTTTTTGCAGCTTTTTTTTTAATTTAATGACAAGTTTTCCTTTTATCACAGGACCCTAGACCGTATCTTGTCTGAAAATAATCCAGTTTAGTTTGCATGTGGCCACGTAGGCATCAAATCTGTCATTAACCTTTATTAAAATTTGTTCAGATTGGTATTGTCTAAGAAATGGTAATGTAGCTTGCTAATTCTGAAATGTCAGAATAACTTCCACTTTTAATAATGTAGGGGTACAATGTTTAAATGGCAAGGGATTGCAGACATGACCACATAGCAAAATTACTATAATGACTTTTTGAAAGAGAGCTCAGTAAATGGGCATGTAGTCTCAATTTTACATCTGTCTCAATTACAGCTAGTATCAGTTTTACTGTCATAATACTTCACCCTTCCAAAGTGAAACAGTGATGCTTTGATTCTCACAGAAGATGATTATGATAAAAAGTCTTTTGTTAAATTTAATAAAGAAATTATTTGTTCAATTGACTGTCTGTTATTCATGGCTTATCATCAAACAAAAAAACAAAGTAAAGCAACACCAGCCCAAAACCCCTCACTGTATTTCAGACAGTAACAACACATTCCTGAAACACTTCTTTCACTTTGCTTTCTGGTTCAAAGTTAAAGACCTTTTCTTCAAGGAATTGGATAGACTCCAAATCTTTCTTTCCCTTGTCATTGATTGGTGCTTCAAGGAATTCAGGAGCACCAACTGCAGAAGAAATCCTTAACTACAATCTACATTCAATCTCCAGAGACACTGTCCACAAATTTCAGCAAGTTTTCTAATAACCAGTAAATGAATTTTATTTATATAGGGTAGCTAATTTGCCCTATGTAAAATTTTCCTAAAGAAGAGCAAAAAGATATATGCCTTGTTTGAAGCAGGAAGCAGAGAAAAGATATATCTGCTAACTTTGTAGTGTCTAATCCAAAGCTAGAGACAAAAGTATTGCTCCACAAAACCAGTGAAGTAATTTTTTTGAATCATTGGCATATTGAAAATTTAGCTAAGTTAGAATGTAGCATACATACATAGAGATCATTTGAAATATCTTTATTTCTAAATGCTTCGAATACTGCTTTATTAACCTTGTTATTTTAATATCAAAAGAACAGGCTCTTATTTGAAATGTGCAGCTAGAGTACATTATAAAAGTCTCCCAACATACAGCAGGTGATAATCTGCATAAGAAAAAAAATGTACATCAGAAGAACACAACAGCTTATGCATTATGTTTTGCAACTAATACAAAAAGCAACATGAATGAAAAATCTGTGATGCACAAAATTACCTGGGTGTAACACAGAGGTAGTACTGGCTGTTCACTTCCCAAAACTGCTGATTCTTGCTGGATTGTGTGAGGCAGAACTAAGCCTAAATCTTTCAAAAGGTCATAATTTCAGTCAAACCTAGGCTAGCCAATTAGGAAAGAAAATGACTTGACTCTGAGTGCCTTTGGTACATTTGTGATTTGAGAAGAAATGGAGGGTCTCTGCATGCAAATCAAGGATATTAAATTAAGAATGGTCAAGTCTCTTCTGTTTGCTTTGTGTGAGGATTAGCTTTATGACTCATTCTTTTGGACTACATCACAAGAGCAATTGCAATAAAAAGTACAAACACTGAAGAAATATTTAATCTTCTTTCTGAAATGTACTTCTAAAATAGATTTTCAGCTGTACTGAACCTAATGAACCCTATCTAGATCTACGGAGACATTATGATGTGTGCCATTTTCTAGTTATATTTTGATTAAAGGTTATATAGAGAAATCCAAAGTAGAATGCTAATTCATTGCTGTTTAATTAATTTAATCTATAAGAAGCTGAAAGCAATTACTGGAATGAAAATTAAAGTGCTATCTTTTCTACATGCTAAAAGACAAAATGAACTTTTCATTTAATAATTCCCCAGTTTATGGTTCTGCCCTGTCTCGACCTTATGACACAAGAGGAAATCCCTTTTTTACCACCTTCCCCACCCAAGGTTTTCGGCCAGAATGATTTGTGGTGCATTCTGGGTGAAGCTGTAGAAGAAAGAAGACTGTGTGAAAGTTAAAAGGGGAAGGTTAGAGCAGAGCTTCTTAATCAGGAGCTCAAGCATCACACTGGAGTACAGTGTGGTTGTCAGAACTGGGATGCAACAACTGTTTGTTTGCAACTGGGTTGCAAACTAGCAACAGATGGCACAACCTTGTTTTCCTCTGCTTTTCAACAGGAACTGTGCCAGCATATAAATGGATAAGCCTTACCATCTTTAGCAAGTTTAAAAAAACCCATAGACCTCTCAAGCTGCATAAATAAAAAGGGTACTTTTTTCTGACCATGTATTCTTAAAAATGGTAGCATTTTACCACACTTTTGCCTCAGCAATAAATGAAAATTGGGTCAGCCCCCACCACTGCAGAGCCTTCTGCACTCACTGAATGATCTGCTTGACCTCTCTGGTATGACCCTGGATATTTAAAACTGCAGGTCAGTAAAATATTACCCAGGTATTCTTTTAAACTTTTTTTAATCCAGAAAAGCTGCATTCATATCAAGGCTCTCCTATCCCACCTGCAGTAATGCCAATTCCATCCCAATTATTTCAAGCATAACATTCCAGCTGCCTGTCCTACATTTTTCCTTATACCCTCTTTCTTGTGTAACAGATAGTTACTCCTCCTCCATTTTTTCTGAGAACAAGTTCCCACTGTAAGCTATGACTGACCTACTGGAGCAATTTCAAGCAACAATTGGTTGAGCTTTTATTATCAAATCTCACACTTGGTGCCTACCTGCATATAATTTTTGGACTGAAGTTTTGATTATTTGTGTCAAGAGCCTTTCTCAACAGTCAAATCTCTTGCATAAGCAGTAAACCAACAAAGTTTTAAAGATAATCAGTTTTCATGGATGGAATTTTATTTACTAATATTTATACATTAAAAAGGTACACATTGATAGAGAAAACAAGATCCTCAGACAGTACATTTAATAGATTTCAATCAGGCATGCTGCTACTGAAACAAATCAAGTCCTTGTCATCCTCAGCTGTTTCTTCTGACTTTGGGACATCTCTTCTGAGCTGAGATGAATGTGAGGTTTAGCAGTGAAATAGTCTGGGAATTTTAGCACAATATTAAAGCCGGTTAGCAAAAAACCCACAAAACACCAAGCATCCAAAAGAGGTTATTTTAGCCCAGGTCACTCAGTCTGTTACTGAAGTTACATCAGAAACCTCAGTCTTCATTTAAGCTGAATGAATATGAAGTAGCTGCCTCATATTCCATCTACGTTGGAGTCTTCCATTTGGGAACGAGAAAGCTACTAAAATAAAACCTAGATCTTCAAAACCAGAAAGATTGCTTCTGTGGTTCCTTATAGAAATTTCTGTTCTTTTTCCAGTGGCCTTTTATGAATGAGTCTTTGAAGGGGAAGGTGCAGGTGAATAGTACAAGGGATAGTGAGTGGAACAATATGGTGTAGCAGACCTAACCAGCAATGTTTGTTTGTAAAATAATAATTACAGTATTTGCCTGAACAAAAACAATCAGAAAAGTCAGAAACCAAAGCAGGATTGAAGGTAAGATTCCCCTGCAGGTAGGATTTCCTGCAAAGAAGTATTGGTGGTATAATTTACTGTAACAAAAGAAACCTTCTTACAGGTAGAATACAACTTAAAAAAAAATTAACCAGTCATCTGTGCAGGAGAAAGTAGGCAAGGCCACCTGAAATCTTACAGAATTTGGGGATGTGTGGGATTGTCTCAAAGTTATAGCTGCTGGCAAAGGTGCAGAGAGTAAGGACTAAACTTCTGAAAGAGAATCTTGACTATTGGTGTTATTTCTGAAATAAAAGGTTTGGACACAAGCCTTGCTTCTAGTAATCTGCTGTCTTCGGTAATACAGCCTTACTCTGGAAATGGGCTGACTGGTTTGGGATCTGCCAAACACAAGGAGGAGTCAGCTTTACCTGTAAAAATGCAGCCTGACACTTTCTGTGGATATGGCAATTCCCAACACTCATATGTGTGTTGGTTTTACACGGCCTGTTTTTTTGGTAGCAGCAGGGGGTATGGAGATGGCTTCTGTGAGAAGCTTCTAGAAGCTCCACCACATCCAGCAGAGCCAATCCCTGACGGCTCTGAAGATGGACATGCTGCTGGCCAAGGCTGGGACAACTGGAGATGATGGTAATGCCTCTGTAATAACATATTTAAGAAGACATTGAAACAAAAGTAGGAATGCAGTTTTAATTCTAGCCAGAGCAGAGGAGGAGGTGAGAACATGAGAGGGAAACAACATGGAGACACCAAGGTCAGTGGAGAAGGAGGGGCAGGAGGTGCTCCAGGCACTGCAGCTGAGATTCCTCTGCAGGCCATGGTGCAGACCACGGTGCAGCAGCTGTGCCCCTGCAGCCCTTGGGGATCCAGGGGGAATGCAGAGATCCACCCACAGCCCTTGGGGATCCATGGGGATGCAGAGATCCACCCACAGCCCTTGGGGATCCACAGGGGAATGCAGAGATCCACCCACAGCCCATGGGGATCCACAGAGGATGCAGAGATCCACCCACAGCCCATGGGGATCCACAGGGGATGCAGAGATCCACCCACAGCCCTTGGGGATCCATGGGGATGCAGAGATCCACCCACAGCCCATGGGGATCCACAGGGGATGCAGAGATCCACCCACAGCCCATGGGGATCCAGGGGGATGCAGAGATCCACCCACAGCCTGTGGGGATCCACAGGGGATGCAGAGATCCACCCACAGCTCTGGGGGAGGTGCCCATGCTGGAGCAGGTGGATGCCTGGAGGAGGCTGTGATCCAGTGGGAGACCCAGTGGAGAGAGGGGCCCTGCTCCCAGGCTGGAGCAGCCTGTCCTTGGAGGGCTGCACCCCGTGGAAGATTGATCCACGCCACAGCAATTTTGGGAGGACTGCTGCTTGTGAGATTTGGACCCGTGCTGGAGAAGTTCACAGAGGACTGCTCCCGAGGAAAGGGACCCCATGGTCTCCCAGGGGAAGGACTCCTCTCCCTCAGCAGTGGAAGAAAACCTTGAGTGATGAACTGACCAAACCCCCACCCCTGTCTCCCTGTGCTCTCGGTGGGAAGGAGGGAGAGGTTGGGGGAAGAAAGGGTGTGCTTACGGCCTTATTTTACTTCTCATTATTTCCCCCTGACTTTGTTAGTAATAAACTCACTTTGTATCTCTAAGTTGAGCCTGTTTTGCCCTTGGAGTGTTTTCCCACGGTGCTTATCTCAACCCACGAGCCCTTCGTTCATTTTTTTTTTTTTTTTCTGTCCTGCCCAGCTGTGGCAGGGGAGATGAGTGAGCGGCATTTGGCCGGTGTCAAACCCCGACAGCGTGACACACGGAGAGCGCTCCCCTACCCCGCCCTCCGTGCGTCCCGGTGCCAGCAGAGGGGTGCGCGGAGGGCAGCGGCTGGCCAGCCGGGGTTGCGGGGAAAAGTGACAGACGTGGGAAGGCCCCGAGGGTAGACGAACGGTGAAAGGACGGCAGCAATGCTCTGTGGGAAAAGCACAGGTGCTGCCCAAGCGCAAGTGGTGCCGGCGGACAGGAGACCATTTATCTCTTGCCGACTACCAACCTAAGTGTTAACTTAGGAGTGTGGAAACACATCGCTGCCTGGGGAACGGCGACCCTTCCTGGGGGAAAGCGCCGCGGGCAGGGCGGGAAGGCGAGCTTCACGCGTTCCCCGCGGCCGGCGGGAGCGGGTGCCCGGCCGTGAGCATGGGCGGGAGCGAGAGTCGGTGAGGGGCCGCTGCCGGGCGGGAGCCGGAGCTCCTCCCGCGGGGCGGGGCCGCGCCCGGCCGGGCTGCGGCGGGCGGGCGGCACCGGGAGCGCGTAAGTGACGCAGCGTTCCCGGAAGCCGCCCGGAGCTGAGGGGCAAGCGGCTGAGGAGACGGTAGAGGAGGCAGGCGGGCTCTTGCCGCGGCTGTCGGTGCCTCGGCGGAGCCCTCCGACTCCATCCCGCTCTGCGTCCATCCCTTCCCGTCCCATTCTATTCCATTGCCTGCCGGGTGCCATGTCGCTCTTTCAGTCCGCCCTGGACTTCCTGGCGGGCCCCGGCTCCCTGGGAGCCGCCAGCCGCGACCAGAACGATTTCGTGGGGCAGACGGTGGAAATGGGCGACATGAAGCTGCGCATCAAGCGGGTCATCGCCGAGGGTAAGGGCGGGCGGCAGGGCCGGGCCGTGCGGGGCGGCCCCCGGCGCTGCGGGGCTGGGATGGGCTTCCCCGCGGGCCTCCCGCTCCCGTTTTCCCTGTCTCCTATTCCTAGACCGGGAGGGTTTCCTCCTTGGCAGGCCGCGCCCGGGTGGGGGCGGGCGGGCGGCGGGCGGCGGCCGGGGCGGTGGTTCCGGCCTCTCGGGGAGGGCTGGCGGTGTCCGTGCCCCTCCATGCCGAGCCGCTGTCCCCAGGCCCGGGGGTCGCAGCAGTGCTTGGTGTTACTGTCCCGCCTCAGGAGTAGCCACCGAGAGCCGCTGTGTTGTGTGGCCGCTTCTTCGCTTGCTTCGTGGTTTAAAATGCTTTCTCCACATAACAGAACTCAGAGGAGTTTGTAATCTGTCAGGGTCTTTATAATCTACTAGTGGCCTAATGGAAGTTCTGGATTGAGTGTTTTGTTGTTGTTGTTTTTTAATGACAATATATAATATTATGCCAAATATGCAAGGTTGCCTCTGTTGTTTGGGGTTGTTTGGAAGCCTGCAGAATGCAGGAAATGTGTTTACTTTAAACGCGCTTGTCAGGAGGCCAATCTTGCTGTGCACATAGACTTTGCTAGAGTACAAGGAGTTAAATATCTAGGCAGTTTCCAGTTTCAGTGAAGTTATGGGTAGGTAACCTGGCACACGACTTGTTAATCTGTTTTAGAAAAGATGGTATGTTTGATGAATGCAAATTACTTAGATATTAGCAGAAATTTGGATTGTCTTGTGCTTGTGGTCAAAGAAAGTACTTTATTTCCTCAAGCAGAAGAACCATTGAAGGCTAGTCTTAGAAGACTAAAATGTGAAGTTTTCATAGTAGTGCACCTAAATATTTCATTAACTTCATAGAGATGGTTGATGTTATTTAGGTTAAATACCTCAAAGCTCTATTTAGAGCTCCTTTTTCTTATTGGAGTTTCTTTCTGTAGTTTTTTTGTAATTATCTGGTACTAAGTAGTTTTCTGTTGAAAAATCTTGGTGATCAGCATAGAAGAAAAATTTGCTTAAGATTAGCTACTTTAAACCACTTGTAAGCTACTTATAAAATTTTTGTGCTGTAAAACAACAGCAGCTAGGTCTTCACCACTGCTTTATCTTCTTAAGGGCAATAATTTGTCGCTTGAATGCTCAAGCACTTTTGGCATATGGTCTTAGAGAAAACCTGGCAGTTTCTTACTTAGTTGCATTTAAAACAGTAGTAAATGTCATGTCCTACTGTTCTGCCTTCAGCCTTCACTTACAGCTTCTTTACAGTCAGAGTTGTGACTGAAATATGTGACTCAGTAGGATGTGAATGGTAAAAGAACTGTCTGTGCTGCTGATAGTGTAACATTCTTGCCGGCAGTGTCCACAGCAGTTACCAAAGGACGAAGGAAAGTTAGGGCAGGAAGCTGTTTTTGAGGCATACTTGGTTAGGGTTCTGGAGCAGGTATTTTAATACTTCACTTTGACAGCAGCCTACTGTTTCCCAGAATCTGACACAGGCATTGTAAAATGTCAGGGGAAAGATGCCAGGTTAGATGACTTAAAGATTACTTAAATGGAGGCATGCTTTAACTCTACAGTTCCTAACAATTTCTCTGTAACCACTGCTTTGTGTTCCATGTTTGTCTCAGTGTTATGTTTTTATTGTATGTTGTTCTCTTTCCTTGTTTTCCTAACTGAAGTTGGGCTAGCTGCTTGCTTTTCCGGGAAAGTATAATTTTCTAGCCAATGTAGCTGATCTAAAAGAACCCTTGCAGTGTATTGAGTATAAAGGTAAAATAGATACAAAATATAGAAGTCCCAGCCTCTTCTGCTATCTTCAGACTTGTCTGTAGCGTATAGTTTATTTTGTTGCTCAAATGGCATTTATCTTTCAGCTCTGGGCATGTTGTGGTACTTTCTGATACATGGGTCCACAACTGTGGCTTGTATGTATTCCCTTCCATGGTTACAAATATAGAATATGTTTTTCTTCTCAGTTCTTTTGTGCCAAATTCCGTGCTGGAAAGCCCAGTGCTGCTTTCTGAATCTGGTTTTCAGATCCATGGTGAACTGGATTTGAGACAGAGAGCTTTTTCTGTAGGCTCGTACACTCAGCTTTGTTTGCAGCTGATGTGGACAGAGCCTGTGGTTTAGCACTGCACGGTGTTGTACAGGTTCAGTTCTTCCCATAGCCCACAACTCCTTCCAGCTCTTTAGTGTGCACCAGTGCTGGTGCAAATCCATCTTTGGCTATGCTCTAAGCTGAGACTGGTTGCACAGGCCACTTGGATGCATTTTCCTGGTTGTTTCATAGAGGTGTTGTGCTGGGGTGGGACTGGGCAGATTGAAAATGCGGTGTGCTGCTACAGGAGGCTGACCTGTGGGGGATGAGCTGATGATGATCTCTTGAGCTGATACTACCTCCAAATGCAAGAACAGACAAAATGTATTACAGACTGGACTGAGCACACCTAGAATATGGTATCCTGGGTTTTTTTCCTGCTTGGACATTTCAGTAGCTCTGAAATATAATATCTGCAGATAAGATTTTAGAGGACTTTGGTGGGGGCCTTTACATATAATCCGTACTTACCTTTTGTATGATGGTGGCTTCAGGTGTCATGGCTTTCTTGGATCCTCTGGTTAAGTGCACAGACCCCCACACAACTTTACTCAAGTAAAATAGTTACGGATTTCCTGCCTAATTAATGAACATTGTTGATTCTTTTGTATATGAGACTGAACAATTTAGAATAAACCAGGTGTTTGATTGTGTGAAAAACAGGGAACAAGAAAGTTCTGTAGTACACATTTAACAACCAATCTTCCTGTGTAATGAATTCTTATGCTTCCTTTGAGTAACAAACATTGACTAAAGAGCACACAAGAAGAGAAACATGATGAGAAAAAGAATGCATTATTCAGTCTGTTTGATCTGAGTCTAAAGCTTTTACCATAATGAAAAAATCATTCCTTAGTCAGAAAGATATCAATAGGCTACAGACTTAAATGCCTACAGACTTTAATATTTTTTTTTTTTAAATTTAAAAACAGATGTCATAACTTGAAGCCACATAGGTAGGTGACTTGTTACAAGCTGCTGTCAAGGTGAAACTTCTGCAATTAAAGCAACTTTTTTTTTCTTTGATACTTCAGGGCTTCCTCAGTATTTTGAGTGTGAACAGGCAATATTACAGTTTGCCAAGCTTATAGGAACAGTTCTAGGGTCTCTGCAACTACTAGATTAATAGGATAATGATAACCTAATTAAGACCAGGTTTTGGGGTGGATTTAATTTGTAAATCTCTAGCAGCAGGGTCACAAAGAATGCTTGATGTTAAGTTTCTGTGAACGTTGTTAGTTTTGTTTGCTGATGGGGGGAAAAGATGGTGATTCCTAAAGAACAACTAAAGCACCTGACCTAGCAGCTTTCCAGTTTGCATTCTCTTTACTGTAAACGTAGACAATGTGTTCAACATGGAGCAGAACAGTTCTGTTTTTTAAAGCTGTTGTTTCTTGGCTGTAGCAATTCCTGCTTGCAGGGGAGCTCTGAAAGTTTCAAGGTATTCTTCCTCTCTGCTTCTCAAGGGTGTGGGAAGATGTACAGATCTTTAAGTTTGGACCATCCTTTGTTCTTGATACAGTTTCATCGTGTTACTAGGACTTTGCAATGGACACAAATGCTTGACTGGACTTCAAAACAAATACTTGGCAACAATAACAGAGCACCTTCTCTGTTTTGATACTCTGATAGAGAAGTTTTCACATAAGATGCGCTGTAACTTAAGGCCCAGGCTCGAATGATAGTGTTTCAGTCAAATTATAGTTGAAACATAAACCACTGAAAGTTGATGTGGAAACAAATTGGTCAGTATTTAGGAGGGGAGTAGACAAGTCATACCAAATAGTTACAAACAGGAAGCTGCTCACACCCTCACTTTCTCATGACTAGTTAAGTGTGTAATGAAACAGTGAGTGAATTACAGTAGCAAGCAGTGTTATGATGTGGTTGGTGAACAGTTTAAAATCCAACTTAATATGTAAATGCAGTGAAGTCATTCAGTGTTATGTGACGCCTAGGTTTAACTTGAGAGAGAATCCAAATCTCCTGGTTGGAAAAGCAAGGGTCTTCAAATTCCTGCAAGAGAATGATGATGCACTGACAGGAGCACTGCCTGAGGCCTGTGGTGGTGCAAGGATAAGTGTAGTGTGCTTGCTAATAAAGCAAATGAGATAGAGTTAGTTCCTGATTCTCATGAGATTGTGTGGTGCTCTGTAGTGAGCCTTGATGTGTGAGAGCTTGTGTCTACAGAAAAGAAATGAACCCAGTTTCTGTTCTGGAAAATGTATCTGAGATGACTTTGGAGAGCTTGGGCTGTCTTCTGAGAATAGGGCTCTGAAATGCCTCAGCAATGCTAAACCTGTCTCTCTGGGCAATAGCTGGGATGGGTGTGTACATATCTCTACACTGGTGATCTGTGTGGGGGAATACTAAGATGATTTTGCTGATACAGAAAGCTTCAGAAAACTGTCTTAAAACCACCTACAAACATTTACATGAGTGGAAGCACCCCAAATGTAATTACATTCTTTAGAGGTCCCTAGAAGTTGTTCTTTTAACTTCTGTTTTACAGTTTGCCTCAGTTAGGTCTGCTATACAGGTGTTTGCAGAGGTTTGTTGAAAGTGCTTTTAAAATAATTTCTCTTGAATGTTTGCAAAAGATATTAGTCGGGGGGTTTGGCATAAACTGTTATGGCAGAGGAGAGCTTTTGCCAGTAAACTTGTCCTTACTAAGGGTGTATTAAAACTGCTTTAATAGACTGCTTCTTCAAGGGAGCCAACATCAAACTATAAAACTGCTTTTAAGAATGAAACAGTAGGACTAGTTTTGCCTTTTGTATAGGAATTGTTTTTCACTAATAATAGATGGCTTAAAAAAATAAGTTAAAAGTACCTTCTCAACATGCTCTAACTCCTTTGGTATCCCAGAAAATCCATGGAATTAAACATGGTATCTGCTGTAGTGCTGCAGTAGTAGTGAACCTAAATGGACATGGAATGAACCAAGCTGTATGGAGCTGAATTGTGTTCAGGTAAAAGAGTGAAATGACAGAATGGGAAACTTACTGGAAGCTGATGTTTTGAGAGGGGCTTAGTTGTAAAAGGTGATCTTGTAGGTCACAGCAGTTGGTTTCTCTGTAAGGCAGGTGCAATGAAGCAGGAATTAACCAGGCGTGATGCCACTGGCTTTTCTCTGGAGATCTGGAAGGTTTAATGAACTCCACTCTGTTCAGCATTTCAGTACTTGATAATAAGGTGCAATCGCTGAAGTAGAAATGCGTATTTTGAGCTAGTTATGTACTCTCAAACTTCTGCTATCTCAAGGAGGTTTGCACAGTGTTCTTGAGCAAAGGGAAGTGTTTGTGAAGATAGCTATTTTGACAAAAGGAGTTGGAAGGGAAATATTTTATTAAATAACACATTGCAATTTAGTAACAACATTACCTTTTTTGGAACATGTGCTTTGGTGCTTGAAAATGCTTTCTGCTTTTAATATGAAGCCTGAAGCATGACAATTACCTTGAAAATAGGAGGTGTATGTTTAGCACTTATCTTCCTTAGTTATTGCTGTTTTTTTTTTACAAAGTGTTAGCAGTGTAGTGCCAAAATATTTGATTGAAGTTATCAGGTAATATTTGCTGTACTGCATTTTGGACCTTTTTTAAAAAATGTCTTCATAAGAAATCTGCATATGCAGACTTAACAAAATGCCGGAAAGTAACAAAGCCAGTGTGCCCTTGGCATATGTAGAAGAAAGGAATAGCATATTTGAACTGTTGCTGAATATCAGCAATCTTGACCAGATGCTGAAAAATGTGCACTTGATACATTCAGAAGTATATCTAAATTCATGTATTGATTCTGTTAGTCTAAATAGAATGATGTACTTGAATATTGAAACTAAAACTGACTTAATGTGCCTTCTTCTTGTAGGGGGTTTTGCTTTTGTCTATGAAGCTCAAGATCTTGGAAGTGGCAAAGATTATGCTTTGAAGGTAATGTTAATTTACTTCACTATATGCTTGTAAAATCTGTCTTTTAGCTTGATATTTTAGCATGACAGTTAGTCCTTGATATATGCCACTGAGCAAGTAACTTGGAAAAATCCAGTATAATAATGGTGTTTGTAGCCCACTATTTGGAATGGTCATTCCAGTTAGAACCCTGCACTTCATATTCAGGTGGCAAGCAGGGGAAGTGATCTTTTATGTGCTGATGATCTTTATTTTTTTATTTGGCATAGAAATTCATGATCCAGTCTAAAACATTTTGTTGCATGGGTAAAAAGAATATTTCATAGTTACCTGAAGTGGAGTACAGGAATCTATTTCACTCACCAGAAGCAGATTTAGCCTACCTTCTTACTTTAAGAGTAAATTTCCTTTGTATTAAAAATAATGCTCCACACTTTGACTCATTGTTTGAACATTCAGCCTGGTACTTTTTAGAGACACTTCTCTGATTTCTAGAGGCTTCTGGTAATCAGCTGTAAGCAGAGTAGTTGTATGAGGAGTGGGAGAAGTAAGTTGGCATTATACCACCAGTAATAACTTTGGCTTTTTCCATTTAATTCCACATCCTACAGTAACAAAACATGTGACCAAAGCCATATGCTATGTGTTCAAAAGGTCCTCTAGAAGTAGCTCCATTAAAAAATAACAGGTAAAAAGTGAACCATTACTATACTCTGTTCTGTAAAACCAGTACTTTTGTAGTGAATGCTCAGGCTGATTGTAGTCAAATGTTGACTGCAAATTCAGGTAATGCTACTGATTACACAAGTACCATTGAAAAAGCTGGGCTACATGATCTGGAGGGGCTTGGTCTAGAGTGAGTTGAAGGTTGTTGCTGAATATTTCAGACATTAGCCCACAATGCTGCAGCCAGGAGACTTTGGTGTTTTATATATCAGAGCAGTTACTTTCAAGAGTGTCAAAAGTTAGAACTGCTCAATTATCACTAAACCTTAATAGTCCAGGTAACTGGAAAACTGAGTATTATTTATGACAGAATGCCAAAATATACAATAAACCAGCTTTGTTTGCTGCCCCATTACAGCTGCTTAGGTTTTTGACTATAGCCTATCCATATTCTGTGAAAAAAAAAAGATCTAAGCACTGTTACTCTCTAAGTTTCAGTAACTATATCTTCTCAATTATTTTGACAGCGATTGTTGTCTAATGAAGAGGAAAAGAACAAAGCCATCATTCAGGAAGTTTGTTTTATGGTATCCTTTTCTGTAACGTATTTAACTGCCTCAGATTTCTGGGAAACGAAAGATTGCTCTACGGATTCTGTTTTTCTTCATGCCGTACTCTGCCTAAGAGGACTGGGTTCATAGTTTGTCATGAATCTGGTACCTACATCCAGAAAGTTCAGTTCTTCAAAAATTGCAGTAATACAGTGTGTGCAGGTAATTTTTGTAGCTAGTGTAGACTTTGCTGTGTACTTCTAGCAAGAAGTGAAATTCTTTCTTGCAGCCCTGTGAATGTGGTCAAGAGACCTTTTGACTTCAGATTATACTTTGATCTTAAATAGAATTCCCTCACATGCACAGGGTTATTGCTCTTTGCTTTTACTCTCAATGTTTATTAATTTCTGCTTTGGATACATCCGGCTTTAAGAAGTAATACTGGATATTAAGGAAGAAATTTCAGTAGGCTACATGCATCAGAAACAAGAAGCAGATGTTTCTCAGTGTCCTTGCTGTCCTCCTTATCTTCAGTGATGTCAGATAGTAGGGTATAATATATAATGTAATTTCAGAGTGTTTTCAATCCTTGATTTTAGTAAATTCAATATTTTGTCCCTGGCCTGGCTCCTCTTGGACCCCCTGTTTGTTTCAAGAGTCAGTGAAAAGCTGTGGTATGCTCATGTGTTCCCTTTTGAGTATTCAGCTTCATTTTGAATTAGCAGGCAAACCCACTGATCCTAATTTAAGTTACTCAAACATTTCTTTTTATGGTTCCTGATATGTTTGGCAAAATCGTAGCCTAAACTCCACTTACTAGAAATACTCTTCCAAGGCAGAGTACCATAGCACTGTGCATTTTCTATCCACTCTGACATTATCTTGCGAAGAGTGAAGAACTCAATTTAATATTGAGTTCTTTACTCTGAGCTGTGAAAAACATTTTAAAGCAGGTGTACAAGATGATGAAGGGTTAATTATTTTTTGTTAATTGCTAACTTTCAGAAATAAGACTGTGAAATGCAATTAATTCCTGCAGTTCTGAATAGAGGGTTGTGGAGAGATGCCTAAGGTCAGATTAATGTGAATGGTGTGGATCCAACTTGCCCCTTTTTAATAGCTTTGTTCTACTTACAGTGTCTTTGCTTTTCTCTCTTCAGACTTGGTGAATGCATCATGTAAATAAATTGTGTTTGTCTCACAGGCATGAGTCTCAGTGTATGCACAGAGAGGCATAATGCAACATAACTTCCATAACTGACAGGAGTTGAGATCACTTACACTGTACTCTGCTTTACATAGCTCAAAAATGATACCTCAAACTTTTGAACTGAAAATGAAACATGATAAAGGTTTTAGCATGAAAAATTACTACTAATGATGGGAGGGTAAGTTCCTTGCCCTTTTAGACCTCTGGTTGTTTTGAACTCTATTTTAATTACTTTAAATTTTAAATTACTTTAAACACTTCCATGGGAAAGATAGATGAGGATACAATAGCTCTTTCTTGATCAGCTATCTAGAATAATTAGAAGATATTCCTGCTACTCATGCTAGGTTCTTGCAGTCATTGTCAAAAGACAAGAAGAACTGGACTTGTTACTGACTCCAGTTTCTTCCGAGGTGTAATCATAAGGATTTTTCAATGTTTTATTTTGACTTTTTATTACATTACCTTAGATTGCTTTCTCAGATTTATTATAGCTGAGGCATGTATTTCCCTCTTTTGGTTAAGGCATTGATTGCAGCTGTTACACTTTCTGTGATTTTAAGCTAACATTTCAAATGAACTACTGGATGCTATAGTATCAATGAACTTGGGAGTCATCTTCCTTGAATGTGTTATCTCCAGAAAAAACTTTCAGGTCATCCCAACATTGTCCAGTTTTGCTCTGCAGCATCTATAGGAAAAGAAGAATCAGACACAGGGCAGGGAGAATTTCTTCTGCTTACAGAGCTGTGTAAAGGTAAACTTTACTTCTTTTCCCAGCAATGCACATTGCTTCTGACAGGTGTTTGTTGCTTGTTAACTTGCAAGCTTGGAATGACTGTAGAAGATGGCATGGTTCAGTGGAACTAGAGTCCAAACTTAGCCTTTTATAGGCTAAAGATCATGCTTTTTAGACCACAGTTTAACCTTGTCTTAAATGTGAGGTAATAATTAAGGGTTTTTTGGAGACTCATCAGAGAAAGGAAGAGTAGTAGCTCCTTAGAGCACTCTTTCTTTTGTTACTGTAGTCAGTGTGGACTTGCCATTTTCAGAAAATCTATTTAATACAACTCAAGACTGTAGATCTTTCTTGACAAGGGTCTATTTGTGTCAAGCTTTCAAAATTTGCTGTGTTTTCTGTGTGCTTATGTGAATTTTTCTCATTTCCCGCAGGACAGCTGGTGGAATTCTTAAAGAAAGTGGAATCCAAAGGACCTGTCTCTTGTGACACAGTTCTGAAGATCTTTTATCAGACCTGCAGAGCAGTGCAGCATATGCATAAGCAGAAGCCTCCTATTATTCACAGAGACTTAAAGGTATGTTACAATATTTAAATAAAGGCTGAACTTCTAAACAGCAAAGGAGCTTGTTGGGCTGGATCAGTGTTAAAAATGATTCTTGAGCATAATGTTTATATCTATTGCCTTGCCGTAATTGCTGAGTGTTAGTGAAGGTCATCACTGAAATACTTGCATCTCTTCAAACAATGTCTTTTCATTGTGCTTGCGGTTAGAAACTGCTTGTACTCTATCTGAAACAAGCTGGCAGAAAAGTAGTGTATCATGTTTTGCTGATTGAGTTAGCCTGAGTGTTTTGTTTTTGATAAAATAGTCAGTTACAACTAGTGAACTGCAGTTCTGCATTAAGTGGGTGTCTTCATAGAAGAGGTAAAGCTTAGAAGGAGAAGAATGTTGAATTATCTGTGAAGGATTACATAGCCATTGAGAATATGTAGTAAGCTGTTAGTTTTAGAACTGCTAACTTGCATTGTACTTCAGTGCTTGTTTTTAATTTGAATTGTAAAATTTGGTAGGCATAATTCATATTAGATTTCGTTTCTTAGGGTAGTTTGTTTGTTTGTTCATTTTATTAGCCTTTACCTGGAATCTATAGGGTTATGCTGTAGAAAATGTTCTACCTTTAGGAGCTTTGGGGATTTGAAAGGACTTACTTGAGTTTGAATTTTGTATTTTGAAGATAGGGGTTCACCTTTACCTGTTCAGTATACCTTAGATGAAGAAGCCCTAATCATCAGTGAGATTCTGGTGTGCTATGAATGTATTTGAATTTTCATTAACATAAAAAAAAATAAGACAGGAGATTCTTACTCTTGGAATAGTGTCTAAATTTCACACGTGTCTGTATCCAGCCGGATATGATTTCATTTGAATATAAAAATAGGAAAATTTGTTCCTCCTCTAAGTAAGTGTGTACTCAATTACTTTGGGGAAAGGAAAATAAGACCACTCTTCTAGAAGTAAATGTGTTAATTATTTTCAATGCTCTTGATGAAAGCTTTGATGTTAGCTATTAGTATAGCCCATAAATATATACCTTGCTTTGGTGACAGAGCACTCCTTTTGTTTTTTTTTTACCCCTGATACTGTTGAACAGGCTTTTAGGCCATGAGGTTGTGTCAAAGACATGTTAACTATTCTTCACTGAAATTTCTATATGCCAGCCCTTAGATTTTGTGGAAAAGGTGCATCTTTCTTCTAAAAAAAAAAAGTAAAAAAACCTACTTACAAATAAATGTACAATTTGTCATAGCCAGCTGCATAGACGTTAAGCTAATGCTGTGATTCAGAACAGTTTTTTTCTTCTCAAGGAATGTATCTTCCTGACAGAGATAAAACATGGGAAAAGACAGGAATTTGGTTTTGTGTTGGTCTCACGTTGCAGAGGCTACAAAACAAGATTAAATGACTGTTGTGCTGCAAGAGGCAGGGGACTTACTACAGCCAGGTGCCAAATAGGGATCATTTAACTGTGCTACCGTTTTTAGCAGTCTAAACTAAAGTCAGCAGCATAGAAAACTGTAAGTCAGAGTTTTGAGGCAATTAACTTTGACACTTTTTCCTAACTTTATACAGAGGTACAAATTTTATTTCTCAGTCATTTTGTGATTATTACTCTAAGTACATCTGCCCAATACTTTTACTCTTTGCTTAAGTTTCTTCCACATTTCAATTAACAATACGGGACAATTGGAATTTATGAAGTAGAAAATGGCAGAGATAATGGATGATGAACTATTCAGGCCGCACATGCATCTCAAATAGCTGTTTTCTGTCTCTGCACAGGGTCGCAGCTGCCTCTTTATGGGTGTCTCCTAGCAGCCTGCTTCTCTACTAATACCTTCCTGGTTTTGTTTATAGCAGTCCTAACCTTCATCCCACTGCAGTTAAGCGAACAGAGTTCAGTTTTATGCATGAAAACATTTGGATTCTGAGACACTTCTACAGGTTCTCAGCTGAAAAACTGGCCTTTTCTTAGGCTCTAGTGAAATTACTTTTTTTTCCCCTGGGCTTTATTTCTTGCTCTCCTGAATGTTTCCTGTTCATGATGTGCTTGGTGCTTCCTTTTAAAACTTGGCTATGTTGCTACCATATAAAAACTGCATTACTGTCTGAAATCTTTGTTCTCCTGTAAACAATATCTTTGGCTAAAGTGATTAGTTTTGCACTTGTATGTGCAAGTAAGATGATATGTAAAAGCACGTGTGTTAGTATACAGGACAAAAAAGACATGTTTTTTTAATCTATTATTCCACATCTTTTTGAAGGTGGAAAACTTGCTTATTAGTAATCAGGGGACAATTAAACTTTGTGACTTCGGTAGTGCTACAACTATAGCTTACTATCCTGACTACAACTGGTCTGCACAGAAGAGAGCACTGGTTGAAGAAGAGGTGAGATTATTTTAATGTGATTTAGTTTTAACGTCATTATTAATTTAACTGTTACTATTAATCTGGTTTTAATCCATGAGATATCTAAGACAACTGAAGATTGTTTCAATTAGGGTGTTATTTATAAAGTTTTGGTTTTGTATTTGTTTTGCCAGAGTTGAAAAGCTGTCTGCAGTTACAATCATAGCTTGTGTTCTGTAGCTACACGTGAAAACACTGCTTCAGCGTGATCAGTTGTCCATGCTGCAATCTGTTGTGAAAATAGAAGTGGTTACAAGGGCTTCTTCTAATTGCATTCTTGACAAGAAATTGGTTGTGCCACACCGATTCCCATCTTCCTTCTGATCTGTTTTTCTCAGTTGAATGATATGTAAATGAGAGGCAATTCTGCTTAGCAGAGTAGGAGTGGGCAGTATTGCAGTGCCTTGGGCTACAGTAACCAAATCTGGCATGCATTGTTCTTAGTTTAGAGTTGAGATAATGCTACTAAATCTAATGTAGTACATCGGTGGGAGAAATACACTTAAGTTCATGTGTACAACTTCTGACATCACAAGCCCCTGTTTTGCAGTCTGATATTCTTGGAAAACATTCCACTCTTGAAATGATGATGTCCTACCACTGCCTTGTAGAGTCTGTGCAAAAGGGTGGTAGAAAAGGTGTTTTCAGGTATCCTTATGAACAGAGTTTCTCTTTGGATGTGTCTGCACTGTCATTAAGTGTGCTGAGAAAGTGAGAGACATGCACTGGAGCATGAATTCACTTATTGGCTTGTTGTTGATTTTTGGTATTAGTGTTCCTGTCCATTTTTGCCTCATGTGGAACAGTCCCTTTATGTGCTTTGCTGTTTGGGAGGACTCTTGACTATCACAATGTTATTTGAGTACTACTGTCTTCATGTGACCTTATGTCAAAGCTGTTGTTACTATTTCAGGATTCAATTGATGGCTTATTCCTTGACAAATGTTTCTGAAATTAATTTTAAAAATGCGAGTTCTATCCATTCTACATGGAGAGCTGTTTTCTTGGTTGAATGCTGTTAAAGCTCATTGTTCAAAATTGTTTCAATAAATTCTGTCTTCTGCAGATCACGAGGAATACAACACCAATGTACAGGACACCAGAAATGATAGATTTGTACTCAAATTTTCCAATTGGTGAAAAGCAGGACATTTGGGTAAGAAGGTTTTTATCTTGCCGCATTGTAGTTGCTCATGTCATAACAAAACTGGTTTTGCAGGCTTCGTGTTAGTTTGTTGATTAAATAACTAAAGCAGCAAAATAAATGTAGGATGCTGTCTTAGATAAAAAGAAACTTAAATACTATGGACTCTGTATCTAAATGTTAGAAGAATGGCTAGACAGTACTGTTCAAGCCTTTCTCCTGTATCAAGCTTGACCTCCATTTGGGAGGCAATGCTGAACTTCTCTAACATTCGGTAGAACTGTTGCCTAGTTGGAGCTTGCCACCATAAATCCAGAATAGAGTCCTTAGATTCAAATTCTTGCCTTTCATACTCTGCCACACGTATCATCCTGGGGCAGCCTATTGCTGAGTTGAAAATTATTACATTGAGGTATGGCATGTAGCTAAAATACTGACAGATATCTAGGATGAGAGCAATGCAGAGATCATTCATGCTTTGCATAGAAAAGATAAGCTGTTCATATTCACTAAAAATCTAGCAAGAATGAAAGATAAATATTAAATCCTCAGCTGTACCTTTTCCAGCTGCATAAAGTTGCAGTACTGAGGTACTCCCCAGTAGTGTAGTGCTTAGCTACTTAGTTTATGGGATGCTTTTTGCAGAGGCAGGTGTTGAGCTGGTCAGTTCTTACCTGTATCAGCAGTATATCAAAAGACAAACTGAGAAAATATAATGCTGGTGCTTTAAAAGTTTTTATACAGAATCTTGGAACTTTGTTCAGTTTATTAAGTTAGTTGCAAGATATTGTGGAAATCCTTGTTCGGTTTCTACAGCTGTTGGTGATGTTTTTGTGGAATGTGAATGTGAAGAAACACCAAGTAAAATACATTTTTCTGAGCAGTTGATCTCTTCACGTGCATGAAATACTGTCAGCCTTGGCCAGGATTACAGAAACAGAAGTTTGGAAGAGACCTTCAAGTCATTGAGTCCAACCCAGCCCTAACACCTCAACTAAACCATGGCATGGAGTCCCGCATCCAGTCTTTTTTTAAACAGCTCCAGGGATGGTGATTCCACCACCTCCCTGGGCAGATAATTCCAGTACTTTATCACTCTTTCCATAATATCCAACCTATATTTCCCTTGGCATAGCTTAAGAGTCCATCCTCTTGTTCTGTCAGTTGCTGCCTGTTGAAAGAGACCAACCCCCACCTGACTACAGCCACCTTTCAGGGAGCTGTGGAGGGTGATAAGGTCACCCCTGAGTCTCCTTTTCTCCAGGCTAAGCAACCCCAGCTCCCTCAGTTGTTCCTCACAGGGTTTCTGTTCCAAGCCCCTCACCAGCCTCGTTGCCTCCTCTGGATGTGCTCAAGTGTCTCAATGTCCTTCCTGAACTGGGGGGCCCAAAACTGGACACAGCACTCCAGGTGTGGCCTCACCAGTGCCAAGTACAGGGGAAGAATGACCTCCCTGCTCCTGAATCAATTATTCTTGATTCAGGCCAGGATGCCATTGGCCTTCTTGGCCACCAGGGCACACTGCTGGCTCATGTTCAGCTGCTGTCATCAGAGCCCCCAGGTCCCTTTCTGCCTGGGCACTGTCCAGCCACACTGTCCCCAGTCCATAACATTGCAGGGGATTATTGTGGCCAAAGTTCAGGACCCGGCACTTGAACTTGTTAAACTTCATCTTACTGGACTCTGCCCCTCCATCCAACCATTCCAGGTCCCTCTGCAGAGTCCCCCTACCTTCCAACAGATTGACACATGCTCCCAGCATAGTGTCATCTGCAGATTTACTGATGAAGGACTCAATCCCCTTATCCATGCCATCAGTAAAAATATTGAACAGAACTGGCCCCAGCACAGATCCCTGAGGGACACCACTGGTGCCTGGCCACCAGCTGGATGCAGCACCATTCACCACCACTCTCTGGGCCTGGCCAACCAGCCAGTTCCTAACCCAGCAGAGAGTGCTCCTGTCCAAGCCGTTGGCTGGCAGCTTTTCCAGGAGTGTGCTATGGGAGACAGTGTCAAAGGCTTTGTTGAAGTCCAAATAAACAACTGCATCCACCAGGCAGGTAGCTTGGTCACAAAAGGAGATCAGGTTGGTCAAACACGACCTACACCTCCTAACCCCATGTTGGCTGGGTCTGATACCCTGGACATCCTGTAAGTGCTGCATGATGACACTCAGTATGAAGTGCTCCATTACCTTACTGGGTACTGAGGTCAGGCTAACTGGCCTATAATTACCAGGGTCCTCCTTCCCACTCTTTTTGTGGGTGGGAATCACACTGGCCATCTGGGACCTCCCCAGTGAGCTGGGACTGTTGGTAAATGATGGAGAGCGACTTCTCAGAGTTGAATAGCCATCTGACTGTAGGGAATAAAGGGACTGTCATTTCAGGCTTATTTTCTTTAAACCTTAACCAGAAGATGTGTTTTAGAGAGATTATTATGTGTCTCCCTAGCATCATTTAGGCAATTTGCTTAACATGTACATAATCACATAGCTTTTGTATTGCATAACAATGTATCTAAGTTAGACCAAATTCTGTCTTGACAAATAAAATGTGCCTTTTGCAGCACAGACTACTAATTTTTGTGCTTTGAAATTCATAAAATGGATTTCTCATAATGACTTCTGAATGATTTTTAAAAAGACAAAGTAATAGTTTTCCCAAGTAACGAGTGATAGGACAAGAGGAAATGGCCTCAAATTGCACAAGGGGGTGTTTAGGTTGGATGTTAGGAAAGATTTCTTCGCTGTAAGGGTTATTGGGCATTGGAATAGACTGTGCAGGGCAGTGAGTTACCATCCCTGGAGGTATTTACAAGATGTGTAGATATGGTACTTAGGGATATGGCTTAGGGGTGGACTTGGCAGTACTGAGTTAACGTTTGAACCTGAGGATCATAAAGGTCTTCTCCAGCCTAACGTTGCCCCATGATTCTATGCAGTATTTCTGTTTATCTCTGTAGGCTCTGGGCTGTATCCTGTATTTGCTATGCTTTAGGCAACACCCATTTGAAGATGGAGCTAAACTTCGCATAGTCAATGGGAAATACGTCATCCCACAAAATGACACCCGCTACTCTGTGTTTCATGATCTCATTCGTAAGTTTACGGTGTTATTTTATTCGGTGTCTTTGTGGATGCATGTTGTTAACGGCAGTTGTTTTACTGATAGTTAAATGTTATTCACATGTGATAGTGAAAAGGGTAAACTGCTGCAACTTCTTATTTTATTAATAATCTTAACCCATTATAAAAAAACTATGAAGTTTTATGCGAAATTTGTTTTTTTACTTCTGTTAAGTGTCTTGAGTAATATCTGAATTAGTCCATTGTAACAACTAATGATTTGATTTGGTTTCTTTGAACTTGCCTAAAAATTTCTATTTACTTTAGGTATCAGATTACTGGAAATGTTAATTACTGTTCCAGAAATGTATTCGACTCCAACAGTATTAGACGCAAAGTTATCTCTGATGGTCTTTATTAACTGATCCCAAGGTGTATTCTTTGAAATATTATTGACCCTATGTAGTGTTTTTTTTTTCTTATGGATACTATTATGAGAATTATATTTAGCTATGGATTTGGCAGTTTTTCCACTCATGTTCATGTGTTTGCTTATTGCACTGTAATGTATTGAAGAAATTATTATCAGCTGGGAGGAAAGCTCTGAAGTGTTTGTTATGTTGTCTGAATCTCTTTTTTTTAGGCTCCACTTTGAAAGTGAACCCAGAGGAGAGGTTATCTATCACTGAACTTGTGAACCAACTGCAGGAGATTGCAGCAGCTAGGAATGTCAATCCTAAATCCCCCATCACAGAGGTAAAAATGTCTCATAAGGAGTATTATTGATTAGGCCTCCTTTCTGTCCTCTACAATGTATGTGTGTTTAGTAAAAGATTTCATAGCAAGTCCCCTGTTCCTTAGTATTTTGAGAATTTTGCACTAAATTATTTTGAAGTTCCATTAAATTGATTGGTATCACTCATAGGATCTTTGAAAATATGCCGTTTAAAGCACAGAGACCTTAAAAGAAATTTAGTATCGCTTACTGCTTTTTGAAAATCTTTTCATCCTCTTGGTTTATTCTTTAGTATGCTAGCACTCTGTTTGACATGCTGTGTTTTATCATAATTAACTTGCACAGAAAAGTTTCATATATGAAGGCTCTGCCTACACTGACTTGAAACCCACTTAGGCATCTCCTCTTGGGTGTTTAATTTGCACTGTACTGTAGGTGAGTCAGTTAATGTTTATTAACTTTCTGACTTTGTCCTGAGGTTCAGCTTGCTTGTTCTAACCAAGCAGCAGTAATTTGCCAAACATAGCAAGATGGCTAAATTAGCAAGAAAATTCTCATCTGGAGTATTATTCTCTTTAGCTCCTGGAGCAAAATGGAGGCTATGGAAACAATGCTCAGCCTCGGGCATCTGTGACCTCTGTTTCACAGAGCTCCAAGCCTGCAGGGCAGCTCAACAATTTGTACAATGCAGGTATGTTCAAAAAAAGATGTCATTTTAGTATAAATACAATTGCATACCTTCTATGGGGGGGAAAGTCATCTGGGGGTTTTAGATCTTTGCACTAGTACTAGCTCTTTGGCATGTATATCATTGCTTCCAGCTTTGTATTATTTTTTGCAAGGTTTGATTTTATGTTGGTACATGCAAATATGAATTTCTCAAGTTCATTGCAAGATAAAAATTATGTTTCTGTGAAAAATAATTTAAAGTGCACCATTGACTGGTAGAGGCAGGAGTGTTGACATAAGTGGACTAAAACTGATGAAACTGTGGATATGAGAACCAATAATGGTTTAATGAATAAGAGCTGTAGAGGAGGAGTCTTCAGGTTATGACAAACATAACTTATAGCTTATTTTAAACCCTGAAATTTTTTTTGCTTTAATGAGGGAATGATATTTGAAAGTGCATTGTCTAAAGAGCAGGATTTAGTAGGAGTTTGAATTTAAACTGTTAAAAATCCTTGCATTCTGTATTTTACTTGAAACATTGTTACCTTGTGGCAGAAGGTACTGAAATCAGGACCTTAGCCTGAGTTTGTGTTTAACACTGAATCTCTGAGGTAAAGAAAAGCGAGAGTTGCCTTTGCTTTTCAAGAGGAAGTATTTAACATCAGATGTGTTACAACGTAAAAAGATAGCAGCAATTTATGGTGTGTAGGTTTCACTTTGTGTTAATAGGGGCTTCATGTCTGCTAGATAAGAGAGCTTAATAAAGAAATGCAGAAGGAATTGTAGGGATTCTGGCTGTTTACCCTAGTACAGTAATTCTCTGAAGTTGCTGACCTCATATGTGTTTATTTTAGACTGCAAAAAGACTGTATGAGAAAGAAATACTTCTGGCAAGCATCTGGGTCCACCTCTCTCTCCTTATCTCTCCTGCCCAAAAAGACTTTTGGCCCCTGCCATGATGTTTTGCAGGTTATCTGACAGTGATAGTAGTCTAAAGCTATTTAGTTTTTCACTTCCAAAAGATCCATGTCTGACAGCCTTAAAGGGAAAAGGCAGCTAAATTCAGTCTAGTGGCTATCCAGTCAGCACTTTCAGGAGCAGCTGTGCCTGGTACTGCCTTGAGCTCAGCTAATTATGTGAGCATTGTCCAGGCCGGACTTCAGAAGAGGATTGCACTCTAGGACATCAGTGAGGAGGAGGAGTAGTTGGTGTTCCATCTGAGAAAAACAGTAGTTGGATTAGCAGAACTAAATGGAATCAACCAAAACATGTCTCCAAAATGACACAATTAAAAGCTAACATACTTATTCTGTAGAAATGGGTACATTCAGTTGAAAATACTTAATGTAGTAAAGAAAATAAGCTTGATAGGCTTATTTGCATCTAGTTTTTTACTATTCTTTCTGCACCCCTGTTAACTATTATATCTGAATATGGAGCACTTCAATTAGTGTAGAAGAAATCAAGGGACTATTTCATATTGTATTCAGTTTTCCTTCCAGCTTGATATTTCTTGCTTGATATTATGATGAACTGTCAATGAGACAAGGGGTATTAATTTCCAAGGGAACTGTTAAAATTGGGTAACATTTATTGCACTAATAATATGTGTATATCAATTTCTGTGGAAGAATCCAGCATCCTAATCCAATTATAATCAAAAGTCTGTCTGGTCATTTGTTTTGTGCAAGAATGCCTACTGTTTGTTTTATACAATCATATTAATAGGGATATTGTGCTGTGGTGTGCTATCTGAGATGTTGTGCTTAAAACTTAAGTTTAACTATGCCAGCTGCCTCTGAAGCCCTGCATTAAAATGTGTCCTGAAGATGATTAAGTAGTTCTGCTAATGATAAGCTGCAGTTTGGAAACTGGTACGAAAGAAAAGCAATGTTTTGCTGCATTGACATTATGAAACATATGCCTTACTTCCAGAATTTTTTACGTTGTTTTCTTATAAATACAGACAGCAAATTAAACAATGTGCTAAGTATATCATTACTACTTCCTGACTGCAGGAAGTACTATTTTTTTACATAGGTCATAGTTAAGGAGAGCTTTGGAACTGTGAGCCTTACAGCAAGGTGTAGCCTGTATATGCATTCACTTCCTTCCAGCTTTATAGCCTACATACTTTAAGTCATATCCTGGAATGGGCTCCATAATAAAGTACAATTATTTTTATTCAACTACTCTAGGCCTGACCGTTGCGGAATGTGACCAGACTTATGGAGGGTTCTTTGATATTCTGAGGGGTGGAACAGAGCGATTTTTCACTAATATTAAGGATACATCTTCTAAAGTTATCCAGTCTGTGGCCAAGTGAGTAAAAAAAAAAGAAAAATTAAAAAATTAAAAAATTGTGCTGGTAAGAGTTCTAAATGGAGGTACAGGAGTTTACTCCAGAAATGGTAAATTCAGCATATTTGTCCAAGTTTGAGCTGTAATACCTGATAGCTACCCCCTGAGATTTTATGTATGATATTAATATAAAAGTTACTTCAACAGTCATCTACTAAAATGGAGAATGTTGCTGTAAGAGCCTGTCCATAAGTACTACTTGTCCTGCTGTATTTAAAATATTGAAAACTTTTGAGAGATTAGCAGGTGGGGGCTGAAGCAGCATGGAGAATTATTAGATAGGGCCTTCATGAATAAGAGAGGAATTAAAAAGATGGAGTGGTTAGAGGTACAAATCAATGGAAGAGATGTGAGGAGGGCAAAAACCTGCAGGGAAATAAGCTCTTCAGTTTAGTTTCTAGGTGGAATCCTATGCCTTCAAGACAGTGTGAGAGGAACTTCACTGTTTGTCTCCTTTGCCTTGTATTGCATGTGCGAATACTCTCATATTTAGAGGTGTACGTTTTCAGATTTGTGATTATTTTCTTTCTAATCAGGTTATCAGCCCCATTTCAAATACTTCTAATACTTCCGTATGATCAATATTAATCAGTCTGTATAATTTATACATTTTTAGCTCATAATAAAATTCTGTGCAGTGTTAAAGTGTTCTCTTAGTTCTAGTAAGAGCAGGTAAGTCTCTACCAAATACTGTGTCTGAACTAGAGCCTCCAGAAGAATACTGAACTCTGTTTCTCATTGTAGGCTTTGTGTCCCTTTAATTGGGATGTTGTGTTACAGCTTGTGAAATACATTTCTTCATATGTAGTTTTTTTTCAGAATGTGTGTGTTACTTGTACTGCTCTAAAATATTTATAATGATCAAGTAAGTTTGAGTTGTACATAGTGCACCTCTGTATCCACTTCAAGTGTATTTTTATCTGTTTTCTCTTACACTTAGTCTGTTTAAACTTCTAAATATGGCTTAGAAAGACCAGGTACTCTGTTTTTTAAAGGTTGCGAAAGCTGTATTGCTTTGGATTTGTCCTTAAGCTTTCTGTTGAAATAATTGGGACAGTGGCATTAAACTTTTCTCCCTGGGTAAACCACATGGACACAGGACAGGGAGGTTTACAAGGGGAGCAAACTATTCCATGATGAAAAGCAGTTTTGGTGAAGTTACAAGCCCTACTTTCCCAGGTTATGTATTAGATCTTACTATGTTTTTATTGTACACTACATGCATCTCAAGTACTCCTACACTTCACTTTCTTATTCTCTTGACTCCGCATGACTTTCTGGGTGCACCTTCATCACTTAGTTATATTTGAAGCAGTTTTCTCTTCCTGCTCTTGAAAGTGGTTTCTTCCTTAAAGGCTGCTGGAAGTTTAATTCCTTTTTTTAATTTCATCTTGTGCAGTTTTTCCCTTTTCTAGTAGTGGATTTGGACTGTCTAAAATTGTCTTTTTAATGTGAAATGGCTTGCGATGTGCCTACACCTTATTTTTATTTCTCTTACCTTACAGATGTGTGTAGCTTTTTTGCTTTGTGTGATTTCCTTTGCTTCCATAGTAAGTGTAGTGGGCAAGGAATAAAACAGTAACTGTACATCTAACCACATCTGCAGAGCTCATCTAACAACTTCTGAAGTACTGGACAGTGAGTACTTGCTGTCTGAAAAGATTCTATTCAGTTCTCATGATCTTCTCTACAACTGTTCATTTAGATTATGGTGACTGCCCAAAATAAGTCTCTCATTTGTCTTATTGTTGAGACTTAGTATGCCTCTTTTCAGTTCCTAGTTAGTCTTCTGTGGCTGAACACAACAACTTAGTGCATGGGTTGTGGAACTTATTAAATACTAGCCAAAGGAAAACTCATTGCTTTTACCTTGTTTGTCTGAACTACAATAAGTCACATATGGATGTTTATTAGAATTGAGTATCTTGAAAATGTAATTGACCTCATAGTCATTTGTAGCTTTTAAAGGGTGGGTGTATTGTCATGTCCATATAGGATCAATTAGCCAGAGATCTTTTCAAGCTACTGAGGAGTGCACATTTGCATGGAGTGTGGTGGATTGACAGAGGTTTGTCAGTGTATGCTATGTCCTAAGATTCATCATGAGGAGATCAGTCTATCAGTCTCTCTCAGATGTTTTGGACTTGTTTGGTTGAATGAGGGTTTTTGTTTAGGTGACTCCTGACTGTCACCTTTGACACAATATTTGAAACTGTCAAATTTTTGTTTAAATTCTGCACTATGATAAGCAAATCTTGGTTTTGTGGAGCACCTTCTGTCTCCATACAAGTGTGTTTTTCTTTTCTTATATTGTCTAAGTGGATTTAGTCATTGTGCTGAGGAGTGGGGAAAAAAAGAGGGAATGTAATTCTCCTAGTGAGAATCAGTTACTTTAGTACTTATTTTCCAGTGACTGAAAGACAAATTCTCTCCACTTGTAATTTGCCAATCTTATTTAGCAGCCCTGAGCTGTGTACTTTTCATTCTTTGTATTGCATTTTATTTTGAATTCTTACTGTATTTAACAGTTCAGTGAAATGGCAAAACATGAATTAACATGACCAATACTTACTCTTCTGTCGGGCCTAAGGTAGGCTTGGTCCTTTAGTATTTAACATTCACTATTCTGCTGAGAGTTCTACCACTGGGCTTCTGCATTCTTAAACTGTGCTTTAATCAAGCTGAGTTGTGAATTCTTTGTTTGCATGTACCATAGGACGTGTTTGTTCCTGTCATGTTTATTCTCTGCCTTCACAAACTTGTGGATGTAGCTGATACAATTGGTGATGTGAGAATACCTCTTCTGCTGTTGCATCTTTGACTGCCTTTCCAAAACCCTTCAACCAACATAAGAAGCAGACATTCTGGAAAAATTAAAAGTCTCTTCTTTGTCATGCATTTTCCTCACCCCACTTAAGCACTTTTCATGTTGGAGTCGTATCATTTCATTAGGTAGGCTCTTTGCTTCCTACTTATCATTGCTTTTCTGAATTACAGGGTTACTTCCTTTGTCTGAAGACAGACTTCTATTTCACTGAATCCAAACTACAGTGTAAGATTTAAGTGTTTTGTTGTTGTGGCAAAAAAAAGTTAATTTTTTTTCTGTAGCTACCTTTAGCTTGATTCTGATTTTGGTCTCTTGTTAGTCCTAGTAAATAATAAAATCTGAAAACTGAAACACTACAGGCTGCTAGGAACAGGAGAGCAAATGAGGACCATCTTCACTGTCCTCCAGGCCATCTCGGTTGCAAGTGTCATAACCTCTGTATAAGGTTCAGGTCAAGCAGTTGCAGCAGCTTGCAGTTAAATGAGAGAGGACAAAGAGCAACAGAGGTTCAGCCCTCTTGTTACAAGCTGACTTAAAAGTAAACACCAGGGTGGAGATGGAGAAGATATGCATTACTTTGTGAAGTGGCACCATCTGCACAGACAAGAGCTTGGATCCAGCAGATGAGCCCATGTGTGCCTGAAGCTCAGCCTGCAGCTGTGCAGCCACAGCATTTCTGTTAAGCTCATTGGTTTTGTCGATTGTGGAGCTTCTGTGCCTTTGACCAGTTTTTATGCTTGTTGAGGCCTACATCCATACAGGTGACAAATGGCCTGCCAAAAAACATAGCTAAGTGTTTTAAGGATCAGATCTTCACTGGTATTGAAAGCAGCAGGCAAAACCTGTGATCAGTCTTCCATTGCTTTGTTAGAACAATCTTTTGCTGAAGAGATTATGATGTAGTAATCTAGGAGCACTAACTGCCTTTTATGCTTGCTTTCTTTGCTTTTAGGGTAATTTTGTTTCTTGTTTAGTATTTTATTTCATGGATCTTTGCATTGCACTAGATAGTTCCATGATTAATTCAATTTTAAGAAGCAAAACCAAGTGGAAACAGATGGATGCAAATTTTAGTGCTGTTTTTCTTCCTGACTTGTAAAAAATTGGTTTGTTTTTTTTTTTCTCTTAATAGTTAGTGCCAGTGTTACCAGTTGCAGCTTAACCTCGGTTTTACAGCCTTGGAGTGATAATGGTTTTGTGTTCTACAGCTGTTGTATTAGTTGGTCCTTTTTCTTGATACCAAAAAAAATTGATATTAGAATGTTTACCTGTTTTCTTGCTTGAAGCTGCTGGATGTAATCAACAAATAGCATTTGACACTTCTCATCTCTATAAAGGACTACAATCATCACAAATTTCAGTTTGGCTGCAACAGGATTACTACCTGAGCTTACGTGATGAAGTATGTCCTTCCTAAGGTGCAAAAAATTTTGAAATTGTGCCTATTTGTCTACCTCCTTATGCAAGGTTTCTCAAGGCTGAGGGTTTTGGGTTTTTTTAATGCTTTGTCTAGTGAGACTCAAACTTCTTGTGATTTCAGTTTGAGACAGTGAATCATTATCATTGCTGGGACACTGATTGTGCCATTCTGCATAAGTACTGTTAAATGGCCTTGCATTCAGAAGATTCCTGTTCCCTAATCTAAAATCCTCCTCACTATCCTAATATATTAAATATACATTTATATATACAATGTGTATTTTTAGTCATTTCCTCTGACCTCCATCATTACTAGCAAGCAGCAAAGAATCAAAACTTAATGTTCTTTCTTGGTGTTTCAAAATTTGAGTGCAGTATCCTAGGTCTGCTCTTCTAAGCAGTGTCATGAAACTGTATCAGGATATAAAAGTTTTGTTAATGCCTCTGAATTAATTAAATGAGCATCATAGTGCTTTGATGACATTTCGATATTCTGGAGTTAATAGGCTACTGAGATATTTAAGTTAGGGATGTCTGAATCAAGTTTCTGTTGGTGAGATTTGTTCTTATTTTGCCAATCCAGGACTGCAGACCTGTGTAGTTATACTCAAGGTCGTTGGCTTGCACTGGATCACTCCAGTTTTTTTCTCTTGCTTTTTGATTCTGCAACATAGCAGATACCATAGATACAAAAAATAATAGTGGTCTTAAATTAGTTAATTGTTGACATAATGTGGATTATTAGGTAAAGGTGCAGGGAATAGACTTAAGTATCGCTGTGAGATTTTTTGAAAAGGCTGCACTTGTAAACTGTGCACAATTGTATGAGAGAGAGAAATGAGTAACAATTAATGCCTTGCTCTCTATCAGAGTTCTGGAAGTGAATTTTTGGAATAGTTATTTAAATGAGGAAAGAGATTCAGGTACCCTCTATGTTGAGTGCAGGTAGCTTGGGATGCAGCTGCTGTGGGAGCTGCAGGTTGAGCTCTGGCTGGGAGCCTGAGGCAAGAGGTCAGGAATTGCCAACCCCTGGCACAGCAAAGGGCACAGGGACCTGTGACGCAGCTGGGTGACTGGACACTGAGACACAGCAGGAGCCAAGGACTCAGCAGGAAGACCTCGGATTTTGGCACCCATAGCCTGTGAAAGTATAATAGCCCACCATTTCCTTTCTTGGGAGTCCCTCCTGGGAGGCAGCAGTTCCAGCTGTTACTCTGTTGCTGTAGGAGGATTAAATTACTTAAAGCAATCATAGATCCGGGACTCTGCTATGGGAAACCTGGGTTCAAAATGGTAAGGAAGGAAACCTGGTCTGACTCTGTGAGTGTGGGTGTGTAGGCAGTCAAGTGGGGCACTCATCAGCTCTCCAGCTGCAAAGGGGCTTCAGTCCTGGCAGTGACAAGTCTGGTGGGGGTTTGAGTGTGACTACCAGAGTCCTTCCTGAGTGAGTAGACAGTGAAGCGTTCTTGACACTGTCCATATGGAATCTGGATATTGGGCAGTGTGGCCATCTGTGCCAGATAGTAACATGCCAGAGTTATGTAATTTAAATGTTGATGTTCAACTAACAGTCTTTCTTTTAAACATGGAGATATTCTTCATTAAAAATATTAGTGTAGCCTCATTAGGCTTTCAAACTGACACCCTACAGTGCATTTTTATTACTAAGAGCAGAGGCTGGAGGAGTAGGTTAAAGATTAAAGGCATCTGTACGAAATCCCACAGATGGTTTTAGTGCAACTGATTTAAATGAGTAAGTGCTTAAACACAGTATCTGTTCTGAATGCTCTGCTCTGAAACTCTTGAAATCTGAATGTAACAAGCTGCAGATGGAGGCAATGAAACATTCATGGTGGTAGGTGCCACCCGAGAGATCTGGCTTTTAGACTTAAGACTTGAATGGTTTTATCTCCCAGTACTAACGCCAATGTGTTCTGTTTCAGTTATGCAAAAGGAGACTTGGATATATCATACATCACTTCCAGAATTGCTGGTATGATATCTATATCTTTCATAAACATAATTTCTCCTTGGTCTTAATATATGAAAAATTTCAACTGCTCTTTGTTCTGTCTTCAGTGATGTCCTTTCCAGCTGAAGGTGTAGAATCTGCCATCAAAAATAACATAGAAGATGTGCGGTTGTGTCTGGATTCTAAACATCCTGGCCATTATGCTGTGTACAATCTCTCTCCAAGAACATACAGGCCTTCAAGATTCCATAACAGGGTGTGTAATTTTTTTGTGTATTTCTCTAAAAGGCCTTGAAACACAATATTTTCATTATACCTTCAGCTTTTTATTGTAAAATAGGTTAAAGTAGCTTAATCAAAAAGATGACAAAAGAATAAGTATAAACACAAGGTCAAAGAGTAATCTATACTCTGCTTGTCTTTGCTTTAAATCCAAACTTAGCTGATAGGGACTAATCTTTAGTGTTAACTAAAATCTGTTTTTTCTAGGCTAGTGATATCTTTGAGAACATGCCCATGGACCTTATGTGTTTCAAATTTAAGTGGAGAATACTTAAAGTAATTAAAGTCTTACTAAAATGTTAATCTCTTCAATCTCTCCCATATTCTACTATTTTCCTTTATCAAGTACATAGTGACTGATTTGCATAACCTGTTTCTCCTTGTCCCACTACATACCATTTGACTCCCATATGACTCAGGCATAGCTGACTGATTATTCCCACCATCTTCAGTGTTGTTGCAGCTTTAGCTGAGCCTCCATTATCCTTCCTGGCAATTTCTCTGATGCTAATATGAAGGCATTTGCCTAATTCAGCAACAAGGTGTTGAGGACATCTTTTTAGGTGCTGAGATATTGGACTTAAGTGTCTGCTCCTACGTAAACCTCAGCTGTGGTGTGAGAGGCTCAACAGTCAGGACTGTTACTGTGTTGCAAGTTGTCCAGTACTTCAACAGTCTGTAGTCATCATGTCCCTCCCACACAATACTGTCTGCCAAGAAGAGAGTCTAGAACCATTATTTGTTACAGAATAATAAAGCCTTTTGGGCCTTATGCAGAACCGTCCTTAGTATTATTTCAGTTATCGGAGTTGACTTAACCTGTCAGGATGAGGTATAGTTAGTGTATTCTTTCTAGTGCTGTCACTTCCTTTTGTTTCCTTGTAAACATGATAAAGTATTGTCACACCTGAAAGAAATCATTACTGCCTCTTTGGATGAAGGCAATCAGCTTCCTTATCTGCCTCTGGTTCAGTATGAGGTTCAGGCAGAGGCTATTCAAGATGGAAGACAAAAAATCTTGATTATGCAGGAAATTGACTGCCTGATTATTTGTAGCAGGTACCTCGAAGCAAATTGTTCAGCAAATCTTTTTAGCACTAGATTGCTGGAAAGTCTGAGACTGATGTAGTGAACTGATTTATTCCACATCTGGAAAGTGATCAGTCTCTGTTTATGGAATAATAAATTCTGTGACTGGGAATTTGCTTACCAACGGATTTTTGGTTATGCAAGTCTGAAGTGTCTATACACCTGGTATTTCTGATGTGTTGGTACTAAGACTGGTAATATGATCTTGGTTTTGTTGGGAAGTCATAGTAGGTCATAATTAGTTGAAACATTACAGGTTCGTGGCCACTTTATTGTCTAGAGTATTTAGGAAGGCAGTTATTTTTACTTGGAAACAAACTCTAATTGTATTTGGAACTTTTACCTGCCTATTCTTGAAACTGAGATGTCCAGCAATACTGACTAACTTCATTGTTCAGTGCTGGGTGAGAGTAGCCATGTAGAAACCCAAAGAAGCTTAGTTTTTACTTTAATGCCTGCAAAAGGTGATTATGGCAAGCCTTTAAACATGATCAGAGGAGAACAGCTTCTGAAATTCATAATTCTGACACTTTGCTTAGAAGGTATTTATGAAATTATATATTACTTGTTTCTTGCTATTTGGTATCTCTATGAAAGTTCTATAAATTTCTTTAATCGTGGTTAAAATTAATGATAGTTTTGAGGTCTTTTCTGCTAGTCCTTCTTGTTATAAGTTGCTCTGAAAGTTTAAGCACTATCCATCATTCTGCTAATTGTCAGGACACTTAGAGCTTAAAACACAGCTAAAGAAACAGGAAGTAATGTTGTTTTTGTTACATCTTGTAGGAAACCTAGTGTTTGAGTAGAAAGTAAACAGTAAATTAAAAGGAAAAAAGTCAGTACTTTTTGCTTTTTTGAATACACAGGTTTTTTTAGGCTGTATTCTTTTGCAGTGTTATGATTTAGCTTTAGCCAGCATCCAAGCCCCACACAGTTGCTTGCTTATTCCTCCCTGGTGGAACTGGGGAGAACTCATGGGCTGAAATAAAAGCAGTTTAATAGGCAAAGCCAAAACCACAGTTGCAAGCAAAGCAAAACAAGGAATTTATCCCCCTTTTCCCATGAGCAGGCAGGTATATAGCCATCTCCAGGAATGCAGGGCTCCATCATGCATTATGATTACTTCAGAAGACAAATGCCATTGCTCTAAATGTTTCCCCTTCCATTCATTTTCCCCAGCTTTATGGGTTGAGCTTGATGTTGTATGGTATGGAATATTCCTTCCGTTAGCTGGGGTAACCTGTCCTGGCTGTGTCCCCTCCCAGCTTCTTGTGCCCCCTAAGTGTGCTCACTGGTGAGGTGATGTGAGAGGTAGAAAAAACCTTAACTCTGTCTAAGCTGTACTTACCAAAATTAAAAATGCCTGTGTTATCAACACCGTTTCCCTCATAGATACAACACATAGCCTCATTTAGTTACTACAAAAAAAAAACTACTGAAACCAGCACACAGTACTGTTGTAATATTTGAGATGTACTGAAGCCCACATTGAATTGTGTGGTGAACAGGAATATAAAGGACTTTTTGCCTTAGCTTTTCTTTGTTTGCTGGTGACTTTCCATAAGCTTGCACTAACAAAGGAATATGCAATTTAAATCTCTTGCAAAGTGATGCTTTTTGAGGTGGCCTTATTTTTTTTATTTAAAACACTAGAGTACAATGAAAAGTTGTAGGAGACTTAGACTGTTTATTTCAGCCTTTTTTCCTGTGCTTGGCACAGTTTTTTGTGATGATAAGCTGTCGTAATTCATCTCAGAGTAACCCTTGAACTGTTTATCTAGATAGGAAGACATGTTGCTGATACGAAAACTTAGTATTCAATATCTGGCAATTGCAGTTGAGACTAAAAACAAATAGAAAAAGCTTCATTTGTAACTTCCTTGATCCTGAATATATCTACTCTTTAGGTGTTTCAAGTGCCCCAAGAATCAAGTTTGCATCCCTACTGGACAATTGATTTTAAGGATACGGATTCTTAGCAGTGAAGCTGATCTTTTGTTAGTGTTTTGAAGCAGTAATTGTAAATGGAATATTACTGAGCAATTCAAGCTCTTTGAACAAAGGGCAAATATTAAAAGAAATCTAATCTTTCTGTTGTTGGGGTTTTTTTGTGTTTTTTTTTTTTTGTTTTTTTTTGCTAAAGTATATGTGCACAAATTAAGTTGAAAGCTGTTTTATTTTACTCCTTGCTCTAAGAATATTTCAGATAGTAATCTGAGTTCTTGATGCTTCTTTTGCAGCAGATTTGTAGACAGTGATGCTTTTGAGAGGCTACCTACAACAAAGATTAGAAAGTATTAAAGGAATAAAGTAGGTATTTATTAAAAAGGCCGTCAAAGATACACCTTGGGCAGTACAAGAGCCTCAGCCGAGGCTACACCCAAGATGGACGATGGGTCACACATTTTCACACTTTTACAAGTTTTGGTGCATTTACATATTTGGGTTAATTGTCCAATTACAGCTTCAGGTTATGAAGTCCTATCCTCTCAGACTGCTCTCCACAATTCGTTGTTGTTTATACTTCTTGGGTCCTGAAGCTGCAACAGTGTCCTTGGTTCTCAGGTTGGAAAAGGATTGTTTTGTCTAACTAAACTGTGAGGAGAACTTGCTAACACTTTATATGAAGTTCAGAGTTATGTACCAATGCAGCACAGAATCTGACAAATATGAAAGCTAAAATTTAAGCATCAACAGAACTAAAGTTTTATTGCACTTCATCCTAAAAAGTGGTGTTTACAGTGTATAACAGTACTTTTCTTGAACATCTTGCTTCATTTCAACATGAAAGTGGCATTAAAGTGTAAAAATGCCTTGTAGACATTTGCATAACCGAAGTTGTGTATGTGTGACAATATAATACTGTTTCTCATGTTGACTGTTTCTTGTCTCTCATTGCAGGTTTCTGAATGTGGCTGGCCAGCAAGACGAGCACCAAATCTTCAGAATCTCTATAGCATATGCAAGAACATGCATTTATGGCTGAAACAAGACCAGAAAAATGTTTGCATTGTGCATTGCCTTGTAAGAAATTGCTTTAAGTCTAAAGTGCTTTGTTCAATAGAGCTTTAAATTGTGAATTGTGCTAGTATCCATTCAGTTTGTGACCGTTACTGGCTTTCTTTACTGGAAGCCCCAGGGTCAATTCCTTCCTGCTGTGATTGTAGGGAAGTTACTTGCATAAATTTTCTCCTTAGGGAAATTGGTAGGGTAGTGTAGCCCTTGCTTACTTGCATTTAGAGTGGAAGGCAGTATACCGGCAGTATTAAGGCAAAGTAGCCTTTAGAAGAAAAAAAAAATCTGCTCTACTCTTTCAGTATTTGCTCCATTTCTTGTTTTCTGTGTGATAGATGGGTGTACACTGTAAAACCCATTACTGTCCATTTAGAGTGTAATCTGTAGCCACAGAATTTCAGAAACTGACTGTATGACTTCTGGTTTACTTGCTTTTACTGGCAGCAGATTGTAGATTTCACTATTCTCCAAAGTATTATTAATTTTGATATAACCAAAAAAAGCAATAAAACTGTCTGTACAGCTACCTCATATCAAACATGGTGGGGGAAGAATGAATTCAAAGATTACTTTGTCCAGACTTGGAAAATTGGGTCACTCTTACATTTGTTTAAGAGACTTGCATGTGAAATTTTGACGTTCTTATTTTGCTGCGGAGTAAAAAGCAAAACATAACTATGTGACAATGCTTGCAACGCTGTTGGAAAACATTGAACACCTGCCTGGTGATATGGTGTAGCCATCAATAGGGAATATCACTATCAGAGTCAAAACCAGGATTTGTTAATCTGACAAACCATACTTGTGTGTTATGTAGTGTTTTGCAAGTAAAAAGCCAGTTCATGTCATCTCCTGAAAGCCAGTATAATTTTCAGTGATGCTGTGAGGTTAGGCATCTAATTGTATATTAATGGGGTACTTCTAATACCTCGGTGTCACGTGATTGCAGGTAAGATGCAGATGTGATGGATTAGCACCAGTTTTTGTAACATCTTTCCCTTGAAGTCTTTTGTTCAAGGTACCTAACTCATTCCTTTTCCTCACATGTGAGGGAAACTTTTGTATGTACATGGGTTTGTGCCAGATGTGATGTAAAAAGTGTACACCAGAACTTAAAGAAACAAATTATAAAAATTGTATTCCATGTTGCTAGTAAACAAACTTGGAGAAGTCCTGTTCTGTCAACCATTATATCTTTCAAATTTTCTGCTTTTTATAATACAGGGATGTATCTGGGATATGTGTGTAGCTGGGATTCCTGCAGAAAGAAACTCAGTGTTTTAATGTCTTTCTCTTGGTTTCTTGGCAAGCTATTAACAGTTTTAGGCAGAAGTATAAAAAGTCTACTGTGGTTTAATTCTTCTGAATCTTATACTTCTCTTTTAGCAAAAGTCCATGGCTGTCAGTCAAAAATAGCAGCGTTCTGGGATTTCAGATAGCAGCCAGGAAACAAACCTAAAAAATGGGTATTAGTGACAGTAAGGTAAAGAACATCAATAGAAAATTTCAAATAGTGTTAAGCTAAAGTAGTTATTCACATTTGAACAAGGAAGTAATATGTAGTTATCTTTTGTATGCTGTGGAAATTAAATGACAGCCTTTCATACTCAGATACAAATGTCAAATCAAACAATGGCACTAGACCTTGGACATCATGACATTAAATAATGATAGGATATGGGATACATAATGGGATGTTCTTCAGTAACTTGGATAACGCTTTTTCCACTAGATTTACTAACAAGTCTACTTATTTTTTTACTAGGATGGAAGAGCAGCATCTGCTGTTGTAGTTTGTTCCTTTCTGTGTTTTTGTCGTCTTTTCACTACTGCTGAAGCTGCTGTTTATATGTTCAGTATGAAACGCTGTCCACCTGGCATTTGGCCTTCTCATAAAAGGTACTGTAAGGTACTGTTGAAGCAAGTAGTTATTAAATTTTGAATATGGTATAGGATGTCTTTAGAAAGATAAATTATTTCAATAATAATGTCTGTGTTCAAACACGTTTTTCCAAGTATTTTGCTGCATCATGAATAGAAGGTAGTTCTGAATTTTCTGAGCCTGTAAGTACTGATCAGAAGTGGGTGAAGTATGCCCTGTGGTGGTGAAGTGTTAGGAATGAAAAAAAGGATATGCAGAGCTTTTGAATGCTTTCTTAATTATAAAATCCTTATCCACATGTGTAAGACTTACTTCATGTTTTCTAGTTTATTACAATAGGTTTTATTATGTCAGAACACTACAAGCTCTGAGGGAATACCAGAAATTATTTCTGTCAATTGGGTAAAAACACTTAGTGACTTTTTTTTTTGGAGTGCACGTGGAGATGAATTGCATGTACTTTGACAAATGTTTTAAGCTGTTTATTTGATTTAATTTGGTAGATCTTACAACGATAAAGCATGAATAACAAGTGATACTGGTAGTAAGAGTGTTTCCTACAAAAAGGATTAGATTTTGAAGTGTGGGAAATAAAGTATTAGTTCAGTATAAATGACAGATTATGTTTTTGTACACATTTATTTAATATATACTTAAGGGGTTCTCCACAAAATAATATGTATTAATCAGGACAAGTTCAAAGCCTTTAGGAAGATTTGAGTGATCCGTTCTGTTTTATGTCTAGTTTCTTTTACAAGGCATTCTATGTGAAGCTAGACTCTTTTGTGTCATTCTGTCAGATTTGAAAATCTGTTTGCTGAAGGTGGTAGTAAATGTTCCCACTGTTTCACTGTTAACACTTACCAATGCTTAGTGACTGGGTAAGAATTGAAGAAACTTGCTTATGTGTTTCTTAGAATTTTGTGCTCTAAATTAGCACCTTCTGGTTTTGGCAGATACATTGAGTACATGTGTGACATGATGGCTGAAGAACCCATTATTCCTCACAGCAAGCCCATCCTGGTCAGATCAATTGTCATGACTCCCGTTCCGCTTTTCAGTAAGCAGCGTAATGGCTGCAGGCCTTTTTGTGAGGTTTATGTGGGAGATGAGAGAGTAACCACTACCTCACAGGAATATGACAAAATGAAGTAAGTACAGATTATGACTTGCTCTGAAACAGCAAGTTACATTTTTCTAGATTCTAGCATTTATGTGTTTCTAGTTTCCTCTGTGTCCTTTAGGCTGGTCTCAAAAGGTAAGTTGTGAATGTGGTTGTTACAGCAGCTTGGATCTGGTCATGCAGAACAGTGAGGTTGGCACACTGGGCACTGCAAGGCAGTGAGCAAGACCCTCTACTCATTCCATGTGATGTAAGATTGGGAACACTGATCCCCGATATACTTGTGCTGAGCCTAGCATCCTGTCTTGGTCCTGGAAACTGTAAGGATCCCCCAGGATGGCAGCTGCAAGGTGACTGCTTATTAGCCCCTGTACAGCTCTGGTGTCTGCACAATTGCAACTGGTACTAACACTGCTCAATGTGGGTAATCATAGACAAGAAAAATGAGAGAATACTAAAGTCCTTCTAGCTTTTCAGTTACTGAAGGCCTTGGAGAAAGCAGGCTAAATCTAAAGTAATACACTATTTAATTTCTTTCTAAACTAAATTAATCATTGTTATATTTTGGTTTTGGTTTTTTTTCCCTTCAGGGAGTTTAAAATTGAAGATGGGAAAGCAGTAATCCCACTGGGTATAACAGTCCAAGGAGATGTTCTCATTGTGATCTATCATGCCAGGTCAACTCTAGGAGGACGACTACAAGCCAAGGTAATGATAAATTTAAGAGCCTGAATGGAAGATTTCCAATTTTGTACTCTTCTAGTTATCTACTGAGTACTTTGATTTTTTTACTATTCTTTGTTCAGAGAAATGTTTGAGGTTTCTCATTCACTTGTGAATTCGACCGTTTCAAGCCTTCTGAGTATGCTCACTCCTAATGCTGTACATGTAGATGCTTTCGTAAGCATTTCTGGAAAGTACTTCGGTACTGATAATTGTTATATTTGTACAGAAAGCCCCTAGCCAGCTTTTTGAAGCAGCAATTATTATCTGCTAAGTTGCACAAGCCGGAGCTTTTTAATTCTGTGCACACAAACTGAAAACAGAGGAGAAATACCGCTCAGCAGAAAAGTGGGATTCCAGAGACTGCCTGTACAGAACAGGCTAGAAAAATCCATGTGGTTTTATAGCCTATTTCCAAAGTCATGTTCAGTTTTTGTAGCTAATTTTCTTACTTGTCTTTGTTCTACTAGGGAGAACGCATATTTCCTTTTTTAATACAACTGTGGATGCAAATGTATTGCAAAATCACAAAAAACTTGTTAATGAAACCTGTCTTCAAAATTTTTTAAGAGATAGGCATGTTCTTTTTTCTCCAGATAAGTAACCCAAATTAAACTTGGAAATCTATGTAAAAGATAAATTTAGAGCTTGGAGCTTTGTGGAAGTTGATCAGCCAGTTTCCCAGCCAATTTTGGTACATGTGGGACATACATGTGTATTCATACATAGTTAGTGTTACTGATGTTGCTTTCCCTGTGGTTTTTTTCTGCTTTGTGAGTAGGAAGGTATCAAATCTTGTCATGTTGTAGAGGTTCAACAGGACCTTCCAGAACACCTTAAAACTAAAAACTCGGTGAAATGATTCCTTAGTGCACAAAAAACCCCTACTGTATGGTTCAAGGTCATCAGGAGACAAAATTTACCCAAGGTTAGGTTATATTCCTTGTACCACCTCATTTCTATTCATGACAGAGTTTCTTTGATGTGGTTTTTCTGGCATTTATTCACTGATAGGAAAGATTAGAATTTTCTCAGCTGTCAGCTATAACACAATAGATCAACAGTGTGTGTGATGATCCGGGTTTGGAGGTTTGATGGAACAATATTCAATGTGTCCTTAGTTTTATGTGCGGAATGGAGGGGAAGGATCAACCCTCCTTAATCTGTGGCAATGCTTTTTGTGTTATTTGGTTTCTGGCTATGGTGTTCAGTAAATGCTCACTTACAAGGAAAGCTTTCATAATTCAGTTTTATTATATCATATTTTCTGGACTATTACTGTATGACTTCTTTGTAAGGACTGGCAAGACTATTTCACAGGTGTTGTGACTAATGCTAGGAAAGAAATACATGCTACATTGATCAGTGAGCTGTAATTGGGATTCGTGCAAGATGAGGAGCTAGGAATATTGTATAATAGCATTTTCCGGACACTCGTATTCCCATCAGGCATGGGGAAGGTAGTTTTTTCTGTGAACCATTGAGCAACTAAAATGAGTCCATTCAGAAAAGCCTTACATTTCTGTCTGGAATGAATGGATGACTTCAAGTTGCACAGAAAAAAACTCTTTGCATGCCTTCTGAAGTGTCCTTGTAAACGTGCCACATTTAACACGGTTTTAAATCTATTCCTTTGTATATGACATACATATATTTCTTGATTGGCATATTGCACAATGGATTTTTCTGAGCATGTTATTCAGAAAAGGAACAAGGGTCTTACAGTTTTAGCCTCCACTACAGGATCTGGAAATACTTCAGACTTTGATAGTCTGTTTTGAGGTTAGTGATGAGACATATCTACCTGAAGGTCTTTTGGTTTGTTAGTGCTAGTAATAGATCTATTTATGTTCTGTCTCAACTGCATTTAAATCTTTCAAGATAAAGTATACTTGTAATTTAATGGAAATAGTTGTAATTAAATGGAAATTTTTGTAGCAAAGCAAATACTTCAGAATATTTCAATACTGATAATATTTTGCATTATGTTAAAGTCACAACTCTGTACATACTGTTCATGTGGATTTATACAGTTTCCTGTTTCTTGTTTTCAACAGATGGCTTCAATGAAGATGTTTCAGATTCAGTTCCATACAGGCTTTGTGCCCCGAAATGCCACTACAGTGAAATTTGCCAAGTATGTTGAGACCTTTTTGTAGGAGACTGGGAGAAGTTTTGTTAGAAACTGCTTAACCTGCCAAACATCAATATACAGCAGGGAGAGGAAATATAGTTAGTGCAGGAAGTAGATTACTTTGATTCTAATAAGAGCCTTTTGTTTACTCACCTTAAGGTAACTAAATGTTTTGTTCATGATACCAAAAAAACCCCACCAAACCCAAAAACCTATGTACAAAAATACCGTCTGTTTAAAATGGGAAAAGTAAACAAATACAGCAGTTTTAATGTCTTATGCTATTTGCTTTGGAGTTTTGTTTTGGACTGCAGTAGATATAATCCAGTTAGCCGTCAGTATCAAGAAACTTCTTGCTGTGTCTTTACAGATATGATCTGGATGCCTGTGACATACAAGAGAAATACCCTGATTTATTTCAAGTCAATCTGGAAGTAGAGGTGGAGCCCAGAGATAGGCCCAGCTGTGAACAGCCACCTTGGGATAACATGAATATAAAGGGACTGAATCCCAAGATCCTCTTCTCCACCCGAGAGGAGCAACAAGAGATTTTATCAAAATTTGGTAATGAATCCCTTGAAAAACTAGAGAATGTGAAAAAGTTTTCAATGCACTTAGTGTTTGAGGCTTTTGTTTAATTTTTTATGTTCCATTAATTGGAAGAAAGATAAAAGGGTGGGGTTTTTTGTAAATATCAGTTAAAAATAGGCATTGTATGGAGAAGCTTAAGTTATCCTCCAGTAATGGATTATAATTATACCTGTCTTACTTTCACTGTGCTTACATGTGCTTGCCTTAAAGCTAGGAATAGGCCATTTGCAGGGAAGGACTACTAGCAAATGGAATTGTAACAGTCAGTATTTATAGACACAATATCTTGAAAGGGATTTATTTGGCTAAAGTGGCACCAGTATCATTTCACTTAAAATTATGTGAGCATTCCTCACAAATGGTTTTAGGTAAGAATGTTTTTATCAACATTCTTGTGCAGCCAAGTAATGTTGTAATTAATTTCCTGAACTTTTTCTAATATGTTCCAGCAGGCTTTATTAATTCTACGTATTCAGCGCTTCATCTGTAGATACCTGCATTAGTTTCAGTTAATGCTGTTCAGTATTTTTCTTCTTCTCCTGGTATCAGTGATTAGCTTTGACATTTTCATTCAGGCTCTTAAGCCTTCTCTGTTTCGAGGATAAAGAAGCATGACGAAGATTACTGTGGTGATTTTAGTGATGCATGAGATCTCACCCTATGCTGTTAATATGGTGCACCTCAAATACATTTCTTTTCATACAAGATAGTTGCTGTTGGCCTTTTTTTTTTTTTTTTTTTTTTAAACAGGATATGTGTTGTTTATATTATGATTTAGGCCATTTTCTATTTAACTTAGCTTAATCCTACTGTGAACACCACTGTGAGCTCTCTAAAGCTAAGGTGTTTAGCTTTGTATTATCATTGATGATGAGGCTCTGTAAAAGTTACTATTATTTTCTTAAGTTGCTTCCATTTTCTGATTAATTCATGAAATATAAGGATTTCAGCTTACACTGAAAGTGTTTCTTAAGATTGATGGGAAGGGAATAGAACAGAACTAAGTGCCGTGAACTGATTTTTAAAAAAACCTTGCCATTAAAATTGAATTTACTCTTTCATTAGTCATGATCTTTTATGTATGTTTTCTGAGATGGACTATTTTTTCAGCATCTCTAAGCTGCAACTGAGAATGTGGAAGGAAAGCGGAAAAGTACCAGTTGTGTATTTAAATTTAGATAAATAGGTCTCTCCCAGCCATCTGTTTTTTTTCAAACGATGGGTGAATATTGACTAATTTAGGAAGTCTTCTTCATTTGCCTTGAGGAAACTTTGGTTTTGAGAGGTGATACAGCAGTACGTAACTAACTGCACAAGTGACTCTTACACAAGAGTCACTTAATACCCAATTTCAGTAAAATAAGAAATATAAGAAGCAGTTAATAGCAGCATACGGTGTGTATTAACCCCTTTTGTGGTGTTTTATAACCACTCCATGTTCTTCACTGGTTTTGCATATTCTGGGTTTTTCTACAGCTGCATTTGCTTTTTTCTGTTTTTCTGTCTCTTAATGCAGATATTGTTGATAGCTCTTGCATGTTTTAGGGGGTGGTTGGTACAAGTGACGTGTTAATTATGTTTTCCTACAAATGTAAATAGAACGCTTGAGTGTTACTTTATGATTCTGATTTAATGTCCTAGTTCAAAACAGGGTTTTAGTAGTTTTTGCAGTTGAAAAGAAGTTAATGCTAATTTCAAAGATGGAAGGGGGGGACAAAAATTCGCATTTGCAGAGCAATAGATTGGAACAGCAGTCAGCCTGAAAGACATGTATCATGTGCAGGATTGAGAAGCTTCTCTCTAAGGGCTCTGGTTTAAATTCTGTTTTATAGGGAAACCAGAGTTGCCTAGACAGCCAGGTTCAACTGCTCAATATGAAGCAGAGGCATCCCAGTTGGAGCAGTCCTCAGAAAGTGCACCTACTGATACAGAATCCCCACACAGCAGTAGCACTGATGCAAACAACTTCTTTCATTCTTTGGACTGGAAAGGTATGGGTTTTCCTCTGAAGTCACTATGTGGTTTATGTTTTTCTTGTATGCCTTCCAGTGAATGCTTAAGCCTTCTTAGGCAGCAAAAATCTCTGATTCACTAACCATGAGGAAAAGCTATTTAAAGAGTGAGCTCTGCAGAATAACAAGTGGTTATTCTGCTTCATTTGGATAAACACCAAGTAAGGGGGTTTGGTGTTGGGTATAACTTAAATGCTGAGCTAAATTTTTCCTTTTCTGTAAAAATCTTAACCTTAAAGGTCTGCAAGGAAGCTTTTCACTCCCACAGCCCCAATTTGGCTGAGGAATAGAGGAAACAAAGTAGGGGTGGGGTCCAGACAAGTAAGTAGGAAAATGTAAATTTATAGCACACGTGTAACTCCCTTTTCTGGGTGCTGCCTTGTTGGTGAAAACATCAGCAGCTGCTTATGCTTTTCTTGAGTGCAGCATTTACTGTGAAATCTTGTAAGCTTTAAGAGACACAGGGATCTGAGATGAATGTCCTAGTCAGTCTCATTTTGAAAAATTCATGATGCCTACCTTTGTGGACTAGCAAATATGTTAGTCAGCTGCTGCTTTTTCTGCCCTGTACAAAGAGGTGACCGACAACATGTAGTTCCATTTTCATCAATTCTTATATGAGTTTTGGTTAGTTAGAATTAATTTCATAGGATGTCACCATGAAAGTTTCTCTTACCCTAGTCGGAAGAATAATACTGGTTGTTTAAAGATGTTATTTATTTTTTTTTCCTATTCAAGAGGGAAAAACTCCAGAAAGTGGAATAGAGGACAGTTCACCTAAAAATGATCATGTTCAGCTATCTAATGACAGGGAAGAGAGTGATCCTTCAGATGAGGAGTTCCCGACATTTCCAGATGAGGAAAGTGCAGTAATTGTTGATGAAAAAGACTCTACTCCAGAAGGCGAGTTACTTTTTGAAGCCAGTTTTGAAGCTCCATCTGCACTGTTACAAAAATCTCTCCCTGAAGAGAATGTAGACTTGCTGGGACTAGACTCTGATATTTCAGCAGAACAGAAACAACCTATCTCAGAAATAAACTCTTCATCAAGTAATGCAGACTTGTTGAACAATCTGTTTGTGAGTAATGTGTCACAGGCTTCAAATGAGCCCACTGGAGATCTTCTTGGACAAGGAACAGATTTCTTTTTCAGCAGTCAGTGTCCAGCTGCTACTCAGGGTTCATCTTCAGCAGCAGCCATGTCTTCAGGTATGTGAGTTTAATATCACTACTTGTCACCTGGGCAACACATGAAAACTGCTTCTTGCATTGTGCTTGGAAAATAAATACCATGTTTCAACAGTATGGAGAAGATATGTCAGTCTGTAGCAAGGCTATGAATAGAATAGGTGTTATTTCTGCATGAAGGAGAGAAATCCCTGTTTTATCCAGGTATTCTGTTACGCTGCCAGTATCCTATTAATGTTAAACTCTTGTAAATAGAAAAGTTTCGAATTTTAAATTTAAAGGGAATTTAATATCTTAAAGAATTCTTAGGTTTCCTGTAGGAATGTTACATGCTAGATCCTTTTCTAAATCCATAACTTTCCTTGTTAAGGCATAGAATCGTCAGAACTTGAACTTTACTTAAAGTAATGGCATTAGATGTACAGAGCTGTGCTGCTTAGGTCAAATGTCTGCGTGGGATTTTTAAGTGTTAATCGCATAAGAGTGCTGAGCAACTGGAAATCCTGTAGATTATTGTTCAAACCAGTAGAATGATGATACTCTTAAGAGATGTTTTCTTGCTGGTTTTACTGATGTTGTTGGCAGGTCAGTATCCTTAAAGAGAATGCTGTGTAGTGCTACTTGGTATTTAAACAAGGTGTCTTAGTTCAGAGATTCTGTTCCTCTTACCAGTGGGTACTCATCTCTTCATCACTTTTGGGGAGTAACAATTCTCTGCCTAAAGTTAATGATAAGATTTCTGGGAATATTAGTCTCATAAGCTGGGAAACCATTACAAGGTTTTGTTTGTTTGCACAAAGATAATTCATAGGTACTAAAAGCTTTCATATATAGACACCTAGAAATACTTTTTTCAGAACATTTAGATGATTTAACATATTTTCTTATTTTGAGGCAGTTCATTATTGAACTTTGTTACTGTGGTGAGGGAAGAATAATTTTAATTTACCATTTTTTACATAGGTAGAAATATAAAGGGAACCTTTATATTCTATAAAACGGAGCCTTTATTACATTATCTTTCTTTAACCATGTCTACTGCACGAAACACCTGAGCAGTAGTCATGGATGTATCTCATTCTTATAGTCATTCTCATTCAATGTGTTTCACTGAATTGTATTAAGAGAGATAATTGCATAAGTGAGAATATTTGGTCACTGTTATATTTTGGCTTGCACAACGAACTTATGCTTAAGGTTTTGTTAATGTGTGATGCTATAGTAAATTTGCTTGCAATGTTGTTGAGTCCTGTACAGTGTGGTCATTACCTGAGGATGTGTTGAGGTAATATAGCAGGATTATTCCTTCTCTTCAGCTTCTGAGTAAATCTGGCAGGACTCCCTGGGCTCTTGAGGGGTTTTGACCCTAGAGGGCAGCAGAAACAGGAAGATCTAAAGCCGTGATTCCAGCTGACTGTCACATGTTACTCCATGCTGACTATAAATACTCTTCCAGTTAGTTTTTTCTTCATTGGGAACACTAGAGACCTGCTGAAGTCCTACTTCTATTGGTTTTCATTCTTGGGTTGACGTGCTTTCTGCCCCAGAATCGCCAATGCCTTCAAGTCTGAATGGTAGTATGAATGTTTTACTTCATATTCTTTTTAATAGTATAATATTCCATTTTCTTCAAATCTGTTGTGGATTTGGCATTATGGAGTATTTACAAATGTAATGCTTCTGTGTGTTAGATGGTCACTCAAACTTAAGATGTGTCTTAAATGGATGAAGTTAACAATGTTTTTGAATCGTATGCAGTCTTGCTGCTTTTGTTAGAAGATATAGCTGTTCATATTATGTATGGCTGAGATGCTTTTTGTACCATGTGAAACTTCATTTGTCTAGAAGAGGGAGTAGGTGATTACTCTTTGCCACACAAAATTCACAGAAGGCTGCTGCAATTAATAGCATGAACTTTGATTTTTGTCTGTGCCCTCAGATGAGTAAGGCTTTTTCAACTTCATTTATTCTACAATTTGTCATGAGATAATTTTGTTTCCTGCTTCTTTTTTAGCCGATCCGTTTGACCCATTCACAATGTCATCAAGTTCAGAGAATCAAGCCCTGTCTGGTCCAGACCTTTTTGGGGACTTCCTTAATCCAACTTCAACATCTACAGCTAATACAGTTCCTTCTACACAAAGTTCACTTCCACCTTCTTCCAGCTCAGATTTCTTAAATTTAGGTAAGTGAGCTTCTGGTGTTCTGTTTCTCAGCAGTTTCTTCTCCTCTGTGCATTTGCCTTTCAGCTTAGTGGATTAGTGTCTTAATAGATCCACTTGTTGTGATTGCTGTTTTAATTAGCTTTGTACTCTGGAAGTACAGATGCAAATGCACCAAGAAGCAAGTGTTTTCTGTATAGTGTCATGCTATTATTTATGATGTGACAGGATTTCTAGTATTGTTAACCATATGTTAGGAGTTGGAGTTTCCTCTCAATGATCAATAACTGAGGTACCCAAACATCTGGAAACCTACTTTATAGATGATAGTATGCTATGTTGACTGTATCCAGATTTTAAAGATTTTCTGGAAACCTTGGAAGAGAAATGAGTAAGTCAAGTTATAATATAGCTGGTTCTTAAAGTGCAGGCTGAGGCTAGCTTGCACCTTCCTGACCTGAATGTATTCTGGTAATATACTTACAAAGTACATTATGTAATACTCTAATCTTATTTGTTTCATTTCTCTGATATATTCTTGGCGAAGCCTTTTCCTCATGCATTTTTTTTTAAATCTATTAATCTTTAAACAAAAATCTTTGTGATGTGTTCAGTCTTCCCATCATTCTTTAAGGAGAAGCAGACATTTGCAAAAATGGTGGAATGGTAAAGCTACTAATGTTAAAGCTTTTTGAAAACTGACTTTGAAAGAAAAGTGTGGGTTCTCTCCATAGGGATATGAGTTGTGATCAGTCTGTAAGGGCTCTCTGCTGCTCTCTTATTCCCCTCTTTCTGTATAGGCGCTTCCCGCAGGATACAATCTTTTAAGAACATAGGTCTGTGTAGGGTACGGTCCTTTAAGAAGAGATTGCTATCGGGATGTGGTTCTCCCAGGCGCTGCAGGTCCTGCCAGGAACCTACTGCTGCATGGGGTGCTCTCCCTGGGCTGTGGCTTCATCAAGGACATGTCCATCTGTGTAGGGTCCTCCACAGGCTGCAGGGTGAATATCTACTGTGGTCTTTCACGTGTGTTGTGGGGCAATCTCTGCTCTGGCATCTGGACCACCTCCTCCCATTCCTTCTCCAACAACCTTAACGTCTGCAGGGCTGTTTCTGTCACATCTGTCCTTTCTCTTACAGCTGCTGTGTGTGTTTTCCCAAAGGCATGAAACACGTTTTCCCAAAGGCATCTAGTTTGGAGGCTTAGCTATGGCTTGTGGTGAGTCTGTTGGAACTGGCTGTGTCCAACAGAGAAGCCCACACAGACGCCTACTTACAATGTGCAGGTAGCTAGGAATGGTGGTATCACGCACCTTTTCTTTAATCCAGGGTGATTTATTCCCAGAGCTTATTGCATGCAGCTGACTTGCCTCTCTTTGTTTAGCAGGTGCTCTAGTTGACCCTGATGTGTCAGGGTCAACTGAGTGATGCAGTCTGAGTGTTAGCTACAGATAAACTGGACAGAAAAAAATGCATTATTTGTCTGACTGAGAGAAGGGCTTCCTCTTTTAAATAAAAGGCTATCCATCTGATTGCCCTATCATGTTATTAATCATTATATTCCAGCTGTGATTGATTCTGCTGAGAAGATTCCACTTGCAGCCTCCTTTGCAATGTTTTTGTTCTGTCCTGTAGATAGTAACAGTATGTTTCAGTTGTGTACTTGTATAGTTGCCAGTTTTATGCCACTATTGCTGTCCCTGTGTGAGGTTACCAAACATAAATTTTTTGCTCAATAGAAGATTTGATCAATAAGAATCTGTGGAGCTTATCTCCACCTAGTTATGCATCTGGGATGGGACAAACCAGCATGCAGACAGACTGGGGAATGAGATGCTGGGGAGCACCATGAAAAGGAGCCTGGGAGTCCTGGTCGATGGCAAGCTGAATGAGTGAGCAGTGTCCTGGCAGCCAGGAGGACCAGCCGCATCCTGGGGTGCATCAGGCACAGCAGCACCAGCTGGGCAAAGGAGGGGTTTGTCCTGCTCTGCTCTGCACCGGGCCAGCCTCACCTCCAGTGCTGGGGGCACTTTCAATTTAAAAAAAGACATTAAGCCATTAGAGAGTGTCAGTGGCCATGAGTATGGTCAAGGGCCTTAAGGGGAGGCCGTATGAGGAGCAGCTGAGGTCACTTGGTCTGTTCAGCCTGGAGAAGAGGAGACTGAGGGGAGACCTCATTGCACTTGACAACTTCTTTGTGAGGAGAAGAGGAGGGGACCTACATTGATCTGTTCTCTGTGGCGACCAGTGATAGGACCCAAGGAAATGGGCTGTAGTTGTGTTAGGGGAGGTTTAGCCTGGCTATCAGGAGAAGATTTTTCTCCCAGAGGCTGGCTGGGCACTGAAACAGTGGGAAGTGGTCATTTCATCAGCCTGACAAGAGTTCCAGAAGTGTTTGGAAAACACTCCCATGCACATGATGTGCTTCTTGGGGCTGTCCTGTGCAGAGCCAGGAGTTGGACTCTGTGATCCTTGTGGTTCCCTTGTAACTCAGCATATTTTGTGGTCTCAGCCAAAATCTAACTAACTTGAGAGGCAGGACCTCGAGGTTCTCTAGCTGATGTGCTCAAAGCAGTGTCAAAGTAGAGTGAGCTGTTCAGGATCCCGTCTTCTCTGGTTTTCAGTATTTCCAGTGCTATAGACTCTACAGTTGGGCAATATATGCCAGTGTTGGAGAGATCTTAGGCGAAAGAAAGTATTTTTAATGGAGTTCCCTGTGTTTCAGTTTGTGCCCTTTTGCCTCTTGTCCTTCCACTGAGCAACACGGAGGAGAGTCTGTCTTAGTCTTTTTTTTGTTTGTTTCTTTACATTAAGTATTTTTACACATTTATAAGAATGTTCCTAGCTCTTTTCTCCAAGTTTAATAGTACCAGAACCCTCATATCAGAGAGGAGACAGAAAACCCTTTTATGTATTGAAGTGGAAAAAAAATAAACTATGGATTTCTGTTCACTAGATGTTTATTTGCAATCTTAAGGAGATCACCATCAATATTCAGATGTTAATAACATTTGAACAAGTACAGAAAAAAAAAGGAATATTTTTACATCTGACTTCAATGCTTATTGTTTTATGGTTACTCCTTCTGATTTTACTTGATAGTTTGCACCCTGGTAAGTGTATTAGGATACTTGCTATTTTAATATAATTTCTGGATCTTTCTGGCAACATAGGAAAGATACTTAAAATGTACCTATTTTCTCTTCAGCCTACTGTTTTACACTGATTTCCCAATATTCCTCTATTGTTACGCTGTCTTTAAAAACCGTATGGGAGTGGAGGCTCTGGGGTAACATTTCATACGCCTTTACATTTATCTTTCAAATAAGAGCTTATATGTGTGTTTAGCTGAAATGATGCATGTACTTGAGCCTTTAGCATTCTATCCAGTTACAGGTATCAATTTTATCAAGTAAGTTAGGGATATTAATATAATAATAGTTATATTGCTCTTAATGTAATTTTTTGAATCCTGAAAGGACAGGATCATTAGTAACTGGAGAAGAAAGGACATGATGAATTCAGAAGAACAGTGTTAAGTGAGCAGAAGACAGTGCAAATACAATGTCATTAAAGGGAGAAAAAAAAATTAACTAAAAATGAATTAGTAGTAATGGCAATGACCTGAGCTGTAGTAATGAGATTTGATGACTCAACTGTTGAAGCAGTTGTGTCTAGAATCAAATTTTATCGCTGGATAAGCTTTGTTTGTTAGTAAGTGATTGCTAAATTGCTATAGCTACCAGGAGAAAAAATATTTCGGTGAGCACAAGTTCAAGGTAGAGAATTTTAACCTTCTATTTCTCAGATGGTGGCTTAAAATTTAAAATAGTAGGAGTTTTAAAATGGAAGATAATTCTTACACAATATCTGGTCTCTTAAGGCGTTCTGTCCTGTAATAGGAAAATGTTGTGCTATTGCTGCTAAACAGCTGTATATTAACAAGGTAACTTAATTTTCTTCTGGATGTTTTAAGTAATCTTTATTGCTGGTTGAGTCAAGAATATATTTCCCCCAAAGACAGCAGGAGGTTTGGAAGGTGATCAGAAGATATCTGAGTGATCAGTGTAGTTTTCTCCTGAGGAGAAGTTAATTTCTGTGAACTTGAGTTCTCAGACAGGCTTTAGACAACATTAAAAAAAAACTTGCATTATACTAAACCAGCCTCTTGGTTCACAGAAAATCCTGTTGTCTGTGATTAAAGGATTTCCTGTAGACATGACGAGTTAAATAAAGAAAACCTTACGTGAAGCTGTTTGTAGTAAAATGCAGGTCTCTTATTTTGGGAAGCTGGAAAGGGTGATCTGGAAACCAACTTATTTTTGCATCTTAGCTTGGTTTGAGCAGTGTTAGAAAGAACAGTTCTCTGCCCTGACCTCCAGTGGTTCATTGCTGTGTGGCTAAGGATTTTCAATATGCATATTAAAAAACTTGGGACAGCCAGGTTTGGATCTTCATGCTCATGATCTTAATTGCTTCCATTTTTGGACTCTCAAGCTATAGTTCATGTTTTACCATTTCTTTAGATACTCTTCTCCTTTATCTTAATGTGTCTATATGAACTCCAATGTGCCAGTTATAAAAATAGGTATTGAGTACGCCTCTTCAGAATATGTAGAAGTCAAAGTATTGTGTTGATAACACTTTTTCTTGATGTTAAAATCTGACATATTGCCCACATCGTAGAACTAAAAAGAGCATAAGAACAGTTTCAGGAGGAATGGGATATCTGTTCAGTATATTGTATATTGCATTGCTTCAGATTTTTCTGATAAGTGTAGTGGTTGTATACGAGCTTTTACTATTAATAGTGAATTTGCTGCCATACGTAGCAGTAGGCTACTTCCTGCTTAGTTCAGGGTGGGGGAGGCGATGAACTTGACTGCTCTTAAGCCAACTGTTATAAAACAGCTCATTCCCATAGTATGTTCTCAATCCTTCAAATGCATTCACCTGTAATTTAATTTATTCTTGCTTCTCTCAACTTCTTTTCATAACAGTTGATTTCATAGGATAATTAATTGTTAATTTTCTTATGCTCCTGTAAAAAGACTTTTAATAGCAGATATTATAGAACAAAATTATTTCTAGCCTAAAAATCAATGTTAGTATTCATTCAAGGCCTGCTTTACTTTTGGGAGTGGAATATGATACAGCAAAGTTCTAAGCTGAAGAATAGGTGGTGGTTTATAGCCAGTGACCCTGCTGTTTAGCAGATACCTAGGGTCCCGAGTATTGAGAAAAATATGTACTGTTTCTCCAACAGTTTCAGAAGCAGGGAGATGAAGGCTGGGTTTGGAGAAAGGGCTGGAAATGGTGGATACTTATTGCATTTTATTCTGATGTTTTCCCTCACATGCAGCAGAGAATACTGCTGAAATACAAGCTTTCAGCAGATATTTGTTGCACAGTATTTGATGTGCTCACTTTGCTGCTGTAAGATCTAATTATAAATGGTATTAGTAGATTGAGGTATACTATAAGGGTATTTAATTTGCTTCTAATTATTTCCTTAATTAAGAGGATTTGATATTAGTATTTAGAATGTAAAGCTGAGAAGCTGAGACAAGTGAAAGGCTGTGATGTAGTAGCTGAGACTTTCAAAGCCTCAAAATGTTACTGCTTTTGTAAGGATGGCTGGGTTAACTTTCTAAACCCTGTGTCTACGAAATGTCTTAGAGCACCACTAAATGTATTGGCTTTACTGAAATATCCCCTCTCCCTGTAGCACTAACAGTTGTTATAGCATTAAAGTAGGGGTTACATTCAAAAACTGTCCTGCTTCACTGTATGTCTTCACAAGCTGTGCTTAAGGAGGATGCTCAGAGCTAGCATGCAGTTTTGAGTGTTCCATACATAGCATATCTCATTCTGAGGATGGCTCACCTCATAGCTCATGTGAGTAAGTGGGGAATCATTTGGAAGTATCAGGGATGGCAGTTACACCTTCAGATGGGATACAACATTTTTTGGGAGTTAGTGGCGGCACCCTTACGGGCTTTTAAATATGACTTTCATTTAGATGTCATGGTGTATAGAAAAGTGGTTTTTATCCATGGAGCTGGAGATTCTTAACCTTTTCCCAGAAAAAAAATCACTTTTCCTGTATCCTACTCTTCAATTGTGTGCATTCATTTGTGTGTCACACGTCAAAGAATATTAGTTGGCCAAGAGGCCCCTTTGTCACAAGAGGCCTGGGTTAGGCAGACCTGCAGTTCGAAGTGACCTGGCTTCATCTGTGTAGCACCGAGACTGCTGAGTGATAAAGAGCAGCATTCATGGAGCACTGCTGCTTTCTGCTTACCAGCTGTGTTGTCAGGAGCAGTGTCATGCCCTAGATCTGTACCTGAGCTAGTCCTTTTGGTCAGGAGACCTAAGCTGTTAAATTCATAGCATTGCCTGTGCATGAAAATACCTGATCTATGAAGTGCATGAGATTTTTAAAATAGAAATGAAGTCATTCCAGTGGTACAACCATTCTGAGTCCTGTTTAAGACTGCACAACTGTTACCGAGAAATTCAAGCAAGCTGTGTAGCTGACAATATGGTACACATTCTGTTGGCATTAGCAAATATGCATGTTATTATGACGGTTTTCTTAAACATGAAAACATTTCTTTTTTCTTCTGTAGGCAATTTGACACCAGAGCCACCTAAAATATCATCATCTACGAGCCATCCAGATCTCTTAAGTGGATGGGATTCTTGGGCAGATTCCTCAACAACCAGCAATGTAGCATCACCACAACTGAAGCCTGTTTGTGAAGGTAGGACGAAATTAAATTTTTCCATCAGAGGAATACTCCAGGCTGGGTCAGTTTAATTACCTGAAACTGCTGAGCATGTCTTCATGCATTTTTGCTTTGCTGCTTAAATGCTCCTTTAGTGAGGCACTTCTGTAGTTTTTCAGATTTAAATTCAAGACACAGGAATTAATTCTCTATAGTAATGGGGATTTTTGTCATGGGAAAAGATGTTGTGAAGTAGAATGCTGGGGAGGTTTGCATGAAGTGTTGTGGAGATATTCTTTATTCTTTCTCTCAATTTCCAAACAGACTGCGTATGTGGTGTGTCTTCTTATTATACAGGCCAAGCTTTTACCACCGGAAGCCAGTCCAGTGTGTCCTCAGGTTTGTCTTTCACCCAGGCGAAAGCTCAGAACTTTGATCCTTTTGCTGACCTTGCCAATCTGGGATCTGGTCTTCCAGGTAAGATCTTGCTTTTGATAGACTGTATTTAGTGCCTCTACTGTTTGACTTGCTTCTTGTACCAATAAATGTTACTAACAGCCTCTAAAGGAAAGTGTTTCCTTTTAATTGTTAACGACCAGCTTGAGGTATTTGCTGAGAGCTGGTGAGTAACAAGAAAAGATTTAATCTTCCAGATGTTTTTTGAAATACCTAGAATCATATTTCAGAAGATAACTACAGCTGTGATATAAGAACAGTAAATATAATGAATGCTTCAGAATCTAGTTGAAATGGTACGAGAAACCAGGAGTTGCTGATTCAGTAACTGAGCATGAGGTTTCTTACCTAGCATTGATTAATAGTTTTCTTGGAGGGTTTAAAATGAAAGCAGGATTAAATTAGTTAAATTTTTCAGTTCCAAAGTGACAGTTAATTCAGTACTTTCCTTTGAATTCAGTACACTTTCATAGCTCTGCTACTCATACCTACTGTGTTTGTAAGATGAGCACAAATCAAGCCCATACACTGCACATCAGTACCAAAAGCATTTTGAATGTCTGTCAATTTGCAGTTAGAGGACACAAGGACTTCTGGAAGATAAGACACATTGCAGAGTAACTTTTTTCAGGGTACTTTATTGGCCTGAAATTCAGGAATTAGCCCTGTAGCATTCACAAAAGAGCTGATGTCCTTGCGTTTCAGAACCCACACTGCCATAACAAATGTGTCCAGCTGCTCAGAGTACAAGGAATGATTCAGAACAGCCTAATGTTGCTGAATTGCACAAACCTGCTTTTCCCTTAGCTTGGAGCTGATGGAGGTTTTACCCTGTTGCCTCGGCAGTAAGCACTGTGTATTGAATTGAGTACCTGTGGAATTCTTGTAGAAACACCAGGTAACATGCAACTTGATGTTGCTTGAGCATAAGCACTGCAAAATTCTGGTGTTGAAGCAGTACCAATGAGGCTGCTTTGCTGTAAAAAAATTTCAAAAATTTTCTAGTTTAATTATTCAGGTTAATACAGGCTGTTAAATCTACAGATAGTGTGACAGTAAGAATAGTCTATTTGACTTGAAGATGCAGGTATAGCCCACACTGAATCCAATGAAAGAAATTGAACTAATTTTAGCAGGACTTAGGTCAATTCATTATTCTTTCAGTTAGCTTTCAGTAGGAAAAATGACTGCATTAAGAAGTAGCCAGATGTCACTGTCCTAGTTAATGTTCTTAGGCTTGAAATGAATTTTTAAGGCACCACAAGAACTGGAATTCAGTTTTAGAATACAACTGGATTGCCATACTCTGTTGTATTTTTCATAGGAGTTTTTTGGCTTCCACATACAAGACGTTGTTCTAGAAGAAAATTTATGAGAGTGCAAACTGCTTAAATATGAATGCTATATAAACCCAAAAGAAATAGTAGCTAAAAGTAGTTAATACTGGTGTATTAGGGTACTGGTAGGATACCAGTAGTATTCTGTGCTGGTTGGTGTTATCACACTCTTCTTTAGGAATGTTCTATCAGAAATTAGGAGTGTGGTGTTGAAATGTTTCTGTGAACAGTGAGGCATTGACTTGTTCTGACAGGAAGAATTTGTTGGCCTTGAGAACTGCAATAATGCTTTGAAAGAATAGGTGAAAGAGATAATTTTTCAGTATGCAGGGTTACTTGCTCTGACTAGTAACAAATTTTTTTTTCTGTAAATTTCACAAGCTGTCAATGACTGAAAACTGAGTTGACTGCAGTTGAGTGATTTCATGAAAAAAAAAGTGCATTCCTAGATTTTATTAGGTTGTATTGCAATATCAGGTTTTATCAGGTGTGTTAATTCAAGATATAATATGGTATCTCATACATGGCCCTGGGGAGACATCCTCTTGTGCAAGTTAGAAGTATGAGCAGCCACTACAAAAGGGAGGCATCAGGAGAGCTGAAGTGTGAGGAGCCATTTTTGAAAGAGTAAATCAAGTTTACTGTATTCATTGTTGTGTATACCCAGACAAGCTTGGCCTATGCCACGGAGGGGGTGATTACAGTATCTCCTGCAGGCTGCAGTGCTTTCTTACTCACATGCAGTATTTTCCCTGTGAATGCTGCTATAGAATAATTCTTCTCATCTTCCTTAAAGAGTAGCGCAAGGAATCACTAGAGACTTGGAAGGCATTCATTTGAAAATATTCTCAGTCTGTTACCACTTTTTGTAATTAGTTTTTTTATTATGCACTGCATATTAGCAGAAATATAATGAAGTGGGAGGCAGAACTACTGTCACAGCCAAATTATCTCCTGGCCTGACACGTGCCTGACCCTTCAGATAAGGGTGTATGTTTTTGCTAAAACTGACAGTTGAGACCTTGAGTTGTAAGAGAAGACTTTCAGTAAAGCCTCCAGCTCCTGCCTTCCAAATTACTTGTTAATGATGAGACTCTTAACTTCATTTTACCCACCCTTTCCTGTTACATTTGCTCTTGTACAGTGGTATCACTGTGAGCTATGTGGTTATATGTCAAGACAAAACTGTCTTACTTGTATTAAACAGGTTGACAGCATTGAACTGAACAACTAATTTAGCATTTATTGTTAGGTTCGTCCACTGCTGGCCTCTTGGGTAGTGGATTTAGTCAGAAGACTGCTCCATCTCAGAAGCTGGGAAATCAGTGGCAGAAAACCCCCAAACCACAAACTACTTCATGGCAATCCCAGACTAAGTCCAGCACAGCAGCTAAGCCCAACTACACAGTAAACTTGAGTGTTATTGGAGGACGAGAAGAAAGAGGAGTGAGAGCCCCAAGCTTTGGTAAGTTTTCTGAATGTGTATTACTTATGCTCCATGTGAAGTTAGTTGGGTGTGCTGTTACCTGCAGAAGCTCTTCTACCTTCATATTTTTATTTACACTTAAGTAAACGTAGAAAACAAAAACACTTAGCAGATCTGGTATCCTGCCTTCCCAAAGCTATCCCAGTACAGAACAGACAAGCTGACAATGGCACAAGTATATGCGAGTTAGGGCATAAAGTCTCAAGGCTATAATTACTCACCCACATGCGTACTGGTTTTGTATCAGTGAGCTTAGAAAGGTAAATTTGATCCATTCAGGGAGAGATGGTTGATAAATGTTGCTTCATGTTAGTCTGTTTGTAATACAAAGGTAAAGGGATACAGTGTTTTTCATAGCTGAAGAAGAGTAGCTTACCTTGAGAAAGACTAAGGTTAAAATTCCTGAAAATTCTGGTGTTTGAAAGAGACACGGGGACAGGACCAGATGGAGTCATACAGTCCTTCAACATGTTCCCAGTGAGTGGGCAAACCTGGAGTTAAAAGGGATAAGCTTGGCCTCTTCTGTATGAACTTTCTTGGAAATTTTTATTTTCTGATGTGTTGGTATTAGGGTTATGCTTCCCTTAAACTGGCATATAAGTGAAAAGCAGGTACTTCTTGAAGTTGGAATTATTCTGTTGGTCCATATCTGGAAACAGCTGTCAGGATGGAGAGGCAGTGGGCATAGGTTGCAGCATGGGAAATTCTGTAAGAATAAGGGAAAAAAATAAATTGACATGATGAAATGCTGAAGCAGGTTGTTGTAATTCCTCTCCCTTAAAAACCAATTTACCTCACTTGGACAAGGACCTAACAAATGTACCTGGTTGTCCCTGCTTTGAGTGGGGATTGTACTAGACAGCAGCCAGGGGCTTATTCAGAGTTCAGTTATTCTACAGTTCTCTGCAATTTGTTGGTTCTGTAATGAATATTCATGTTGGTATATTATCTCTTCATTATTCTGGATAAGTTTCAACATGCTTAGATGTTGACTACTTGCTTTCAAAGATAATAGTGCGTATATGGTTACTTGAAAAACTGCTGCATAGCATTTGAAACTAACTTACAGTGGAAAAATGGAGCTATCTCCAAAATCATGGATATATGTGTGCTCACTCAAATCTACTCCATTTTTTAGAAAAGGAGTACATGCAAGTATTTAGTCTGAGGTTAGCATGTGAGGTTGTCTGCTCTGCTTGACTGAAGGTTTGTTAATGATCCCTTTTATTTCTTTCCTCCTTAGTTTTGTGGCTTTCGGCATCACTGAAGGATGTTTATCATGGTATTTGGCATGATAAATGCCATGCAGGTGTATCTAAGAGCAATATATTTCCCCTGTTAATGCATTCTCCTGTGAAACTTCTCAGTTACTGCTTTTTTCTTTTCATAGGTCAAAAGCCAAAAGTTTCAGAAAATGACTTTGAGGATCTCTTATCTAATCAAGGATTTTCAGCAAAATCTGATAAAAAGGGACCAAAGACAATTGCTGAGATGAGAAAACAAGAGATGTCTAAAGATATGGACCCCTTGAAACTCAAGGTTTGTTTAAAAGTGATTGTGATTTCAGTGAAAATCTGATCTTATGCTTAGAACTGCTGATAACAGAGCGGAATGGTACAATGACTAACAGAGAAACTAAAGGGTCATGGTTTAGAAAAGATGGATTTAACTGATAATACAAAAATACACTTTAAAAATGAGGCATATGAGAAAAGCTGTCTTCAGGGTAACCGTGTACTTTCATTTCTTGGTTAACAAGTGCTGCTGCTGTCCTAAGAAATTACTAGAAGACGCAGTTCTGGAGATAGGCTGTATAACTAGTTTTGGAAGTGTTCCTTGCTGTACAGATTTTTTTGACCCATTAGTCATTGATAACTTCACATATTAATACACTTCCAGTTTTTCACTCTTTATGGTGCTTTAGAAAAGGTAGCAAACAAACTTTAAAGGGATGTTGAAGTTTGTTTTCACAAAATGTCCTTCCTGAAGAAAGATGCATAGTTTGCATGGGTACCTTTTAACACAAATCATCACAAATGGAAGTAAGTACAGACACTTAATTACCATCCTCACTGGTAATAGTAAATGTTCAATGAAAACACTGTATCCCTATATTATGGCTTGAATATTGCTGTTTAAGTCTGAAAAGTTGCTCTAATTGACTTTGGGGTATCTTAAAGAGCACTTTAGTCTGTGCACCTCTGCAGGTTGCTTAAGTAAACATGAATCATTAATAGACATGATCTTTTGTACAAGGCTTGTACAATAGAAGTTTTGAAATATATTTACATTTCTCTACAAATCAAGTAGTAATATGTGTGTGTACCCTGACAGGGACAAGATGAATGTAATATCTAATTGTAACAGAAGTTTTTAATTACTCCTGTCATTTATCTTGCCATTAATTTTACAGGAGTTTGTAACATGTAACTATCTCAGTAATTTCTCTTGCAATGACTGAATTTCTGCAATAAAGTAGTAACAGTGAGCTATTGCCTAGTGGTAGATGCAAAATATCACATTTGAGTGGCTTAGACAATTGAATTTGGAGAGTCAGTGCAGTAGGACAACTGTACTTGAGTCATGATTATGTAGTCTTGCAGAGAGTGAAGATTACGTCTGTAGAGGCTGAAAATGCTTACAGTGCTGCATTCTATATATTTTGATTTTCCTAGATTCTTGAATGGATTGAAGGAAAGGAGAGAAATATCAGAGCATTAATATCTACACTTCATACAGTCCTTTGGGAAGGGGAAAATAAATGGAAACCAGTCAGCATGGCAGATTTAGTAACTCCTGAACAAGTAAAGAAGTACTACAGGAAAGCAGTGCTTGTAGTTCATCCTGATAAGGTGAGTGTGTTCCTCTGATCTTCTTTATTATAGGAGGAATACAAACTGCTGTAACCACACCATACTGGTTACTGCCAAGTGCCTTGCTTCTCAATCAGCACCCTAGATATTCTTATTATACTTCATTGTCTTCTGAATGTGGTGTCATACCGCATTCAGTAGTACAGGATAATTCTTGTCATTCTGACACAGCACAGAATTCAACAGAGAAATGTTAACAAATGAAAGATCCCATGAGGGTTGTACTGAGCACCAAAGCCAGTCAAGCTGGGTTCTGACTGACAGATGGCATATTTAATGCTGATTAGTAGAATCTGTTTCATTTATGTGAGCTCGTACTTCAAGTCTTTTAGAAGTAGTATGGAGACTCAGAGGCTGCCACAGCAAAACTGGTAGGAAAAACCTGCTGAACCTCATTTACAGCTTTCTTTTAAAAAATATTTAATGCATCCCAAATGTATCAAGGTAGTTTCTTGTTCTGAACTCTTGCACTGGATATACCTGGCTTGAATTTTCAGGTTTGCATTCAGTGGTGGTTTAGTGAGCAGTAGTCTAAATCCTATGTTGTCTTGTATCCATAACAAACAAGGCATTTTTTGGCTTTTTAGTTCTCCTTGTCCTTCAGTGTTCTTGGGTATGTGACTTCTTCCACTTTTGTGGTGGTTTTTTAGGTGTTTTCTGTAAGCCCCTTAATGCCTCAGTGTCAGAACACAGCTCTATTTCGGACATATTTGTCTTCCTTGTTCTTTTATTCTCCCACTTATTCGTTAAAGCACTCTCTAAATGCATTGATAAAGTACTGCAGATGGCAAAAGCTAAGCAGCAGGAGAAAGGGAAGGATCCTGGAGGGGCCTCCAGAGCCATCTTGTTGGACAGAGCCATCTTTTGGGACTGGATGTTTATTAACTACAAGGGTTGGATTGTGTTGGCCCAGAGTCAGGGCTGCTGTGAAACAGGCAGGGAAACAGGAGCATACCATCTTTGAGTATGGAAGCAAACATACCAGAAGTGCTATGTCAGTGCTATGTTGAGTCTTAGCATCATTCACAACCAGCAAAAATTTTTCTCCAGGAAATCCCTTGCAAAAGAATTTGTCTCAAAGTTGTCTCAGATTTTATCCTTGTACACTACTGCAAGATCTCTCAGGAAGCAATTTCAAAAATGGAATTGCTTCCGAAATTCCAAATTACTTACTAATTTGATTTGTACGTAATAGTAACTGAAACTGTTTATGAAAAGAATGCAAATAAGGGGTGGGATCTTTACTAGATGACCAAATTCCCAATATTTTTATGCTTATGGTACGTTCTCTTTGTTTCCAGGCCACAGGACAACCCTATGAGCAATATGCCAAAATGATCTTCATGGAATTGAATGATGCGTGGTCGGAGTTCGAAAACCAGGGATCAAAGTCCCTTTTCTGAAACTTCACCTTTCACAGAACTGCTTCCAGAAACTGGAGCTGAGCATTGTTATGACTTTACTGCGCCTGAGATTTATGAGGCATTTTCCATGATTTCAGCACAGTTTCTAGTCATGCACTTAAATGTGGGGATGTATTTTGTAAGATGTAGAGTACAGAGCATTACATAGATTCATTAAGAAAAAAGCTGCTGAGTACCTGTAGAAATCACTGTCTGGGAGTAAAGGTTTCTCTTCAGTTTTTTATAAGAAAAGTAGAATTTTGATGAAGCTAAGTAATTAGTGATAGGCTAGTGTTAGTTATAAATCATTCCAACTTAATTGATCTTTGCTGTACCTCTACCGTCCCAAATTTGTCTGTTACTTTGAGTAGTTTTGTGATTCAATTTTGATATTTGGTGCCTGTCGCATTCTTCAAAGTGCTTTAGTTAGCAGCAGTGAATTTGCTTGGCTTATCTCAAACCTAAGGGTGTATATTTTAATCTGTATTTTATATAATCAATCTGATAATCATTCTGTAAATAATGTTTTCTGGTAATGTCTGTGTTCCTTACAATAGAGTAACAGTTGTTTAGCCAAAAAGACACCACATGTGGGAAAGTCAGACAGGGTTTTTCTTGATTTTTTTTTTTAAATATCATGAATCTAAAAAGAAATTTTTACTCTGAGGTCTGCATGTTCCTGCTGTTTTGTTTATTTATTGCAGTACTCTGACCTGTGCTTATTTTCCTAGTTCTTTAAATGGTGTCTCTTGCTTCTGAATTCAGTGGAACCTTCCTTTCACTGCTCTTCAAATACTCTGATTGAAACAATGTTACTCTGAAACTTGAAGTGTAAGCACAAACCTTTTACTGTGCTTTGTCTGAGTATTGAATCACTCATTATCATCCGATGAGCATTTAAAGTGCTTTAACAAAGATTTTGCTGCATGTTTGAACTTCTGTATTTTTGAGATACGCATGTCATCAGAGCATGTGAAAATATGGTGTGTCTTGGTAGACTGTTGAATATCTGCTCACCTATTTCCATGCACTGCTTTGTGCAAGATGAGTAGAGACACAACTTGGTTACAAAACTTGCCATGTTTTCTCATCCCTGTTCAGAAGGCACTTTTTCATTAGTGCTGGGGTGGATGATGCAAATGACCAATGACTGTTATACTCTGTGTAATAACAAAACACAATTTTCATATCAAGTTTGAAAATGTTGAAAATTAGTGCTGGGCTATTAAATCTTCAGCAGCAGTCTCTTGACACCAGACAGTTGGGCATTCAAGGGGATATTTTGATCACTTGCCTTTTTATACATTTTGCATGCTTAACTGAGAGGGAACCTGTATTATTAGCAGAGGTAACTGTTCAGCTGAGCAACATCTGAACAGGAAACACGAGATTCTAATGCCACCTGAAAGATGTGTTGGATGAGATTTTCCACTGCTGCACCAGCACAAGAGCTGGTGGGTTAGAGACTGCTGAACACTTGCAATGTCTAGTCTCTAGCTCTGATATAACACAGTTACTTACTAACCTCTGATCAAAGGTTTTGTTTGTGTATATTTGCATATATATTCAACTGCTGTGATTTTTTTTTTAGGTGAAGCTAGGATCAGTTATGGATCAGGATGGTTATATATTATTCATAGCTGCTCTTGTATTTCAGTTACTGCTTCGAAACAGTCTTAATCTCAGTAGATTTCTTCAGAAATGTATGTAACTTGCTGTCTGATTTAAAGTAAGAGTTAATATTTTTTCCTTTTGGACACTTCATTAATTCTTTGTGTATGTGTTCTGCAGCTGTGGAAATTGAAGGCTTCTGCTGGTAGGATAGGTTTGTGGGACACCTCTTTACAGTTCTAGGCCAAATAGTACCTAGTGATAGGTTTAAAAAGGCAAACACAGATATATAATGAGTTTGACTCTAGTGTTACATATATATATACATTTGAGAGATAAAGCATTTCTAAGGGGGCTGCTTAGAATAAGGAGGGACTGCTTTAAAAACCCAAGTTCATTCAGGCAACTTTAGGGCGTACATTTTTAATTGCTCTTTTCTTGAAATAAAACATGTTTAAAAATTAAAACATGAAAATTTGGAGGAAAATATCTTCTTCTGCTTTGTATATTTGGTAGCATTTTCTGGATGATATTTACTTTTTTTTTTATTATTTCTCTACTCTTGCTTGCAAGATTTTCTTGAAACATCAGAGAAGAAACTTAGATATGATTTTAAGTTAGCAGGGAATACCTGAGTGCAAGTATTTTACCTGGAACTGAAGCTCTTAGCTCTCTCTTTTAAAAATTACAGAAAATCAAGAAGTTTGGCTATGGATTCTTCCAAGAGCTGTTAGATAATTACTGAAACTTCAATTGAGTTGACTGAGGCACCCAGCTTCTTTTATGGCTTAGTCAGCTCTGGTTCTCAGTGGTGAACTGTCTGTTTTCTCTGTCCTGCTCCTTTCTACATAATTGAGTTTTGCTCCTAAGAATCTGAGAGAGGCTTGGTTTGATAAACCGATAAATCTTGACAATGAAACTATTTTGGGTAGGGTGTTTTGATTTTGGTTTTATTTTTTGTAACTGTGACATTTCTCTGTGTTACATACAAGAATCTGCAAACAATGGGGATTTCACTAAGGTTCTGTAAGCAGACTGTAATTTGGAAATTAAAAGAAATTCAAGTGGTGATTATGAACATAATAAACTGAAGTTTTGTTTTCTGTGCAACACAAAGCAGCATGAGGACCACTAAAGGTGTTTCTTAGTGTTAAGCTTATATATTAGGTACAAGAACCTGGGAAGAGGGAAGTTAAAATATATTTCATATGAATGTGTATTGAGTCTTAATGTTGCTTTTGTAGGAGAGGGTCATTTGGAAGAAAGGTCCAGCAGTTGTATGAATTAATCTTAAAATAGTAATAAAAATGGTAGAAAATATGGGAATGAGGGCTTTTCAACCTTTTGCTTTGTACTTGGTCATTAATTGTCTTTCTGCTGTATGGACCAGGAGTGCACTCAAATGATTACACACACATTTCATTGTAGCTGTATTCTTAGTGTCCACAAACTGAAAAGCTTTTAGAACAGGCTTCAAAAAAAAATGATTAATCAGAGACTTGAATGGATTCTGTCTTTGTTTAAAATTTTTATTTTCCATTCATGTTAATTTTTCATTGCACAGTTAAGTTTTGAAGTATTGAAGCCATGCCTGATATAAAGCAGAACTTTATATCTGCTTCTGCTGGCTATGAAGCTTGAAGGTGAGGTCACTGGGTGTTGCCAGGAGGTTGATACTCTGCCTTCCAGGCTTTGCATGTGGCACCTGAGGTTCTCTTATGAAGCACCTCCTTGACTCTTGCAGCAAGTTGTGATGCCTGCTGGCCCATTTTGGTTGTTACTCTCTCTGGTAACAACACCTGACTAATGTCATACATTGTTTGCAGCCTACCAGGGCTCACTTCCAAAAAGTAAGTAGGCCAAGATGGTTATTGCAAGAAAAAAGGAAAACAGCACAAGATAGATTAAAGGAAGAGTAGAGAAAAACACCTGGGCTCTATAGTACATCTGAAGTACTGTTTTCTAATTCTCTCTCTGCTGACCTATTGCCACCTACCTCTGCTAAAAACATGTATAGACTAATAGAGAGAACCTGGTTTGCAGCCTGCTTTCCAGCCCTTTTAGAACGCTGGTGACTGACTGTAACAGCTGGGAGTACCAAGTCTCTAGCTTTTTTTTTCCCCCAGAAGTTTCTATAAAGCAGTTTAAAAAATGTTTGGGCAGGTTTCCACTAGTTATTTTTTAATTACACTGTTTGTGTTACATTGCTGTTAGATCTGGGGAGTCCAACAACATAACTTTTAAAAGAGAGATCTGTGAAGAAGAATTGGTGTTAAGAGAGTGAGTGGCTGGAGTCTGCCTAATAGAAACAAGTGATGTATTCTAACTGGACGAAAACAATTGGTGTCTTCAACCTTGGGCATGCCTGTTTGGTGTTCCCACCACTAGTGTTGTCAGAGTTAGGAGCAGCAAAGAGTGTTAGTGGTTAGTTAGACATAAAGCCTGGAAGGAAAAGGTCCTCAGCATTGTTAGTTGGGTCAACTATTTTGCTAATCAGTGGTAGCTTCTTCAGCAAATACAGAACAGAAAACCTCCAAAAGTGCTGGTGAAGTACATTTCCTTGGAACAATGGCAGAATCCTTGGTGTTGTACTTGTGAGGGTAACTAGTGCTCATGAAAAATGCCTTGTTTACCTCCATGTTCTTGGTTTTGGACATTTCTTCCCTTTTTGTCTTGCCAAGCACAGAGCAACAATTTGGTTGTGAAAGCTACATGCACAAGATGAATATTTTGCACAAACCAAAGCGGAGTTTGAGCGTAACAGAAATCTCATCAGGCCTTTGGGGCTGCTGGGTTCCATGCACCATTCCACTTCCCCAGGCCAGGCTGCAGTTTCCCCAGCAGTGGCAGTGTGTTTGCATACTTGCTGGCTGCTGCAACTCTCTGCTGCTCACAGAAGTGTTTTCAGGGATAGCACAAATGTGGAAGCCTTGTTGTTCCTTAGCTATGTCCTTAATTGTCTAACAATTGCAATGTAATGGCTGCTTTGTAAATAAGTTCAAATGAATCTTGTATGACTCAGTTGACATTTTCTGTCAAGAACTTGCAGGTGATTGACCTGCAAAAGCTGTAAAAGGAATGTATCATTTCCCACCCTTTGAGCTTGTCCGTGGTGCAGAGCAGCTCTCACACCCAGAAGCCCAATGACGAAGAGCTGAGCTCTGGTTCTGAACTTGATGAATCTTGCAATGCTTGCTTACTCTCTCTTTGGGTGAGCTTATTGTGGACTGCAGTTTAGACTGCATTAAGCTTCCAACATATGCTCCAGAAATACGAATTCAGTACTTTTTATGAAGGATATGTGTTGTCATAGAAGCTTTTATTACCAAAAGGGGATTAAGAGGCATTGTGGGAACTCCCAAAACTCTTTAGTGGAATGTACTGTATATTTGCAATGTAGATTTCTAGAAGTGATTGTCATCTCTCATAAGGTCTTGGCTTGCTCTGAGATCCTTATTGTATTTACCTGTAGTTGTGATTGTATTTTCAATGCCTGTGTTTTTTTTCTGATTTGGAGTGTGTGGAAGGACAGAACAGACACTCAATTCCTGGTTTTGCCATCTTTCAGGAAATGCAATGTACTGTGTAATTTTGCTACTAGTGAAATGAAACTTATACCTGTATGTATATAAAGTACAATAGTCAAATTAAGCCTTGTTTAAAATTAGATTTAATGTTTGGTAAAATGTCCTTGAACAGAATATTTTGCTTTGAAATGTATTACAATTTAACCAGTGATCAATTAAAACAAACAAAATAACTTTGTATATTTCCTTCTTTACCAAGAGAGAAACGGCCTGAACACCCAAAGCACTTCCACTGTGTCTTCCAGAACAATCTGCAAATGTTACAGAAGTTGTTCTCATTATTATTATGTTCAGGTTGAATGAACCTGTTAGGAGCTAAGTGGCTCTTCAGAAGTGTCTCTTCTGTTGGAGATGTGTTGCTGCAGTGTGCCCTGGGGTTTGGCAGCTGCATTTTCTAAGAACCTGTGTTGGGTTGAGGGGGTTCTTGCACACGATCTGGTGCTTTTCCATTGCCTAAGGGAAGCTCTGGCCTAAGTGTGCAGTAGTAATCAAAGGGAAGAGAGCAGGAGTACATGGACATAACTGAGGCAGGAGAGAGGAATATGAGCAGCTTGTAGGGATGGTGGGGGGACACATCCAGCGATGAAGGACTGCAGATGGCAGGAATCTGAGGGAATGTGGCATGGCAAAGGGTGAGCTGCTGCTGAGAGCGTACTGACAAGGTGCCCAGCAAGCATCTTTTGACTCCATACTCTGCAAGAGTATGGGCAAGCAGGATCTTTCATAGGTGGGAAAAAGCCACTTGGCGACATTGAGAAAGTTTCTTTTAAAGTTAAAAGCACAAAAGTATAGGATTACCATTGGGGATCCCCAAGAGAAGGATGAAAAACAGAGAAAGGAGGTAAGAGAATGGACAGACATGACCAAAGAAGGATGGGTGGAAGTTCATGGGGCAAGAAAAAGAAGCACTAGCAAGCAAACTGCATGCTCTTAGGCAAAGGCTATTGCTACTGGATAATGTTATTCAAATTCTGCTTACTACTTTGAATAATCTGATGGGTTTACAAGAATTTATGATGGATTACTCAGTGCCAAGATGCTAAAAGACCTTTCTCCTTGTATCATGTGTAGAACATGCTACCTCTTTTGCTGCTAATCAGTTTATTCCTAACATGCAAAGATGCTGAAAAATGTTTTGATACCTACTTCTGGCCATTCACTGCAGCAGAGGAGGATAATGTTGGTCAAGTGCATCTTTCTTTGCCATATGCAAGGCTTCTGGGTACTCTGATGTGTATTTAGAAAGACCTGAATTGGGAGAACACAGCAGATAGAAATCCTGAAGAGTCAAGCTAGCAAGCATCAGTAATTACACCAGGTAAGCAGAATGCATTACAAAAAAATAGCCTGGCCATAAATTCAATATCCAGCAAAACACACAAGGCAGAGTGAATGGGGGATTAAAAAAAGGCAGAAGAAACACTCTGTGTACTGTGGTTACAGTACTGTGGTGTGCTGAGAAGCCTGTAGCAATCAAAGCTGTCCAAGTGTGCAATTGTAGACACCTGACCTGGTTACTGTAATGTTAGAGAGGATATGATCTGCCCTGTCTCAGCACTGCCTCCCTTATGAGGGTAAGAGAAGGACTTCTGGTAGATTTTTGGGCAAAAAACACTGAAGAAGGGAAAATAGAGCACGTAGGTAGATGAGGACTTGATCTAGAAGGATCCCTTTTAGAACAAAGTTAGAAGGAACTCCTCATCTCCTTTAATCTGTAAAGCTGCTGGCTGTTCTCCTGGAGTGGCTTCAGCTCCTAATCAAAGCTCTGGGCATACGCAAAATAAAAGCTGTGAAGTTTTCTGGTATATAATGGTGCTGGCAGACCCAGCCTTTATTAACTGATGAACTGCAATGCTTCTTTCTTTGAGCATAGCTCTGGTGATGAGCAGGACGACACAAGTACTCTGCAGGAGAAACATGCAATGTGTCCAGCACACTTCTAATGTGCCAGAAGAAACCTGAAGAAGCAGCTCATCCAGCTTGGTCAGGAAGCTGATTTAAATTACAAAACTTAGTTTGCCCATTCCAGGGATGTTGCCGTGTGTGCTGTGAAGCACTGAGTATTCCATAGTCTGCGTTTGGTACTTCTGCTGAGTCTGCTCTTCTCCTGATCCCTGCTAGCCTAGTACTGTCAGTCTCATGATGAAGGTCAAAAACGCTGCTGACAGCATTCCTGGAAGGCGTTAGAGGAGTGTTTGACTCAAAGGCTTCCCTCTTGTCAACAGTTCCAAGATGTCATCTTTGGTCTTCTGAAGTTTCTAAAGCAACGGATTCACTAGACTTAATGTGGAGACTGACCTCCAGCAAAGCAGAAACTGGTAACCTACAGCATGTAGCTGCTATGATGTTTCTTAGCTCTTCCTTTCTTGCTGCACACCTGCTCTGTCCACATCCTAGCAGTGGCTTGCCTTAGAGGTAAATAAGGTGCTGGGTTTGGTTCTAGGGATTATGAACCACAAGAACTGGACTCCTACGTGTTTTTCCAATGGACTGAATTAAGGCTGTTGAACCCAGTGTATACTCTATCTCATTTCACACCGAGATGTTTTTATATACTGTGGCTAAATTTGCCTCTGATGCCTTTAACGGACTCATCATGAAACCAGGGATGAATGCAGGGTTTTTTTATTTTTCTTTTTATTACCAATGGTTTTCATTTTCTCAGCTGTCTTCGCTATCGGAGCTGCCCTCCCATTTTCTTCCCTCACTCACTTCTCCTCACTAGGCTTTTCTACTGCTCCTACCACCATGAGCCTAACACCTATCAGACCTGGAAATTCCTCACCTGCTTCTGTGCACGTACTGCAGCTGCTGCCTCGTAAGGGCAAGGTACGAGCCTCTCTCAGACCTCTTTATTTCTTTTCCCAGGTATGGGACATCATGAGGACCACATCTCCTGTGGAGGGTTGACCTGCAATTGTTTACCATCTCCAGATGTATAAAAGGACGTTTAAGGGTTTCTTATAAAATCTTCCTAGGAATTCATGCAAGTGGGAGAGGCAGAAGGGACACCATTCTGTACTCTGCTTTTTCTAAATGTGGGCAGCTCGTTTTGGCCTGTCTGTGACCCACCACTCTGCTATCTACCAGCTTGTGGTGGGTGGCACCTGCATTGCTCTCCTAAGTAAAACACACCTGACTTCATGTGGAATTATTTATCGTCAGTAATCACGTTTCTTTGTTTTGGTTGCCATCTGCTGGCAGAATGATGTGTTCATCGCCATTTCACGCTCATGCCACATAGGGGTTTTTTTAATACTAAGCATTTTGAATGTGTGCAGTTTGTACATGCATGTTGCAAAAAAGGGCTGCTTTTGGATGTCTGAATTCACAGCTGACAGTGCTGGAGGCAGAGCTCACCCCATGAGAACAGATGCTCAATTAAGTGGACAGAAGCAAGTAGTCTGTGCTGGAGAATGAGGAAGAGGAGGCATGCACCGCAGGAGTCTTGGAACTTTGGGCGGGGGTGGACACACAGACTGGAAACAGCACAGGAGGGCAAGGGGCTGGGCAGTAAGCATCCAGGTGGATCCCACGGCTGTGCCCTGCATGTGCTCAGCCTGTGGTGAGTAGGTGTGACCTCAGTACAGACACACAGTATTTAGAATGCGGGTACTGGGACAGCTGCAGTGGGAGGAGGAAGAACACACACAGCACCCAAAGCTTTTGGGAGGAGCAAACTGCTGTAGTGTCCTAACATTGGCTCCGAGTAAATGAGGCTGTGAGGTGGGGCCCTGCCGGTTCGGCCCAGGCTGCTTCACCCGTCGGGAGGTTGTTGAGGTGACTGGGTGTGAGTTCCTAAGCGGCTGCAGAGGGTACCTGCCTGCATGGTCCACCACTGGACCCAGGGTTGGCATCCTCATCGAGTGCTCTCATAGAAAGGCCCATTTCTCACCAGTGTTGCTGTGCCCCCACCATGAATGCCACAAAATTCATCTGGTCAGCATCTTGAATACTCAAACTCAGCTTCTGAATCAAGTTCTGTCCTGGAATGTTTCCTGCCAGAAAAAAAAATGTCCACAGCTTCAAAGGAAAATTTACATGCATTTATTCATCCTTGTGCAGGATGGTATAAAACTCAGCCTAAATGACAGAAATCCAAGAGGATTTGATACCAACAAGACCTCAAAAACAAAGTTTGGGTTTTACCTGGATGAATGATTGGAAACTGCATCTTTAATATGATCAAGCATCTTGTGTAAGGTAAATAAAATCTGAAGAGCTTCAACTTTTAATTCCATTCCTGTCAAGTGTAATGTTTCTGCTTCAAATGAGAAATGATAAATGCAATTCTTTAATTTCAGTGCTATGCAAATAGTATTAGAAGATTACTCCCAGTGCTGGAAGATCAGAACCTGATGAATTTTTCAGCAGATCTTTAGCACAGGCTGAAATTCCTGTTGCTGTGATCCATGGTGGTATTTAATACCTCATATCCTTTTCCATGGACAGGCTGAAATGCAAATACATTTCCCAAAGACATTTCTCCTGGTAGTGTTGGCAATTGCTGCAGAAGCATCCAAAGAAGGAGATGTATAAGACCATGCTCTTATCCAGAACTGTGAAATGAAGCTCCAGTTCTGCAGAGCAGTGGTGTACCTCTGTATCTCAGGAAAAAGGCTGCATCATTTGTTATGACCCCCACTGGACAATGCACACACCTACCTACTCTGCCAGCTGTGTCCTTCTGCCAGACTCACCCCTGCATTTTCTTCCAGGAAGCCACTAGAGTTCAAGGCAAAGAAAACCAAGCAATTTTTCCTTACCTTTCTCTTAGAAATGGCTTGAGTCTCATGAGTTTTCCCTCTCTACATTGCTCTCGTGAGATGCCACCTGTAGTGCTGGGTCCATCTCTGTAGCCCTCAGCATAAGGATATGGACCCGTGGGAGTGAGTTCCAAGGAGGCCACAGAGATGGTCAGAGGGCTGAAACAGCTCTCCTATGAAGAGCTGGGATTGTTCAGCATGGAAAGAGAAGGTTCTGAGGTGACCTCATTGTGGCCTTCCAACACCTAAAGGGGGCTTATAAAAAGGAGGGGGAGGGGCTTTTGGAAAGGGCATATAGTGACAGGACAAGGGGCAGGAGTGTTCTTGGAGCTCAAGAACCTGGATATGTCCTGGCTTCATCTTGGGCACAGCACTGCTCCTGAGCTGGCTTCTCCAGCATCAAAAGGGGAAAAGAGCAAAAAGTTTGTCCTGAAAGTTTAGTTAGAAAATTATGCTTTGTATTTCTGCTTCGTGCTAAAGGGCAGAATAAATATTGATGTGCTAGTAATGTCCAGCTGAGCTGTCTGGATAATCCTCTAATAAATTGTATAATAAAGAAGTGAATTCAGTGGGAGATCAGCTGTTTACACTGATCTGTAATTGATCTCTAGCAAATAACACATGCAGTTAGAATCTTTCTTGCTTTCAATGTGGATATTTCAGCCCTGGGGACATGGAGGATGAGATGGCACAAGCCATTTCCTGCCTCTCTGCTTGTAATAACATAGTTTGCATAGTCACCAGGACCAGGAGCATCCTGTGCAGTGGGAGCCACTGCTGTCCAGTTGAACTCTGAAGCTCTGCATGAGTAGTGGACTGACTGAGCTGCACAGACCAGGGACTGACATCTGGCAGAAATACCTTTCTAGGCAGAACTGGTTCTGCTCCTGCTGCTGCAGACTGAACACCAAGAGCTGGTGAGAAGGGAGCTGGCTCTGCAATGCTGCAGGGGAACTTGCTCCAGGAACTTCCTCCAGTTTGCAGGAGCTTGCTCCAGGGCTAACAGAGGCTCTGCAGGAAGCAGGACAGCTCTGGGGTTCTGGGTACCTGCTGTGGTCTTGGACCTCTGACTTCAGAGCAAACCTTTGGGAAGCAAGGCACATGATAGCTGGGAACCTGCACATTGTTTGCTCAGGGACCCTGAACTTGATCCACCCGCCCTCGTGTGGACCCCAGGAAGAGAGTCTGAATGTCTGTTCTTTTGGCTCCAGGGCTATCATATCCCGGGGTTTCTGGAAAGCTTTATGTCTGTGATGTTGTGAACCTGAAACATTGGAACAGCTGACCATGAAAATGCAAGTCTAATAGTTCAGCATCAGAGAAGGGATCTGCCCTTCTCTCCAGGGACTGGTGTCATGGTCATGAGCTCTTTTGTACCATATGACAATGAAATGAATAAAAGGAATTGGGTGCCTTCAACCAGCCCTCTACGCTCTCCCGCTCCTGCTGTTTCCCCCCTGATTTACCTCAAACTTGGGCAGGAGACCAGAGGAATCTGCCTACTATTGCATGTCCTGTAAACCCTGTCCCAAATGTCTTGGAGAGGCTTGCCCCTGCTCTTCTTCCTGTCACAGCAGCTAAAAGGCAAGGGACACAGTGTTCTCCTTACGGTCCAAAGCTGTACTTCTCAAGTCTTCTACACACCCTCCTGCAACAGACCCCCCTCTCCGTCATACAACAGCACAAGCGGCCCTGCTGCTCAGCCTGGCTTTCCCTTGGTACCACAGAGGGACAGGCACTTCCCACAGGCTTCCCTGCTGCCCTGCCTGACAGCCGTGCTGGGCTGTGGGGCACGACACCTTTTAAAGCTTCTCACCCTCTGTGGAGGAGCTGCCCTGACGCCGGGCTTGAGGCCGCAGGGTTTGTGCCTAGCAGCGAGTACTGAGTGTGCTTTGGCCCCCGAGCAGGTTTTATGTGTCCTTTGGAGCCCTGGTGCACGTCTGGGCGAAAGGCTTGTTATGTTGCAAACGATGCCGAGCCCTGGGTCGGTGCACCCTGTCAGAGGGAAGCGTCTGACAGCCCCACCCCGCTGTCATCGCCATCCGCCTCCTCCGGAGGGCACAGCCTTACTCTGCCGGCAAGTGGAGCCTTGGGGATGCAGAGCACGCTGCCGAACGCATGGCCAGTTCCAGTGCTAGGGAGGCCTTATTTAGTGCCTGTGAAACGAGATAAGCCAGACAGCGTTACGTTGCTATCAGTGGACAATAGAACTGAAAGTTCTGCATAACAGCAACAACAAAAAAAGATGTATCGAGTCTGATGTTAGATGATTCATAAAATAATTAGCGTTTCTGAGCATGTCCTAATTTCAGACAAAAGTGAAAATACAACAAGATGAGCAGAAAATGACGGGTTATGCTTTTAGAACAAGGCACTTTAATTGAGCCAGATGGGCCCAGATGTTTTCTCACACTCTGACTGAAATGATCACCTATTCAGAGAGATATGTTGTGGAAGAGACTGTAACAAAGATGCAAGAGGAAATTTTCCAGAAGCAATGATTACGTTAAGGAGACTTGCAGCAGCTTTTACTGATCTAGTGAGGCTAATTGTGTATGAAAATGCGAACATTTCATACTGGCTTAAAGAGGTGCTTGCTGCTGCTAACGCTTCAGCTTGTATTTTGATCCAAGAAAGACTTTATAATCACTCTCATCCCTCATCAACTGGTTTTGACTCCAGGTCTCCTTTTGGTCATCTGTTCTTTCTGTTCCTCGTTAATGCAAGCAAATCCCTCCTCTCTGTGCTTCAGCTTTCCTGATGAGTGAGTTTGATAACAGTGGCTGTTTTTTCTTCAGCATGCTTTTAGAGTTTCAATTTGAAGTTACACCTGAGCAAAATGATTTTATATGGTTGCAACATTTGACATGATCAACCTAACCAGAGATCTCTAAGGAGTGTCTCACACAGTAAAGGTCTCCCTTCTTCCCTGCAGGTGCATTTGAAGCTGCCAAGGGATTATGTGTTTGTGAGGAGGTGTAAAGCATGTGTGCACTCATGCAAATGTACCCACAAAAGAAAATGGAAATTTAAGGCTATAACACTAGGAGACTAGTTGGTATTAGGAAGATATTGAGGCCATCAGGTCCAGGAGGGATCTGGGGATGCTTGATCTGTCTGTCCTGAGTGCTCCCTTGTTCCCTGCACTCTACCTCACCCTCTTGGCTGCAGTCAGTCACATGTAATATGAGAAAGAAGGTTTGGTTTATTTTTCTGCTCAGGTTTGCTTTATTTTTCAGCTGTGGTGCTCAGGTGCACAGCTGTGTGGAAACTGTCCTTGAACACCTTGACTACACAGCTCAGTATCTTGTTACTTGATCCTCTGCTTTGCTGTCCTTGTCTTTCCCTTTCACAGCTCAATCCTCTCTCAAATAAGCAGAATATACAAAAATGACAACAGGGGGTGGCTGGGAAAGTTAGGCAACCAACTTCATCCCTGTGAAAGTCTTCTAAAGGAAACCTTAAGAGTCTGGGAGTCAGTTCTCTTCTTCTAAATGCTCTCAGAGTGAGGAAAAGGGGCCTCTCCCACCTGGCCTAATCTACAAAGTGTCCCACTGTCAGCCTCTGCACTGGAGCTGTGGCTTGTAGAGCCCCACCATACACATTGAAGGAGCTGATGGGTCTTGGATGACACAGGGTAGGGCCTCTGTCTCTTCACAGAGGTTCACTGGGAGCTGTTGTACCCCTCCTCTGTGAGCTGTATCACAGTCCAGCTCAGCTGGAAAGGAAGGCAGGGTATAATTTTTTAGTATTACAATAATTACATTGCAGAGCAATGTTTCTCTTTCAGGTGCACCCGACCCAGCTCCTCCACTGTTAGGAACTAGTTCTGCTACAGAGTTTTATTTCAGGCTGGCAGGGTAAAAATTACCAATGAGATCCAATGCTTCCTTCTCCTCCTTGCACGATGAAAGTGTTAGTCCCAGGGATCTGGGTTTGCTTTACAGCCAAACAGGAGACTGCTTCCTGTGACTAACTTAGAGCAGCAGGTTTCTCACCACATACCTCAAATGCTGTTGCAGAATGGCAGAAGATCTGCACAAACACAGTGTCCGAGATGTGCTTGAGGCGTGAGAAGCTGCTGCATCCATCAGACACAACCAGGTTCTTCTTGGGAAGGGATTCCCAAAAGGACAGTGGAGAGCTGGATAGCAGTACTGACAAACATTTCTCTGGAGGCTTATTCCTCCTCAGCTTGGCCACTTTCCTCTGAGCCCCCACTGAACAAAATTGGTGTTCTGATTCTTGCTGTGGAGGCCTGTTTGCAGGTCTCAAATTGTCTAGAGCTGTACCAGTAGCATAATAGCCCCTGAGGTGAATGTCTTATAGTTTCTGTTCTTCATATAAGAAAAGCCTAAAGTCATTAGTCAAATCTTTAGCTGTGCTCTGGATTCCTGTATTGTGGATTAACCACTGAGAGCCCCAGTAGACAGAGCTCATACTCATGTTCAAGTTGTTTCAAGGAATGCTACAAGCACACAGCTGTTAAAAGAATAATCTTATGCAGGTAGTAACTCCTCACCATCCCCTCACACCTGTTACTTAGCAGCATACAAAATCTCCTTTCTGCTGGTGGGAATAAAGAGGATTTGTTTCCACCCCCCCTGCCTTTTCAGTAGGTTTCTGGGTAGGAGTTAGTTGTGCAGAAACAAAAATTACCATTTCCTGGACTGATCTTGGTGTAGGAGGCAGTACCCGCCCCATGCTCTCCCCAGGCAGCTGCAGCGCGAGCAGATCAGCAAAATGCAGCTGGGAGGAGGGAGGCTGGGAGGGAGGGGAGGAGCAAAGCCTTCCTGGCATCCTCAGGCACCATAGATGCACAGAGACATAAACCTGCCTTGAAGTATGCCTTGGTAGATTGTTACCCTCAGCTATTGCTACCACTGGACCTCAGAAATGATGGATATTAATTTAGGAAAGAGACCTCCCATGTAACCACCAATCCTTCCTTAAGCAGCTCTTTTACAATGCACAAATGTGCATAAACCACAGCTCCCAAATGCAGAGTGCTTTTTGCATGCATCCTGGGATGAGGGAACATCATTCCCTCAGCTTTTGCAAGCCAAATGCAACCTTACTGACGATCTGGACAACCTCTCCCTTGTGACTGCATCACAAGCTGCTTTTTTTTTTTTACCTTGGAAATAGGGGGCAGTGAGAAGATGAGATAAAGACAAACCGCAGAGCTGTGAGACACAGTGGTTCCTCAGCAGATTCACAGAAACTCTCCCAGGAGTGCAAAAGCTGTTCTCAGATCTCTGGTTTATGTTGGTGTTTGAGCACTTAGTATATGAGATACTGCAAGAGTCACTGAATCCTAATCAAAGCAACTTTCAAAAAGAGAGAAGCTGTTTGACAATGAATCTGGACACCAGGGGTTCAGGCATTTTGCACCCTGGCATTCAGCAGCTGTTACCTGGAGGGACTCCCCTAGGGGATCTGGTATTTCAGAGAACTCCTTTCAAAGCAAGAGTCAGTTGTTAAACGAGGCACAGGGGAGTCTGAATATTTATTCAGCCTTAGCTCTGCTCCTTTGAGCATGACACAGCAGCTCTCTATTGTGAACACTCACCTGCTGTCAAATTAGCAGGACTGCAGTTTGGAAAGGGAGTTGTGTTCACAGAAATCCTAGGAAGCAGTTTTTTCCTACGCTGAAAACACTGCACTGTGCTTCCTGGAAACACAGAAACAGGCAAGAATGTATTTGGGAGTTCTAGTTTCTTACAAATATTATGTACATCCCACCACTGCTGGTAAAGGAGTCAGGTTGCCTCACTGGGTATAAGCACAGGTTCTGAGGGGTTTTTTTTGGATGTAGAATTCTTTAGCAGTTCTTAATTTCTAACATCATTTTAGTTCATCTTGAATTGTACAATAGTAACAGAAAATAGTGAAAATAGATCATCTTTGTTGCTGTCATTGCCAGTTTAGAACCTGCCTTCTCACATGGGACGTGCATCAGTAAAGTCAAAAAGAAATTTTACAAAAACCAAACCGAAATACAAGGTGCAGACACTTTTATTAATGCTGTCTGGTCACCCGCAATACAGTGTTGAACAAACACAAGCCACAGATAAATAAATGATGACTAGCTCTTGGTCTGTGAAAGGAAATGCTTGCCTTGTCACTGCAGTTGAAATGGCTCCCATAATGGCTCTAGCTCAGTCCTGGAGGACACTTGCAGTATGTGGGATATTATCAAAATGAAAATGTCATGGGTCCTCATCTCCACAGGTGGCTGCACTCTTGTGTGTTCTGCAGAACTCTGCAGCTGGGGTGCTGGCTGCTCCCAAAGTGTTGGTGAATCCTGTTTGGCGAGGGCACCTATACAGTTAAAAGGGATGTTCTTGTACCACCAGAAACCCATGCATGGACTGAGCCCTCTTGTCTCCAAAGGCCTCGGGAAGGAAATCGGCCTTACATTGATGATTTGAAGGCTGCCAAGCAGTTAGCAGAAGTGGTGGTGTCCTCAAGTCATGCCCACTGCACTCCCTCCTGCACAGTGGGCTGGGAAAGTAACCGGCCTGTGTGCTGTCAAGGGGTGCCTGTGTACCTGCTAGGAGGTATGAGGGAGTCTGCATGTGCCCTTCCGAGGGGCTTTGCAGGGGCCAGGGAAAGTGAGGGGCTCTGCACTGTCTGGCCTGGAGCTGAGGCAACTCCCTGAGACAAAGCCCTCTGGCAGCAGTGTATGTGCCCCCCTCCCACTGTGCCACCATCACAGGGACTTCCAGTGTCCGGAAGAAAATATGCTTGAGCATTTCTACCAGAAACTCATTTCTGAGGGTTCTCCTGAGGAGAAACCCCTACCAATTTGGGTCAATGCTTCTTCCTGCATCTTGCAAACAACTATTGTAAGGATGGACTTATTTGTGTGTGCTACCTGAAACAAGTCAAATGCCCTCGAAAACATCACAGAAACCTCTGCCACCCTGGATTATCTGTGCCACCAACTCCCAACAGATCCTGCTCTAACAACAGCATCCTGTCTTCCTCCTTTTTCCCATGTAGTGTCAGGTCTAACAGTTAGTACATTTGGGAGTTCTTCTGTTTCAACAATATGATAATCATTCTCTCTCTGCCCTACTTCTAGGCTTTCTGGCATTCAGAAAGGTCAATAGTTTAATTCCTAAAGGAGCTGAACACATATTTCTTTTGTATCTGAAGAACTGAATAAAACAGAGGATGATTTTTTCTTGATACTGTGTATTGGCAACAATCTAAAACTTTCTTGTTGGTATAGTTCTTCTGGTATACCTGCAAAGAAGTTCTACCAATAAAAAGCATCTTTTGCCAGCTGGTGTTTTGTCTGTGGTAACACCCTTTTTAAACACTCCTTTGTGGAAACAGAGGATGTGGCATCACTGTGCTGGAGGACAGGGGCATCAAACTGTCCAGGGCACTGGTAAAAGAAGGAGGAGCAGTGGAGAGCGCAAGAGGGTTCAAGCACGGGCTTAGGAGCCCCTGCGAATATACCCACAGCTGTACCTTAGAGGATGCTGAGAGAAACTTCCCCAAGGACTGTGCGGCCTCTGGCTGAGTCTGAGGGGAGTTACTGAGTGCTGGTATGACATGTGTGCCATGGAACTACCTACCCTGCCTGGAAACTGCTGCAAGCTGGAGGGAGTTCATTTACTATGCCTTGACTTCTGTTCATCTGATTATGAGTTTCCTCAAGAGCATGTTGTTCAGTGCCTGTTCTGACAAAAATATGTCCCCGGTAAGGTCCATGGTATCTTCACGCACCATGGTGAGTATAACCACAACAGAGAGATGGTCAAAATATCACTTATGTTTCTTCAGGCTGAGCAGGAAGGTGGAAAAGTGGGAGTCACTCCACCCTAGTGGCTGGATGACTTGCTCTGCTTCCCTTGCATAGGTAAGAAGGAGAGAGGTGGGTGCCTACTATCATCACTCCAGTCTCAGCTGGGTTAACACCAGCATGGTGGTGACCCTAAATGTCAGGCAGTTTCATGAGGATGCAGATCATGTGCTATTGTTTTAGTGGATTTCCCAGGCGCTGGTCTCTGGATAAGAACTCAATTTCAGGGGTTAGCTCAAGAGAAGGCAGACTTTGCAAAGAAACTGAAATGAGAAATTATGTATTAAAAATGAACTGTGTATTGCAGCAGGTGAATTGAAATGAGTGCATTATAAATAATAAATAAAATAAATAGCATGTGATTTAAATCCTATAAATATAACAGAAGAGAATACTTGTGTACTGAACCTTTTGAAATCTTGAAAATGTTAAAATAGCACAGATGGGTAGCCAAACATTGCACAGACTTCTGATGCAGCCAAGTTTTTTTTACTTTGGTTTTTCAAGAGCTAGCCTGGCTTGTAGGCAGTTTGAGGGTAAAAGTAAAAAAAAAAAAGTCTACATTACTTCCATAGCTTCTTACTGACAACCACATTCTCTAGTTCCTCTTTCCTCTTTGATCCAGCTTAAACTGAAGGTCTTAACATAATACTAATCCTTCAAAGAAATCTAAGGCTCTGAAAGAAATGCAAAAATTTATTGCCTTTCCTACTTTCCCACTTCCCTTTTTGTATATGCATTTTGGGATTAAAAGCAGCTGCTCTTCGTTTTTGTTTGCACAACACTCAAATCAGCAGATTTGGTCCATCTCTGGGTTTTCTACATTCTTCTGAAAAGCCTGCATTTTTGAGGCAGCCATCAAGCTTGCATTCCTGCAGGAGAGCCCAGACTGCCTGCCTGAAGGCAGCACCAGGTGCTTTGTTCTTGCACCCTCCCTTCCCTCATGCCACTTCTGAAACGACACAGCTGTCCTTACAAGAGATCTCTGCTCCAATTCGTATCATCTGCACCAGCCTGGAAAGCCGCGTATTCCCACTGCTTGTACAAACAGCCACGTGGTAGTGCCATGCTGTATCCCATGGCAGGGGGCTGGAGCTAGATGATCTTTCTTGTCTCTTTCAACCCAAACAATTCTGCTGAAATAATTCTGTGATTTTACTGCAGTCCTCAAGCAAAGTCTCAGGCACTCATATGAAAAGAACTGCTTTGAATGGGGGATCACTGTGCCCTGGAGGCTTTGCAAAATATATTTCTGTTGTATAGCATAGTAAAACAAGAAGCTCTGAAAGCATTTCTCCATTGCTGCTACATTGTCCTTTCCTTGATTTCCATGTAGTCTCATGTTTCCTGCAAGATTAAAATTAAAAAATTCTTTGTATCAAGAACATACAAGAAAGCTGCTGCTTGACCACAGCTCTTGAATTTACAGATGCGTTGGTGCTCCTTTCCTGGTGCAGTCCTGACTGTTAATAGAGAATTGTGTGCCACTCAGTGCCTGACCCCAAGATTGGCCGCATGCAAATAATCAGAACTTCCCACAGAATAAACTTCTGCTCATTCTGAGTGAAAATGCAGGTCCTTCATTACTGACTTTTGCTCATGCTATTCTTAAGAGAGTAGTCCCCAGATGGCACTGTTTGGCCATTTAATGTAATTTTTTCTTGTCTGGTTTTTTGTTTTTGGTTTTTTTTTTTTTTAAGTTCATATGCAATGTAGTCCTTGAAAAAACACTACAGATTCTTTCCATACAGAAGGAAGGGACTGCTTCCTAGGAGCCATGGCTTGGTGACGGAATTATTTGTTTCTTCTTGTTTTTAGAGTCTCCCCAACAGAAATGGCTTCATTCTTTTTGAATGTCAGTGTTCCACAGTTCTCTGCTCTCCAGGAGCCCCTTCCTCTCATGACAGATCTCCTCTCTCGCCTTAGAATGTTCTTCAAGTATTGCAGGCAGGAAGAAGCTGACAGCAAGGCCCTGCTTTATTTGGCTAGGTGGCATATCCTGAAGCATCATACTCACAACCTGCCATCCTTCTTTGCAGCTCCAGATTCTCATACTTATACTGTCAAGGGTCTTTCTTTCTTTAATGTCTTTTTTATGACTGCTTCCACTGTTAAGTCACACTTCAACTACTTATAAGAAAACCAAGGTGACCTTGATAAATTTTTCTCCAGACAGAATTTCAAGGTAATAAGAGATTTCTAAACTGTTAATAACTACTAAGATTGCTACTGCTATGGTTTGAGAGAAAGCCAAGGAATAATTTTTCTTGTTGCATTCAGTACTCAGGAAGGGGACCCAGAACCAGATAAAAACAGGGTAACACAATGGACAGAAATAGCTGGGGAAGGATGCCACCCACAGTGGCAGTGAAACCTGCTCTTGGAGGGAAAGAATCAAGTTCTTCATCTAGTAAGATAAATTATGAGCTTCAGAAGGAAAGAATGTGTCTATTCAATAAAGTCATGTTAACACAACAAAATGAGGGAGACAGGTTCATAGGTACTTGTCTAGATTGGGAAAGACAGGTGTCTGCTAAGGAAGGCAGGAGCCTCACTTGAAGATGTAAACCCCCTCCCTCCAAATTATTATAATTTTGAAATTAAGGTCTCTCAGGCAAAGATATGGGAATAGGAAAACAGTTCTTTACTAGGAAAATTAAAATAAAAATGTAGCAAACAAACAAAAAGAAAACACTGATGGAGTCAGAATACAACCTTACACCTTGTATTGATCAGGGTGTTGGTAGCAGTCCAGTCAAGTCCTCCTGGAGTGACAGATGTGGTTCTGTTGAAGCAATAATCCTGTAGAAGGGTGTAGTTTTCCTCTGAAGGTCCCGTGGTGGTGTAGATGGATCCAGTTCTCCTCTGGGAATACAGTGGAAACAGGCTGCCCCAGTGTTCTGACTCAGATTTTTATCCAGGTAGGAATGTTTGGCCCCTCCCCTGGGTGGAGCACAATGGGATGATGTAATTGTATCAGTCATGCAGTAAACCTCATCGGCCCATTAACAGAAGATAACCCCCTAGAGGGAGGATGGGTCATGGAAGAGATAAAGAACACTGCCCCACCTAGTTTAACAGCTGGTAATAGAATACATACTTTTGGTTACATCTTGCATTGCAACCTAAGACAGGACTCCGCTTGGAATTCTGAGGAACAGCTGATTAAGAGAAGTCAAAGGCAGTAGGTGCTGACTGCAATAGCTCATTCAGAGACAGGACTGATCAGTGCTGTCCTGTGGATGGTAAGTTGTTTACATTTTTACTAGTGATTTTTGGCACAAGCATTAGAACTGGATTATTCAAGAGGTGAGAGCAGTGATACAGCTTGAGCTTCAGTAACCCGAAGTGATAAGACTATGGCCGTGAGAACCAGCAGCTAGAATCTTTGTGTTCAGCTGGAAATACATCTGAGGTTGTGTAGGAGGAACAAAATGCATGATAGCATGCCAGTTACAAAGTGATCAGAGAGTTGGTGGGGCACAGCTGGGAGAAGCTCTTCAGATATACCATGGCCATTGCCAGCGGAGAGGAAAGATACTCTGAGGGTCACTTGTGACCTACTGAGGCCTTCTTCAAACACTGTGGGCAGTGCTGGTCACTTGCAATATTGAAATGAGGCCCAGAGTGACAAACTATAACCTCAGTGGGTGCAGCACAGCCAAAAGGGGCCAAAGTGTGGAGACAGTGTTCTCTACAAAGCTACAAGTGCAGGGGCATGAAAAACCTGCTAGGAGTGAGAGGAACTAAGCTGGATGACGTGAGGCTCTGGCATGTGAATAATGCATTCCCAATATGCTGAAGGTGGAAATTCACAGCTTCCTAGCAATTGCAATTCATCTTCTTGGAACAACCATACAAGCCCAAATAACAAGAAGATGAGTGTGACAGATTTAAGGAAGTCAGTATCTAAGATGATACAAAAAGGATGAGGTGTGGCCCCTTCATCTATTTCCCTGTGCCATTTTGCTTGAAAAAAGAGACGTGATTTTTCATAGTTCATTCTTCCTTGTAGAGTTTTTGGGATTGAGTTTAATCACCGTTACAAGTACAATAATAGAAAAAGACCCCATCCAAAAACAAACCAGAGGGGAAAAAAACAACAAAAAAAAATCTTGACCTGTTGTTGTAACTAGCACACTGTGTGGTTTTGGTGTTCTGCCTATGTTGATAATTAAACTCACCGCAGTCTGCTGCAGCTTAAAATGGAGTGTGTAAGGAAGACTCCTACTTCAGTAAAAGAGGATACTCAGATCCTGTCCTAATAATACAGGCATTCAAGGAATGGAAAACCTTTCTTAATAAGGGCTGAAGAGAAATCTCATCTTCTTGACAGTTTTTGATTCTTGGTAATAGTAACTCTAGTGCTCATTGAAAGCTTTCAAAATTCATTAAAATGGACACAAAACTATTATTATTTTTTTTCTTTTTCTATTCTCAGCAGCACTGGTGATCTTTGAAAATCCTCCAAAAGCTCAGCTGATTCCAGTTTTGCTGAGACCCAAGTCTCATTCTCCATCTACATTTTGAGAACACAGGCACTGAGAACAGCCTGAGTAAGGGAGAAATCCTCTTTAAGCTTTGTCTCATTTGATGGATATGCCAGAAGCTGTTTTGGAAATGAAAAAAAAAAGCTCAGACAAGGAAACTTTTTCAGTTTACTAGTGCAGATAAAGTTAACAGCCTGCAATCAGATGTAAGGAGTTTTTGGCTGATTTCCTTTAGAAATAGGATTTATAGCTTATAATGTTTCTATGTGTTAGTGTCAGTCCATCTTAACATTTTATTCTCCTTATCAAGTCCAAAGAAACATGCAGAGGCAGAAATGTTGCATGACTTGAGGAGAAAGGTGGCTAAGTTAGGTAGAAAGGACCTATGAAAGGCTAGAAGTGATATCGAGCCCCTCAAGATTTGAGCCTCACAAGATCTGAAGCCAACTTTGCAATTTTTTGTTGTTGTCCATAAGTAGATGTAGCTAGACAGTTATGATTAAGTATTTGCATTGTGAACATTATATGCTTGGGCGGTGTCTGTTTTAAGGAAAATGGAAGATCCCAAGATGAATGGGCTGTCTGGATGAGAGCCACCAGGAGTAAGGTCAGGACTGAGCAGTAACTGGGGGAGAGGTAATTCCAGCAGTGGACCACCAACTCAGTGACCACCTACTCCAAACAGACCCCAGAGTCAGAGAGAGGGAAGAACTGCACCTGCAGAGTAATTAGCATGGCAAGTAGGGGGTTGAGTACTAATTAATGAAATTCATGTCATCTCTAAGCAATGAATGCTCTCGCTACGTTAAAATGTACAAATGGTGTAAACCTTTGATGATTGGTGAGCCAACCTTCTGTGGGCTGCCACTCTGCTCCCTCCTTTCCACAAACCAGAATTAGAGGTAGAAATACCTCACCTGGCTGTGTGAGTTGGTGCTGCACAACACAGAAGGAGCCTGCGGTTGGGACAAGAGAAGCACTAAAGCAAACTTCTGTCTTATTAGACCTTAGGAATCCATGAGACATCATAATTGGCTCAATTAATAGGCAAGGGAGCAAGAGGTCCAGCTATATAAAGAAATGAAACTCTAGAAAACTTAGATGGTTTAGTATTTCTGCCTGGCGCTGTTTTCTTGGCCTGGCTGCAGTGGTCAGGTGTGAACACAGGGACAGGCAAGAGAAATGTGGTACTGCAGATAGTTCCACTGGGCAACACTGCACCAGGCTTGGCCCCCTGCGACCATTCAGGCAGGTTAAGGTCCCTCTGATCCCCTATGCTCCTTCACACGGTGGGCAACTGATGACAGCTTCCCCCCATGGAAAACACACCACTCTGCCATTGCAGAAGCAAGCTGGGAAAACCCCAAAATCAATGGTCTTGGAGAGGTTGTTGATTCAGGGTGTGGAGGAGAGAGGGCTCAGGTGTCATGACTCTGGCCCACGAAGGAGCAGCCAGACTTTTCCCACAGGGGAGGAAATGGGTACGTCTGCATGGCAGGCTGTTACTCTGCAACAAAGCTATCAGAGCAAGAAATTCTAGGTACAGAGCACTGGAAGAAATTTATCCTGAAACTATAAACACTTGAAAACCTTTTTCAGAATTTACTGATGCCAGGGCTTGATGATGCTGATTAATTACCCTAGGTGACTAAAGACAGCTAAGTTGCTGTTTCTCCCCCCTTCACAAACACTTTTGCTTTGGTTAATTTACCAGCTGACAGTTTCTCGTTTCCCTGACCTCCCTGCAGACACTAACACATCTTATTAAGGCCCCTTGTATAGTTTCAGCTTTTCCCTTGGCAATGACTTGGCTATTCAGCGTAAAATTTGACAAAGTACACACTTCAGTTGGCAAGCACACCAACAGCCTGCACTCTCAACGCTTGCCAGCCTTCTTCACTCTCTGCTTTCTTAGCTCAGACAGTTGAAGAGCATCTGAGCATTAAGATGAGCAGGCTTATGATGCTGGCTTGGTACAGCATGGCAATTCCCTGCAGTGAAAAGCAACACATAAAGACTTCTATCCTGGAAACAAATGCCGTAAGAGCTGTCAGAGAAGAAGCTGGTTTCTGAAACAAGAAGTGCTTACATTATGCATTGGTATTTTTTAACACAATATAGTGTTTAGCTAGTAAAAAATACCTAGGCCTAAAGTAAATAGAGGCAGTGTCATTGAACATCTGGCACGTGCAGGTTAATCACTTTAAAAGGAAGGCTTCAGCTTAGAGAAGAAAGATGTGAGGCAAGAAGTCTATGAAGATAAAAAAAACTGCTTTACCAGGATATTTTAGGAAGATTATTTTAGTAATGTCATATGTCATGGAAGAATGTAGCTACATTTCCTACTTCATTGTTGTAATTGTTTATCACCATTGCGGACAGGGACACGGAAAGAGAGGATTTCTGCAGCATGAGAAGTTCTCAGTAGGACAAAGACCATGTGACTAAAGAAAGACCTATAGCACTAGGCGGATCAGGCAAGGATCAGGCAAGGAGGACTGGAGGGAGTTGAAGTCATCACCTGCATGCTGAGTATAATGTACTAATGTCACAGAGAAGCAGTAGCTAAGCAGGAAGGGGAACAGTCTGGTTTTTTGCAGTTGCAGGGAGGAGTTGCTGGATTCCCTGGTAACCAAGATGCAAACATTTGGCTGTTTTGCACGTTTCTGGATGGGATGCTTTGGCATCTGATAAAGAGTTAGCTTACATAACAGGCGGTTTCCTTGGTAGGGGCACTGACAAAGTCTGTTTGCTGTTTCCAGTCCTCATTAAATCTAGAAAAACCTAGTATCACTGGGTTCCCTGTTCAGGCTGTCAGGAAGAGCAGGAGAGAGACTATCAAACATAAAGCATGACGGCAAAAGCTTTTACTTTAGGAAGAAAAAGCAGATAAGGAAAGAAAATGGGATTAAAGGAGGGACAGAAAGATAAGTGGGTAAAATTGTAGGGAGGGGAGATTATGGTTAGTTTTCATGTGTCATGAAAAGATGTTGCTTCAGCTGAGCCCTGATTTGGCTTCTTCTCTCAGTACCTGCTCTGAAGGTTAGATGACTGGCACTACTCTAACATGTGGAGTCTGCTGACATTTGGGTCAAGTTTCAGACACTACCTGAATCAGTCCATCTACTTAAGTGGTTTTGGAAGTTTTCCTTGCGGTTTTACTCTTTTTCCTTCATGTTTTAACCAGTTCATTTAGACTGAAAGACTTACCTTGGCTCCCACTATCTGTTCTAATCAGCAGCACATATGGAGTTCATGCTCAGTGACCCCAGTTTATGACAGCAGCTCTGAGAGAACCTGCCTGGGTGAGTGCAGAAATACAGCTCTAAAGCCAGGGCTTTCATAAGCAGGAATGACTAGTTACATCTCTGTACAACCCTGTGTAGAGAAAGAGGGATGCAAATATTGTTACTAAACCATGCCAGCTTTGAGTGCAAGGCTCTGGGGGAAACTAACAAGCAGCTTCTTTCTGCAATTCTTGCTCTGCAGCTTTGCTTCCCCTTCAAAAGCAAGTAATCTCATACTGCAGCAAGTAACAAATCTGCAGCCTACAGAAACAAGCCAGGCTTTGGCTTCCTACAGCTCACCAGCTCAGGGGTTATCAGGGGTTATTTTCTTCAGTGATCCCTGGTTGCTTCAATCTCAAATCCCATAAGCTCTGCAAGCAGGGTTTCCAAAATAGATAAATCTGAAGGCAGACTTCTGTGCATGTGTGCACACGTGCGTGTGTGCACAAAGACAGACAATCAATTATTTGATGCAGATAAAGCTATTTAATTATCTCTTAACTTTTTTTTTTTTTTCTATGTGAAGGAATTCCTGTTCAGTCTCAGATTTCAGAAGCTGGGTTTACAATGCAGTGCTTCTGCTTTGTCTTTTGCCTCAGCAACTACAAATCTCTGGAGGCTTTGCAGTGCACCAGAATGGAGGAGGGAGAGTCACACTTCAGCAGACAGTCTTTTATAACCTTTTCTGATGTTTTACTGTGGCTTAAATACGGCAGAGACCTGACATACATTCAAATTGCCATGCACTGAAGAATGGAGAAATGAGAGGAGAGAAAAAATTACTGTGTCCTTCTGAATTTCTAACTACATCACAGTGCTTTCAGAATGTCAAATCACCTTGGGAAGTCTCATTTTTTATTACAGCTTTGCTTAATTTTGAATTAATTCTTCCTCACACCCCTTGTATGCAAAAATGATTGCTTTTACTCATACATGTCAATTTTGCCACTGTCCATAGTCCTGCTTCACTTGTGTGTCCCCCCAATACAATATTAAATGTATTAGGGACAAGTTTAAGAGGTATCACTGATTACAGAAAAGAGATGCTTGTTTAAACCGTTGACATGAGGTGTTCACATATCTGACATTGTCAGTGTCAGAAGAAATGTGCAGGTTTCACATAAACACACATATTCAGATGTGAAATCCTGTTAAATTAGGCCCAGAGAAGGAGAATAACTGAGGGAATTCAAAAAGCAAGGAGGTGAGCTGCAGATACCCAGAACTTATCAGCAGCATGTAAACAGGCCTGAGAGCAAAACTACAGGGAATTAGTCAAAATTAAGCTAAATAAGAGAATGGGAAAGTTGAGAAAAACCTGAGAAAACTGACTGCATATTGCCTATATTTGAAATTAGAGGAGAAAGAAAGATAGGGCCTGATTTTCTAGCCAAATTGTGAAACATAAGAAATGAAAGAATCAGGAGAAAAGCAGCTGGGGAAGCAGACATGCTAAGTGCTGACTAGTGTGCAGTGTTTCATTAAGTGCTGGCAGGGGACACAGAGACTCTAGGAAAGGGGTGTGCTCCTCTCTCATGAAGCATACCAAATTTTGACCTTACCTACTTTTTACTAGTTGCCTCAGTAAAAAACAAAACAAAACAAAACCCAAAGGGTGCCAGAGTGACTTACAATATCACCTGGTTGCTTTAAATGCTGGTTGCAAAGACACTCACCCAAATGTGTTCCTAACAGTTTAGCTGAACCAGTGGTACATATGCCTGTTGAAGACAAAGCGTGCTTGGTTTTTGGTCTGCTGTTTCTCAGCAGATTTGGGAAAATGCCTCTAAGAGAGGGCTTTGCACAGAGCACTAAATTCCTCCTTCTTCCTCAACACACAGTGAGGTATGTTTGCTTGAGTGGCTCTTCACAACAGCAGCACTAGCAATGAGCTCTCCCGTAGGGAAAGATGCAAATTCATCTCCTACAGGGATGGGTTGTATCGTGCTCTAAAATGCTTGCTGGCTCTGATGAAACAAAAGCCTTCTGAATCACACAAACTGCACTATACAGCACCTTTCCTGACACTCTGACATGAACCTTTAACCTTCCAAAGGCTATTTAAGTCAGCCAGTACCCTTTGACATAAACTGATGCATGCAACACTGATTGTGTGCTTGCAAACTGGGAAGCACACAAACACCTCTTCTGAATGCTCACGAAATCACCAGCTCTCAAGGCATAAATGTGTTATCCACAAGAGAGGAAGCTATACCCAAGGGCTTGTAAAATGGTCACAGCAGTGCACAGCAGTGATTGTCAATATATTATGTTGTAACATGCTTGTAGACTCAGACAGTCAGATTTAAAGTCTTGTACAACGCTCAGGATTCTTCCTGTGTTTGACCCCTGCAGTTAAGTGCTGCAGTAATGGACTTGAAATCATGTTGCTGCAAGAACTTGCCAAATGGTGATGGTACCCAGTAAATACTCAGTGATAGGTCTCAGGGAGTGTGAATCACATGCGAGATACTGTTTTTATGTCTGTGGAGAAATCCATTTGCCTGAAGACAGAAATTCTGATCTTATGTGGGGATTTGAAGGTTTGAATGATGGGAGACAGATGCAGTTTGGGGAATTTCCACTTACTGAAAGGGAAAGTAAGCTTTACACATGAAATAAAAGGAAGACAGACCTTTCTGAGATGGTGTTTTGTGATGCGTAAACATTGCCTACATTAGGTCACTTTGTATTTGTTAGGCAACCTTTCCTAGTTTCTGATTGGAGAGTCTCACTAATTCAAGGTATAAAGGAGAGGAAAAACACCCATAAAAAGCAACAAATACAGCATTTCTTGGAAATACAAATAATGTAACCTTAAGGCACATTACATAAAGCCATTTTAAAGTTTGAATACAATGGCCCAAAGTTGCCTTTTGCCATTTCCTACTGATTCAAGCAAAGTTCCTTGCTTGTTTTTTTCTGAATTTCATTGCACTGCTTATAATCAGATGAAGTTAACTACTGAATACTATACTCTCATGGGCCTTCAGACTCATGCTCTTGCAAAGAAACAAGTGAATAGTGTCTGCAAAAATGCAATTTCTTTTAAAAATAATGGGTTTGGATCATATTAAGAAATGAAAATGTTAGCAGTATTCTCAGTAGAAGCATGAAATGGTAAAAGTGGCCAGAAAAGGCACTTAGGTAGCCTAAAGGTAGCATAGTGCTCAGGTATGCTCAAATGTAAAGAACATGAATTCACAGGACTCAGGCTCCTTGATTTTTTTCTCTGTATTTGAAGATTCTAGGAAAGGTCAGATACGAAGCTTTTATCTCGAACCCACTCACACATGCCTCTCACATCACAGCAACTTTGCCTGGTGGGAGGTGTTGCAAAGCCCAGAATTAACAGCTGGCCAGTGAAACTGGCAGTAAAACCACATATTGACCAACTGCAGCGGGAAAACATTTTTCAAAGCACGGTACAACACATTTGGCCAGTGTTCACACAAAACAGATCATGCTTTGTGCTGAGGGAAAGGCCCAGCGGGAAAGCCGCTCTGGATTGTGCCCAGGTGGTTGTTGCAGGGTCAGGCAGGGGCACAGGCGCACAGCTGTGGGCGGTGGCTGCAGACAGGTGCCATGCCAGCAGCAGACTGTGGCAGTGCACCTTTGTCCTGACTGATCACAAGGACACACGTCCAGGTGCAAGCGGAAGTGCAGCTGGCAGGGTGCTCTGCTTGTGGGGTCAGGGAAAATGCGCCACTCGCAGGCAAAGCCAAGGACTCGTGTACACGACAGAAACATGTGCCACACCTTTCCAGCACAGGGGTGGGCCGTACAAAAACTACCTGGCTAGAAATTGTTAAGAAGGAGTCAAGAATTACTGTTAGCCATGTTTGTTGTTGCACAATTAATGTTGGTTGTGTTAATAATTGTTATAGCTGTTAAATAATGTTAATCACTTACCTTGTACCCCCACTGTACCCCTATCCCAAGTTGCTGTATCCTGTTCCTTGTTCCTGTCCCTGTCGGGCCCCGCCTCCACTGCTCCCCTATACTTCCATATGGCAACCAGTGGCTCCACCCGGTATGCAAACCGTGTGAACTCCCATGGATCTAAGGGACCACAGGAAGTGAAGACCACCGCATGCAGACCCCCAAAGCCTACAAGCTGATGTATGAATGCTTTGCCGGACCATGCTAGAAGACTGGGCAGGACAGCAAGATACCCTTACAGCCATTTGGTCAACTCGCCATAACCCAACGAAACTCGGTCAGAGTCACCCCTTAGACTTTCAACAAGCCAACTTGGCTAAGTCTCCTATAGGACTCCCGTGAGGTCGAAAACCCTCAGCTCTGTTTTCGGGCAAAGCGGCTTGCACCTCCTTCTCCTCGTTATCCCCAGGGAGCAGTGGCGGGGAGCGCGACCCCTCGGGCCCCCACCCAGGCTGATTAGTAAAGGCTTGAAAAAGGGAGCAGAAGGCCTCCTGGCCCTTTCATTTACAACAGAAATCAGGAGCAATTTTCTTTCGGAGAACGAGATTTTGAGGCTATCTTCCTATTTCACTATATACAGTGAGACTAGTATAAACTCTGCTTCACTTATGTAGAGTATCTTCGGTTTCCTTTTTCAGAAAATTTAAATTTTAAAACTTACTTCTCCTCATTCCTCTGCCATTATCTGCCTGCTAAAGTCCATTTCCACTCCAACGGAAAGACTGAAAGATACCAGTATTCAGTTTTATTAAGAGGTGTGTGTTTGCGTGGGGAAAGATTCTGCTTGCCAAACACCTGCAACAGGATGTATCCAGGACTCCTTCCTCACTTGCCAAGCACTTTTTGCTGCAACAAATCCATCAAACCTCCCTTCCCCTCGCGCCGGGAAACGCGGGATGGGATGAGGAGCTGGAACGCGGAGTGAGGGCTACAATGCGGCACTGGGTCGCAGATGTGGGACGCGGGACCGGGATGCGGGAGTGGCAAGCGGGGGCTGGCGGGCAAAGGACGGGATGCGCACTGGGACGTGGGCCGCGGGGGCGGGATGCGGGGCGGGGCAGGCTCGGCAGGCGGGTCCGGAGCAGGGCTGTGGGGGCGGCACGCGGGGCTGTACTTCCGCTTCGGTGTGGCCCTTACGCGCTCGCGGAGGCGCTGCCGGGCCGCTGGCCAATAGCGAGGCTTGGCGGAAGGTCGCCGTGGCCGCTGGTTGGCGGGCGGCGGGCCGGAGGCGGGGCCAGGAGGGAGGGGCGGGGTGCCGCAGGTGCTGCCCCGCAGAGCCGGCGTAGCGCCGGCCGGGCCGGTTCGTGTCTATGGTGTAGTCGCTAGTGTCGAGGCAGGATGCGGCTGCGCTCGGGAGTGTTCGCCTCCTCCTGCCTTCTCGTGCAGGCCTTGGGCGTCGCGCTGTTCCTCCGCGGCTTCTTCCCGGTGCCCGTCAGGTCCGTGCCCCGCAGAGAGGCCCGCGCGGACCCTCCTGCCGAGCCGGCCCCGCCCGGCCCAGGTAACGCGAGCAGCTGCCGGGCGCGCCCCGTCGCTCGGTGTCGCGGAACATCCTTCTGTAGCGCCCTCGTGTTTCCGGACCAGTTTCTGGAGTAGTTTAGAACTTAGCTGGTTTTCACGTAGTTGCAGATCATAGGCAGGAGTATCTGCTCCCAGTCGAAAAGCCTCAAGCATCAGCTGTCACTTTTTTGAAGAGTGTGCTTTTCTGTCGTTTTGTTTCCCTTTCCCTGACTCTGATGGAGCCGTGATACCCGGTTCTCTTCAATGGCTAGTTGTTTGCATTAAATGATGCCGCTGCAGCTAAAACGTCTCACGCGTTTCCTGTGATCATTCGCTGGCTGTGCTATGCCCGAGATTCATTATTTCTGTGATTTTTCTGTGGCGTGAGTGTCTTAATGCCACTTCAGTGAGACTTTTAAGACCTCAGTAGTGACAAAGCAACTATAGTAATGCAGGTTGCAATGTGCACAGTATTGCCATCCATCACCGTTTCTGTGAAATCACTGTCTTTACATGTCCTGCTCTATTCCAGAGCTCAGTTTGTGAAACCAAGATTTTCAAGAATGTTTTTAAGGAGTCAGTAGATGGTGTGCTAATAATGTAGTTGTCTTATATGTTCATTCACAGATTGTATTGAAGTAATGTGAAGAGGACTATGTACTTGAGGGACTGTTTTTCACCAATTTGGAGCTTGTGGAATGAAACTTCAGGGCCACTTGGCAGCTGGATCGAGTGGTATTTTATTCATACAAAGCTCTTGGTTGGGACACCCACTTATAGTTAACTTTGTGGAGCAGGACTGTAATTGCCAAACTGGGTCTTTAGCTGCCTGATATTTACTGTTAATTCTTCTGAAGTGTGTGACGCTATGCCTGTGGGGACAGGCTTACTTGAATTGTGAGACACAGTGGGACTTAGAGAGTGATGTGTTGGTATTGGTTAACCAGAAACACTGAAAGAATCTAATCCGGTAACAGACTGAGTGGTTTCTGCTGAAAGGCAGGTTGATTTTTAGCTGGATTTTACCAAGACACTCACAGATATTTGATAGGCTGCTGTGAGTGAAATACTGCATTCACATGTGATTATTAGCAGGACGCTGATGTAGAAAGTGACTGGGTGGGAAGGAGATGTCAGACAATTTTGTTTTGAAAGGACTGGTTTGTGTTGAAGAGTGAAAGTGTGTGCCACAGGGCTCTACAAGCAGCTTACATTTGGGCATGGCATGAGCAAGCCTAGGTGTAGTAAGCAAAAATGGAGTGACAGTAGAGTACCTACTTTCTGTAGTTCTTGGTTACGATGTGCTTGCAGAGTGATGTCTGGATGATAAGGGCTAAAGGCAGGGTATTGCTTACTAAACCGCAATGCAGAAGGCTTTCAACCTACTTTAGACCCATTCAGAAAAGGGTATTTTCCAGTGTTTCTGTAACTCCTGAATGTTTAACTTTGTGAGTCCTGACTGCTACTGAGTGCTTGCTGTCTTGGCTGTGAGAAGGCTGTGATACTGAATGCTTGCAGCACATTACTGTCATAAGTTCTTGGTAGAGAACCTGTGGTTTTCTTCACAGTTCAGGCTCATTTAAAGTAACTGTTTTCTAAGCAACCCTGGCAGAGATAAATGAGCATGCTGCATGTCAAGACTTGGACAATGTGTTGCTTTAACTATCATATAGTAAGTATTTTCAAATGGCTTGTAAATGACTCCAAATTCATTTGACATTCTCAACACTGACTTTCTGATAAATCACACTGCAGGAGGAGGGTAGGGGTAGGGTATATGTGTTTGTGATCTGAACGTTTTTGGTGTCCAGCAAATTTTCTTTCACTAAGCAAGTGGATAGGGGAAAGAACATCCAGTGGTGCCTTCTTGTTTTTCATGGAGAGCCAAGGCATGCCTGCTAAGTTGGTAATTCAAGTCCTGGAAAAACAAAATTTTCAGTTGAATTAGGATTGCTTGCAGTTAGCATTTTGTTGTTGAGATTTCCTTCTCCCTGCTGTGCCCTCCTCCCCCATTTCCTGATCCGGAAAAATCACTAGCAGTAACTAGTCTGTGAATGCCAGTTTGTTGATGCTTATCTATGTACCCCAAATTACAATATCTGAGGTTGTTTTTGATGTTGTTGTGTTAGAAACACCATTATCTGCAACCTTTCCAAGTTGTCAACCGCTTGTGCAGAAAAAACCCTGTACTGTAAAGGACTGTAAACCCCCTAACTTTATATGCATGTACTGAGAAGTCAATTCAACACAATGGTGTCTGGGTAGAGGGCTATGGGTAGGATACATTCTGCTTCCATTTTGCCCTTCTGTGTTCTTTCCTGGTAGAGAAATGAGACCTGTAGAGGTTGGGGCGAAATTGCTGCTGTAAGGCTTGAATGCCACCGATGTGGACCAAGTTCAATGCAGATGAGGAGTTGCTGTGGCCAGAATTAAGTCCATGCAAGAGAAAGAAATAGGTGGACTTGAAGGCATGAAGTTGCCTACTACTTGATGCACAGCAGCATTTTTCTGTACCCACCTATATGCCCTGTTCAGGGAATTCTGGAATTGGATTTTGGCCCTGCAGCTGCCGTGACTAAACTAGCCTGTCGTACATTCTTCTGCCTTGAAGGGATTGAATGTGCACAAATCTATTTCATACAAGTGTCAATGAAATTGTCTCTTTCTTTGTAAACTTCTGTTATCTTATGGTGAGATTTCATAAAGAGGCATTATTTATGTTGTGCAAAATTGGGTATTAGCAGGGGTGAATGCTATGTCTTTTTTTCTAACAGAAGTTGTCTGACAGATACAATTAGTTCAGCTTTACTGAAGTAAAAAGAGAGAAGGTAACAGCCAGCTATCCCTTCTTATTACCTTGAACACTCTCCATTTCAAAACTTTTCTTTACTTTTCCCAAATTCGAGTCACACATTCCATTCACATCTTGTTTTAGTTCCTAGAGGTGGTGTTGGAGTTGTTGTTGTTATTCCTGTGGTGGATGGCTTGAAAACTCATCTTCTCAGATTACTTTGCAGGTTTTCTGTTTGCAGCTCCTCATTTTTGGGTGTAGAATTAATAAAGAAGTTGAAAGCACTCATTTATATGGTGAGTTGTCCTTTGACTTCTGTCTAGTCTTCGGTAAAATTTGTTGATTACTTTTATATGCTCTGTTTTTGTTGCTTAGGAATGGTTTCTAACTGGACCAAGATTCCTCCACCGCTTTTCAAAAAAGTTGTCATTGTGCTGATAGATGCTTTGAGAGATGACTTTGTGTTTGGATCCAAAGGTAAACAGTTCATGCCGTATACTACTCAAGTTGTTGAAAAAGGGACTTCCTACAGTTTCATTGCTGAAGCCAAGCCGCCCACTGTGACTATGCCTCGGATTAAGGCAAGTGGGATTTTTTTCTATTGTTTCATTGGAGAAGCTTTTCAAGTATGAATTGTTTCATATGCTTGGAGTTGGCATAAAGGACATTTGTGGTGTTAATGCAATCTATGGCTGAATGTCTCTTTGCTGTAGTAGTGCATGTTATAGTGTCCTGATCTGCCGTGGGCAAGAGGTTAAGGCCAGATAAGGCTGTAGTGCAGGCTTAAATGATTGACATAGCCTTTTTATTTGTAATCATGGGAAGGTGGTAGTCTCTTAGTTGTCCAGTTTTCCAGTTGTCTTCTATCTAGGAACATTTTTATTTTTATTTCTCTGTGTTCTTGTAGCTTCCGAGAGAATATCCAGTTTAGTATAAAATTTTTTTGTCATAGGGATGTTTCTGAAGAGCTTACAAAGGAAATTCTGCCAAGTTCCAGGTAACTAAAAGACAAATTGTAATGGTGTCATCAAAATACTTGATCATCCAGGCTTGTCAGTGGTAGATCTGAGTAACACCTCTGCACTGAAGAAGCTGAGGGAGTGGACATTGGTAGGTCAACTAGCAGGCGAGTGAGAGAATGAGGGGGAGACAGTCTGGTAGCTCCTTATAGGTGGACTTCCTTGCTTTTTCCAGAAGTTTCTTACTGTTTTGAAGGTACTGTTGTTGTTAATGTTGAGTCAGTTTACTTACACCTAAATTGGCTTTTGGTGGTGTAATGACCAGTAAATGAAACAAATGTCAACTGTCATAGAAAGTCTTTTTTCTGGCCATTTATTTAGACAGTAATATTTTTACATTCTGTAAAACAGTTATCTCTGACATCAGCTAGCACTGTGTTGCAGCAGATGAGGTTGTGTGGCAAGATGGCTTGTGTTTTTTTACTTTGTTATGCTTCCTTACCAAAAATATAGTTTGTCTGCCAGCTGGCTTATTGCTTCCTCCCATTTACATTGCTACTGTCTTCTCAGCACTGAAAGTTTCTTGTTTAATGTGTCTCTTTTCTTGTTTCATTAGGCTTTGATGACAGGTAGCATACCTGGTTTCATCGATGTTGTTGTGAACCTCAATTCTCCAGCTCTGTTGGATGACAATCTGATATGGCAGGCAAAAACAGCTGGGAAAAGAATAATATTTTATGGTGATGATACTTGGGTCAAATTGTTCCCAAAGCACTTTGTGGAATATGATGGAACAACATCATTTTTTGTGTCAGACTTTACAGAGGTGAGAGGCTTTGTATGATCCCAAGTTAAATAAAGTGAGTACAAACAAACAGTGTCAGTTTCTGAGAGTGAGTAAAGCTACCCTTGTTCTGAATACTCACATGGCAATTAAAGAGAAATTGAATTTGTGTGTCTTTTTGGTGTGGAGACTGTAGAGCTAAGCATTTCAGTCCCTCATACAGCATATGCTGTAAAAAGTGTTGGGTTGATACAGTAATCAGCAATTCATCACTCTGTAACTTTCCTAAACATACCATTTTCTCAGAAAACTTACTGTGGTTGGAAGTTGGACTACTTGCTTTGTTTAAAAATTCTATTATCCGTGTTTTCAGTTTGCTATCAGATATTTTTAGTGCAATCTTTAAGAGGTCCATCAATATATTAGCTTGGTCTCTTAGAGGTATACATTTATAGTATTGCATCACTTTTGTAATTACAATGGGAGCAGTGTTGCTTTGTTGTCAAAGAGGGAGCATAGAAAGTAAGTGAAACAAATTCTGAAAATTCTTACTCTGAGCACATTAAAAGAGTAAATGCTTTGGCAAATTTCATTTTGAACCTTCATGATTTGTAAAACCTCAAGGCATTGATCTGCTGCTATTGACTGAAGTATCTTATTATTTAAGGGAGTTAGAAAGGTCTAAGTTGAATTGGAAGACATGCTTAACTGGTTATGCTGGTAAGACTTGCAAAAGCTTCAGCCTGGAGTAAAAAGTACAAATGTCCTACTGGATCTGTGGTTATGTGGCTCTCAAACTCTTTATGCAATCCTTATGCAGTCTTAATATGGTCTGTTAAAAACACAGCTTTTTATAGTTTTTTTTGGTAATTGTATACAGACTCAACAAAGTAGTATCACATGGGAAATATTGTAGAGATTTTTTAATAACTGAAGAGAATATATGCAGCTAAAAATGTATTGTCAACCTAAGCAGAACAGGTGAGTTAGGCCTCAAATAGCACTTTCCAAATAATCTTTCTTTCTCTATTTTGTCAGTTCTTTTACTGTACAATCTTGTGTTTGCACACTAGCAAAAATGGAGTTGAAAGTACCCCTGAGCTTCCCATCACTAAACTGAGACTTTTTGTTGTACTTGTGGTACTTGATGTATCACATGTGAAGTGATAATCTGGAGTGTGAAGGGTGAAAGTGACGGAAAAGTTCTTGGAACAGTTTTTAAAAGTTTCAGTGGAAGCTTGGCAACCCATTTGCCTTGTCTGTATGTAATCTGATGTGTCCTTACCAGAAAAGATTAAATGGGGTGAGGAATCTATTTTGTAAGACAAATATATATGATAGCCTGACATTGAACTAATCAATTTTTTTTCTTATTAGCATTGAGAGTGACATTAATCTCATTAACTTCTATGGAATTTTCACGGATAATGTAGTTAATCATTGTGTGCTTTTTACCTTATAGTTATTTTCCTTTTCTTTGAGGTTGATGATAATGTTACCAGACATTTGGATAGAGTGTTAAAGAGAGAAGACTGGGATATCCTAATACTACATTACCTGGGGTTGGACCATATTGGTCATATGACTGGGCCAAACAGCCCATTAGTGGGACCAAAACTTCGTGAAATGGATAACATACTGAAGAAGATTCATATTTCCCTTCTCTCAAAGGTAATACAGCTTCCTCTTGTCAGTGTCTGTTAGTTGTGGACTGACATTAAAATGCTTACTGGTTGTTGTTGGTAGCTTCTTTATTCATAGACTTAAGTGTGTATTTTGTTCTTTGTCTTCCTGGGCCATTTCCCAGTGTAGCATTTTTAGAGATTTGGTGGCTGACTTTAGTAACATCTGTTAACAGCCTCTCTGGGCAGCTGTGGGAAATAACTCCCTCATGGTGTGTGGGAGGAGGAGAGGAATGCCTGCCAAAATTCTCCCATCACTTTTAAATTAAATGGTTGTTGGTGTGCTTTCTGGTAATGAAATTCTGCAGGAGGAGTGGTGGGCGTATGTAGCTAATGGCTCTGATGTCCAAAATTATGAAGGCATTCCTAATTCTTAGATATTTGATAAAGTCAAATGGAAGTGGTGGTCTTAATCTGCTTTTTTATGGTGAATGTAGCACATCTGAATCTGTTTTAGATTGATAAATACATTGGTTGTCACTTAGCTAAGCAGTCTGGATTTTGAAATACCAAGTCCTAGTTCCAGGTGGCCTGAAGTTTGTTTTTGGGTACTGCAATTCAGAATAGCTGATCATGAAATTTCACTAGTATTTTTAATCAAGTGGATACTATTACATGAAAAGAAAGGTTAAATCCTGTGTATGGAAGTTCTATGAATGTTGCAGTTGTTTTGCTGCTTTTTTTTTAGGATCTTTGTTCTGCTGTTTATATTCAAGCCTTTATGTCAGTTTTAGAATACAGACATAATAAAAGCACTTCATTTTTTGGATAGAATAGATCCTGGTAATAACTAGAGATGATAAAAAGCTACTTTGTTGTTGAATGACTTAATTTTCTGCCACTTTGATTTGTTAGCTCAAGATTCTTGGACAGGCCTCATTTAAGTTTCTGTTTCTCTTTACTTTTCAGGAGCATACACATCATTCAACATCATTCTTCAACAATCATTAACAATCAGTCTTCATTGACTGTCAGATTTCAACCCCAAATCAGTCAGATTTCAATCCCTAAAGCCCTTGGGAAAACAGAAATCCTATTTGAAATAATATTATATTTTAATATTGAATTGATATTATGTTGATATTTACAATATCAATAATGCAGCATGTATATTAAAACATAGTGAAGTTGAAGAAATGAAGAGGGGGAATATTTCTGTGTTAATGATGCTCTTCTGTGACTCCTGATTTTCTTCTCATAGTGTGATAGTCTTTATTTAATCTTCCAGAGAGTTTCTTGTAACTGTAAATCCAGAGGTTTTTTTATAAGTTTTTTTGCTAAGATATTGACAAGTGTGTTAAATATGAATGTGCCTTAACTTTTAAAAATTACTGGTACTGGGTTACACTTAATTGCAGCCTTCTCTTGATATCTGCATCAGGGTGAGCAAGTTTCAAAAATGAAGTTAATTTTGAGACATTCGTGTTTGAAAATGATGAAGATAGTGAAATGATATAAATGAATTGTGTTTGCATGGCAACTTAGATTTTTTTCTGTGATTTTCTGTGGTTTGCAGGAGGAAGCGTCTCTGCCGAATTTGTTAGTTGTTTGTGGGGATCATGGAATGTCTGAAACAGGCAGTCATGGTGGTTCTTCAGAAGGAGAAGTGCACACACCACTGCTGTTTATCAGCTCTGCTTTTGAGAAGAGAAGCGGTGAGATCAAAGAAGCATGACCTTTTTTAGAACTGTCTTAGTTTCAGATGGGATAAAGTTAATTTTCTTCTTAGTAACTGGTACAGTAGGACTGTTTTTTGGATTCAATATGAGAATAATGTTGATAACACACTGGTGTTTTAGTGTTTACTCTGAATCAAGGACTTTTCTCTTTCCCATGCTCTTGCCATTGAGGTGCAAAAGGAGCCATTAAGGAGCATAGCAAGGACAGCTGACCTGAACTGGCCAAAGGGATATTCCATACCATGGAACATCATCCTTAGTATATAAATTGGGGTTGCAAGTTGCTGCTTGGCATGGACTGGACATTGGTCAGTAGGTGATAACAAATTTTATTGTGAATCACTTGTTTGTCTTGGGTTTTATTCTTCTCCCTGACTCCTTTTCATTACTATTATTATTATATTTAATTTTGTTTCAATTGTTAAACTGTTCTAGTCTTAGCCCATGAGGTTTACCTTTTCTTTCTCCTCCCCACCAGGATGGGGGAGTGTGAGTGAGCGAGTGGCTGCGTGGTACTTGGTGTAAGGCTTCAGTAGATACCAGTGCATAGTGTACTCTAATAGGATGGGAGCACTACTACTGTATATAGCTGTAACAAGCACACCAGTAATAATTATATGTAGATTATAGTAGCTATTATTGTAATAGGAAGGGGAGAGAGGGAGGAATAAAACCTAGGAGAGGGAGAGGAATGAAACCCAAGAGAAACGTGTGATGCGCAATGCAATTGCTCACCACCTGCTGATCGGTGCCCAGCCCACCTTCAAGCAACAATTCATAGCCCCGTCAACTCCCCCCAGTTTGTGTACTGGCTGCGATGCTCTGTGGTATGGACTATTCCTTCGACCAGTTCAGGTCAGATGCTCTAATTGTGTTCCCTCCCAGCTTCTCATGCTCACTGCCAGAGCACAGGAAGTGGAAAAGTTCTTGATTTAGACTAAGCCCTCCTTACTAATAGCTAAAACATCAGTGTGTTATCAACATTATTCTCATATAGAATCCAAAACAGCCCCTGTACCAGATACTAGGAAGAAAATTAACTCTGTCCCAGTTGAAATCAGGACAAGAAGACACTGGCAATTCTAATTTATATTATTCTAGAATTCTTCTTGAAAAATGCTTTGCTGTTTGGCAAAGCCCATTCTGTGTGATCTAAAACTCTGGTTTCAGCCAAAGTTAGCATTTGTATCTTGGTGAAAACATGAATCAAGCATTGTAACTACTGAGAGGATTGTGTATTTCTGAGATGATAATCTTTTACAGAACTGTCCCATCTGAGTGTTGAGAGCTATTGAAATCTGTTGTCAGGATAGTGAGGTAATGGTAAAATGAATAGGTGTAGATGCAAAATCCTATTGAAGTGGGTTTAGATTTTGTCTTTCATGGCCAGAATATTCCCTTGGCCTCCATTCTTCTCTCTCAGAAAGCTAGGATAGAGGAATGAATGACAATTTCTCACACAGAGTTAACCAGAAAGAGGAAGAAAGCCCTTGAGAGACTAGAGACTATTAGAAATAGGAATTTTTTTAACATTAAATTGATCTGACCCTTGTGAAAGGGTGAGTCACTGATAACATGACTATTACTAAGTCTTAAGGATGGAGTATGGACCATGAATGTGTTTACTGTATGGACTGGTTAATTTTATATCATTGATGTGAGTTTACATGTTTCTGAATCTGATTTTCTACTTGTAGATAATAATAAAAATAAAAGCCAGATAGTTAAAGGCAAGAGGCAATAAAAAAATGGAGTGTTAGAGAATCTCTAGTCTACTTGGTAGAGTTACAGTTAGATAAACTTCTTGACTGAGTGAATCAGTGGAATGTAGTTATACCAGGAGTGAATAAATCCCCCAAAATAATATTCCCTTCTGCCTTTCATTCTGCCACTTGCTTATTTCCATCTGATTTCTTATCTTCTAAAACCTGTGTGCAGAACCTTGATTTATTTATCTTGCTGGAGGTTCCTCAGCACACTGTTGTTTGTAAAGTTGTTATTGAGCTGCAATAGAAAGCACTGCTTGAGGAGTTACTGACCTCTTCTCACGTCTGTAAACAAAACAGAGTCAAGAGTGGATCAAAGCTCTTTGCTAAATTTTTATTTTATGAATTTCACTAGCATGTGTTGATAGCCAGGCCACAAGAATAGAGATTCTGTAAATACAGTCTCCTGCTCATTGGAATTAGTTTCTATGAGGTTTAAACTGAATGAGCAGTTTTTACAGTACAGTGAAATATATCTATTTACCTGTCTTTTGGGATAGAGTTCGTGATTTCTAGTGTCTTTGTAAATATCCAGCAGTTTACTTTTCATTGGTACAGTAATCAGGATTCTAATGACTGCTCCTTATGATCCTACTGTAAACAAAATGTACTGTGGTTAATTTGGTAGACCTCAAAATAGTAATCCTGTGGGCTTCATGCATTTAGTATGCTGTCAGAGTATTACTTGTATAGCCTTCTACAGAGATGTGTCACCCGTGATTGGCTAAATGTGTTTGGTAGTTTGGCTTTTTTTAACCAGTTAAGAACTTGCCTTTAAAAACAAAATCTGAAAACTGCTGACCGACAGGCACTCATGCAAAGAGGCTTTACGGATTATAGATGGCATTCTGTACAAGTATGGGATTAATCGGAGCTAGATGAGAAATGAGGGAAATTTTAATGCTCCTAAAAGGAGCCTTGAGAGGAATAAAGACTATATAGAATTCTTTCTATACTGTGTTTAAGTCAAAATACTCAATGCCTGAAGTTACAAAGAGGATGAAATAAAAGCATAGTAGAAGAGCACTGTTACCTAACTAGTTCAGCACCAAAAAAAACCCCAAAAACCAAACCAACAAACAAACAAAACCAAACAAAAACCCAGCTGGCAAAACAGTCCTAAACAGAAGTGGCAAGTGGCAAAACAATCATAAACAGAAGGTTAATCATGTTAATAAAATCATTCATGTCTGTAGATTTCTGTGGGACTGAAGGCTAGTTCTGATAGCTGCAGTAAGTTAGTGGAATCTTACACATGACCCCTTAAGAACCACTGGGTTTGCCTGCATGTACCCATGGATATTGAGCCTCAACATTTTTTACCTGATGTCTAATTTTGTTTGCCTAGCAACCTGATATTAATTAAATCTTGTGCCGTGATCATTATATTTATTGTGAAGCTATCAACATTATTTTAGATTCTCATTCTTTGTTCATGTATTAAATCAGCCTACTGTAGTGCTATTATTTCTAATGTAAAAGTTATGAAACCCTCTTAGGATGTAGGCTGCAACTTGTTATTAAGGTGATGTCCTGGACCATCTGTTTTCTTACTTGTATAACATTTATGTTGTGTTTACAGTAGTTGTTAGCATTGAAGAGTGGTGCTGGCTAAGAATTTAATAATTATTGGATTTACAGCAGCAGAGGATAGCAGCTGAAAAAGATCAGTCAGCTCTCTGCAGACCACTTAAAATAGCTGATCTAGCACCAATGAAACAGTTTTGCAACTAGTAAGGTGCCAGCTGTCTCTGGAGAAATAGAAATGGGCCTGTGATTGAAATACTTCTTTTCCTCTCTCTTTTTCTTTCTTTTTTTTTTTTTTTGTTTGTTCATTCTAGCTCCTCTAGCCCAACCTGAACAAGTGCAGCAAACAGATTTAGCTAGCACACTGGCAATAGGTCTTGGCCTACCGATTTCCAGAAACAGTGTTGGGAACCTTATATTGCCAGTTGTCGGAGGCAAGACAATGAGAGAACAGCTACGTTTTGTGCACTTGAATGGGTTCCAGCTTAGCAGATTGCTGCAAGAGAATACACCTGCCTATGAAAAAGGTAAATTATCTAAAAAAATACTACAGATACACAAAAAGGAGATTGTTTATAAAATAGTTTGGACTTTTAAATTCAATGGTATAGCATTGCACTGCAAATTAGTTATTTTCTTGAGAGCAGTATTCAGAACAGTTGTATCAAATTCAATCTTTACTGCAACCTATTTTGATGCAGTGCTTCTGAATACAGTTTTTTTAATTACTGCTAATATTCCTAGTTGGCAAAAGAGCAAAAATAATGATGGAGTAAGATTAAAGTAAAACTGCCAGTGTAGTTAAATCTCAGTGGTTTCATAACTGCTCTTTGTGAGGTGTCCTATATAGGGCACTGACTCTGAGCTATTTGGAGAGTTAACACAATGGACTGAATTTTCTTGTTTAAATAAAAAGATGCTTCAAATAAAGCTGGGAGATAATTTAGGAGATAACTTATCTTTTTATTTCATTTTTATGTATTTACTTGGAATGAGAACCTAGAGAACTGCTTATTAAAAATGGATGTGTGTATGTGTATGTATTTGGAGGAAAGAATAAAAAACAATTAGAAAAAATAAACTGAACATAGCAAAATGTGGTATTTCATTAGGAAGCATGACACAAACTGCAGTATAAATAATGAAGTTAATATGATAATTTTTTGAAAAAAAATTGAGTCAGAGGGTAAAGGAGAATATTGTGCCATTGACATTAAAAGATGTCTTAAAGTGACTGTGAAGCTTGTCAAATGATTTATAATCTGTTGAATTATTAAAATAACTAGATGAGAATGCAGAGTTGTTTTACGGCTAGGAATAATTAAAGTGGATAGCAGCATAAATTTTAGCAAAACAATCATTCTAGGTCAAGAATCAATTATTTTTCAACATCACAGCTTCTAATCATAGTTAGACCTTGTTCAGGAATTTCAACAGAATAAATTCCGCTTGTTGCAGCAACATGCCTATAGGAGGACCCATGCTCCATCTCTTCTGATATTTTTTTTCTGCACAGATTTCACTTAACCCAGTTGTGTCAAGTGAGGAACTTGCCCAGTTGAGGGGTTTCAGGATATGACTGTGTTGCTGAAAATGCCGTCACGAAACTCCATCTGACAGTATTTCTGCAAACACTGATGAAACTACCAGCTTCTGGTTTATATCTTAATTTTTTTTCTTTTGTCTGGGAGCAGATTAATTTTGACTTGTAGCTTTCATCTGAGAAATGAAAGTCAAAATTGCTGAGGATAAAAATGTAAGAATTTTTTATGGTGCTTGCTTGTGACTTCAAACTTATTAGAGGTGCTTCCTTACTGGAAAGAGATTGGAAGGCAAAGCATCCACAATGACATTCTCTCCTTTCACTAGCGGAAGGTGTCAATAACATGGTGCAAGTCTAGGTCCAAATCATGGCAGCTTTTTTTACAGTCTTAGTGTCAATTTTTCCTGTTTCTGTAGACTTCTTAGAGGGATCTTGTTTTTCTTAGAGTGTCCTAGATGTGCAAGGCTATAGGTTAATGCTTTGGTCTGTTCAGTTAAGACTGGCAGGAAAACAGTACATCCTGTTCATTTAGTGTTGTCTGATGTGGATACTTGAGGCTTAGAGGTACTAAAGACAATGTCGCTAACTCAGTGACTAATATGAGCATGGCCATTTGTTTTGCATGGCTTTTTAGTGAAGATAAATGCCATCCCACTATCCCACTACAGGCACATGCGCATCTGTCAGGATTCCCCTAGAAAGAGATTACCTTGCAGAGGAGTTATTATATTCAGTACTGAATAGTCTGATTCATGTTCAAGAAGGTTGCCCTCTTTTTTAAAGAGGTAAAAAGGAGGATCCTGGGAACTGTTTAACCAGTCAGCTTCACCTCTGTGCTTGGTAAGATCTCAAAACAGATCTTCGTGGAAGACATATCAAAACATGTGGAAGACAAAAAGGTTATTGGACATGACTGACACTACTTTGCCATGGGCAAATTGTGCTTGGCTAATTTAGTGTCCTTCTGTGATGGAGTAAATGCATCAGTGGACAAAAGATGTGTCATCTACTTAGACTTCTGTAAGGTCCTTGGTAAGGCCTCCCTAAACATTTCTGCTGCTGTTGTTAGAGTGGTATGGTTTGACAAATGGACTCTGTAATGAATAGGAAATTGGCTGCATGTCTGTAAAGCTGGTGGCTTAATGTCTAATTGGAAACCAGTAAATGAGTGGCGATCTAGTGAAAGGTGTCTCCATTAACAGTGCTGGCAATGAATGAGATAATCTTAAAAGCTACCTTCCAGACTGAATAATTCTACAATTCTAAAATTTTAAGTTGGGAGTGTAAGGAGGGAAAATGGATCTTTAAGTCAGAGGGTGGTGACAGGCATATAGCGGTGCCTGGGAGTGGATGATGAAATAGTTGAGAACTTCTGGGTCAGGATTAGACCAATATGGGCAATATTGTATGGGCATCTAGTGCAGACAGTTGGATTGTAAGGAATTTGTAGCTTTCCAGACAGCTAGAGAAAGTCCTATGTCCATCATCTCTGGTGCTTCAGCCATGCTGTTGCATTTCAGGCTAGATAACTGGACAGTGAGATGGACTGAAAAGTGGCTCGGTTTCTGGGTTCACATGAATGTGATCAGCAGCACAAAGTCCCTCTGAAGGCTGTTGTGATCAACCACAGGGCTTGATTCAAGCCAGAACTATTTAACATCTTCATGAAAGATCTGGCCAGTGGAACAAAGTGGTGTCTCAGCAAGGGAAGGACACAACAGAAATCTGGGAGAAGTGCTTGATGCAATAGCTGGGTCTTCTGCCACTCAGAGGTACCTCGACAGGCCGGAGAAATTGGCTGACAGGAACCTCTTAAGGTTCAGCAAAGGGAAATGCCAAATCCTACATCTGGGAAGAAGTAATCCCATTGTACCTGTGCAGGTTGGATTTTGGCTGACTGGAATCAGAAGAACAACCATGGGGTGAGACTGGGGACACCAGGTTGAACATCAGGCAGCAGAGCACCCTCATGAAAGGAAGGGCAATAGCATCGAAGGTGGCATTAGAGGATAGTCATCAGCTGATCAATCCTGCCTCTTTTATCAGCTGTGGTGAGCAGACATCAGGAATCTTGGGTCTGGTGCTGGGTTTCTCAGTACCATAATGTAGTGGATATAACACAGTGAGTGCAGTGCATGTCATGAAAGTGATGAAGGGATTGGAACGTCTGTCGTATGAGGAGGGGTCGAGGGTGCTAGGACTGTTCAGGAAGGGTCTTATCAATGTAGGTAATACATGATGGGAGGGAGTAAACAAGATGGAACCAGGGTCTTTTTCTGGGTGGTTCCCACAAAAAATTTAGAGGAAACCTTTTTAGGTAAGATTTGTCAAACACTGGAATGAGTTAGCATGAGAGATTGTGGAGGCTTCATACCTGTAAACATTCAAGACCTGAGTGGACACAGATCTGAGCAATCTTCTCAAGCCTTTTGAACTTTATTTGTAGAACATCTGAACCCTCATCAGAGTTGTGCTGACCGCTCTTGGGCTCTATAATTTTTGAATTACACAGACAAGGTCTGCTGACAGGTTTTTTAAGGGAAACCCCAAAAGATAGTTGAAGTCAGTTGGACATGACTCACAGTTGCTTAGCTGGACATCACTCATATTGAAACTGCTGCTGCAGTTTCAAGCTTTCTAATGCAGAGTCTCAGGTAGTAACATTTAGTGGATCATAACATTTCAGTTCAATGCTAAGAGAAATGTCTATGACTGGAACTTCAGTTTAAAGTGAAAGATATACTTGAAAGTACTTGCAAGGATAGCATAAGCCCTCCTGCCGTATAAAAAAACCATTATTTTCAACTCTTGAGGTCACAACCAGTAAGTTCTACTGAGGGGGAAAACATGGCATTCCTATCCAGTGCTGTAATTTACAACACAGGGGTTAGAGCACCAGCTGTTGGGACCATGAGTCAGTCATAGCAGGACAAGACTCACCCATTTTAAGCTATATCATAAAATATGCATTCCTTTTTGGTGGAATATTAATTTCCTTCTTAAGACAATGAGATGAAGTCAGATGTCAGTTGAGTTGAATTGCAGTCAGATGGGAAAGCAGAATGACCTTTACAAGCTGTTTCATAAAGAAGCCATGGATTTACCTGGATTCAGCTGCTCCAGTGTTAAGAGCAAACTGTAACAATACACAAAAAATATCTTTTCATCTTCAAGTGTGTTTTAAATACATCTGTTAATAAATAAAGAGCAGAATGAAGGCAGGTCAGTAACTTTCATTTTGCATTTTCAAACTAAGAGGTTGTACAACATGTAGTGGGACTTGGGCTTTGCTTTATTGAGGTACGAAAGAATCCTCCCACTTAAACCTATCTTCAAGTAAATTAAATTTTACATGACAAACTTGAAGCTTGACTAAGGGCTTTATTATTTAAAACATACCTTTTTTAAACATGCTTATAAATTGTAATGTGAGGCATAAAGTTTTCTTTTGATAGATGTGGATACATGCAGCTAAAGAAAAAGGAGAATAAGAATAGCTAGTGTCCTAGGTTACAATGTAAAATTGTGCCTAAGGTATGTATTCTATCCCCATGAGCCGTTGGAGTCAAGGTGGGGCAGTGTTTTCCTTATCTTCTGTTAATGAGCCCAACAATGCCTTGCCACATGAGTCATAGATAACTCCCTCCGGGAGTTATCTCTGTTTAATGGGCCATCAAGGACCCACTGCATGACTCATCATCCCATTGTGAGATGCTCTGCCTAGAGGGAGGAGCCAAACATTCCCACCTGGATAAATCCAGGGTTTGGGACAGCACAGATAGCTTCTATCCACTGGACTCCCAGAGGAGACAAGAGCTACCAGACGCTTCTACAGGATCACTGCTTTGACAAGACCATCTCATCTGGACTGCCACTACCACCCTAACAGGGTGTCAGGTTGTATTCTGACTCTGTCAGTGGTTTTTTTTTTTTTTTTGTACTATTACTTTTATTTTATGTTACTTTTCTTTTATTTCTCTTCTTTTCCTCTTATTAAATTGTGTTTTTGACTTGGAGTCTTTCACTGGTTTTGCTTTCAAACCAGCACAGCTAGCAAAAATTAACAAGCTGAAAGAAGATGTATCTAAAAACACTTCAGATTTTTGAGCAAGTTCATACCTCAGTGTAAGAACTAGGTATCTAGCAGTGCAGCCCTAGGTATCTAGCACTGCTTCCTTCACATTCTGAACTTCTGAACATGTAGTTGGATGATAAACTAGGACCTTTTCTTTGAAAGACAATTTACAATGGAATGAAGAGTCATGCTTGAGAACAAGTTGGGTGGTGTTATTAAAACAAGTGCAAACTTTTCAATTTGGGGCTGATCCTGAACTTCTATTAGATTAAAATAATTTGATTTTTACTAGGACATTTATATATTGAAACTGGAGAAGTCACTTACATTATTCATTCTTTCCTTACAACTCTTTTTAAATGATTGCTGCCTATGGCTGGAACTAAGTGAAACTGTTGTCAAACAGGTGCTTGCAAAGCTTATCTGTCTGGTTCTGATAAGATGGTAGTGAGGCTGAAGCACAAATTGCTAATGTAATACTATGCAGGTAAAACATTCCCAGTGCTTTACAAAATGTGCAGCTGGGTGGTAAGCTTGCTTTGGATTTTGTTTCAATTTTGACTTGTCTTATAAGTATCCTTTATGGGAGTGACTTGCCGGTATTACCTGCCTGTTACCAAAGTGCTTCTCCAACAACTTAGTGCCCATGGCCCTTCTTACTTTATGCTTCCTGCATATAAATGTACCACTGAACCAATATAACTGGAGTTCTCAAATGAAATTTGGCAACCATGGTCTTTTATTTCTGTCTGCAAGATCATTAAATCATTCATTCATGAGGGTTTGACTAAAAGTCATCTCTCATAACACGGACATAATAGTTTTGGTGGTCAGTTAGCATGGAAAGAAGTAGATGAGAATGAAATAAAAAAGCTAAAAGGAATGAAGAGGGAGACTAGTCAAGAAGCATGAAAAGGGAGCAGAACAGGAACAGAAGATGTGGAGGGAATTTATGTTTCAAAATGTAGCTTGAACTCATTTCAGTCTTCTGTATAAAGAAAAAATGTCATGTCAAATCTCAGTTTGATTAAAGCTCATTTTAGATGATCCTTTATGGATCACCTTAAACATATGAATATTTAACTCTTATTTCAAATATACTTGAAGGGAAACTTTACAGGGAAGTTAAAATAATTACTGGAAATAAGATCCTCTGTGTGCACTGGCAGCTACCTTGATATATAGGTGTTTGCTGTTGGCTGGATTACACTTTCTAGCAGATCCCTGCAAGCCCCCTGCACAGCAGGGTCAGCATGTCTTGAAGTCTGCTAGAAGTCTACGGAAAACAGACTGGACGTTTCGAGTTAAACACTGCCTTTTAAAATTCTCACTTTGAATTCAAACCCACAGTAGATGATGAAGTGTCTTGTATGATAGGAGACTTGCAAATAGTAAGCACGATTCTTTCATGACTATACGAATTGTGAATAGAAATATTTCATTCACCTTCATTCACTTGAAATAAAATTTAAAATCTTTCTGGATTTAATAATGCACTTTTGCTGAAAAGGCTTAACAAAAAATAAAGTCTTTTTTTCCAAGTAGAATACACTATTCATCTATAAGGAGTGAAAAAGAGCTTAACGTAAGTCTTTGTGACAGCGAAGTTATCTCAGTCATTGTTTTAACCTTTCTTGTCTGAAACTGTACAGCAAATGTTTCACCCTATTTTCATCTGAGAAGGGAAGAACTGCAAGTTAAATAAAAATTTCCGAATCAACCTTTTGTACTTAAGTTATCATTACCTTTCAAGTCAAATTGCAGGGAAATAGCAGTACTATTAGTGTGACGTGAAATTACACACCTATTTTTCATAAAAATGCAGATAAATATGAATATTCATGCATAGCATAAGTTCCAGTGAGATACAAGTTTCTGAAAGTTACGCTCTTGCTTTCCGTTTGTTATCAACTGAATTTGTGTTGTGAATGTATACTTTATTTCATGACTAGTATTTGAAAAGGAGAATCACAGATTAGTAAAGTAGGATTGGACCGCTGCAGCTTATCTAGTCCAACTATCCTGCTCAACCTGGGCCTCCCACAGCACATTACTCAGGAATGTGTCCACACAACTTCTGCATATTTTGAGAAATGAGATATATGCAACCTTTCCATGCAACCTGTTCCAGTGCTCAGCCACCCACAGAGTAAAATAGTTCCTCGTGTTTAGGTAGAACTTCCTGTGTTCCTGTATTGCCTCTTGTCAACAGGCACCCTCCTGCCTGTTGCTGGGCACCGTTGAGAAGAGCCCGGCTCCATCCTCTTGACACCCTTCTTTCAGATACTGACAGACATTGCTGAGGTTCCCTCTCAGTTGTCTCTGAGCTTATCAGGCCCAGCTCCCTCAGCCTTTCCTTGTAGAAGAGATGCTTCATTCCCCTCATCATCTTTGTTGCCCTCCACTGGACCTGCTCCAAGAGCTCTGTGTCTCTTGTCCTGAGGAGCCCAGAACTGGGCACAGCACTGCAGATGTGCCTCACCAGGGCTGGGTAGAGGGACACAATCGCCTCCCTCAAACTGCTGGCAATGCTCTTCCTAATGCATCCCAGGATCCCACTGGCCTTCTTGGCCTCCAGGACACACTGCTGGCTCATGGACAGCTTGTTGTCCACCAGGGCCCCCAGGTCCTTGTCCACAGAGCTGCTTTCCAGCAGGTCACCTCCAGCATCTGCTGGTGCCTGGGGTTGTTCCTCTGCCGCTGCAGGATCATGCACTTGTCTCTGTTGAATTTCAGATGTTTCTTCTTTTCCTATCCCTCCAGCCTGTCAAGTCCTTCTGAAGGGCTGCACACCCTTCTGGGGTATTCTCCACTCCTCCCAGCTTTGTGTCATCAGGGAACTCACTGAGAGGCCTCTGTACCTTCATCCAAGTCATTGGTGAATAAGTTAAACTTCATTGGACCCAATGGTGACCCTTAGGGGACACTGCTATTAATAGGCCTTCAACTAGATAGACTTTACACTGCTGATTTGAGCTCTGCCATTCTTTCAGTTCTCAGTCCACTCATTCAGCCTGTACTACCAACTGATGTGGTGTGTGTTGTTTCTCCTTGTTTTCCCTAGACATCAGCTATTTGATCATTTCCTACTTGGCTTATACAGTGTGTTCTGGATAATAAGTAGTTCCAGTGGACAACATTGCTTTCTTCCCTTCCCCACCCTCCAATCCGCTGCAGTATCTGAAGCATTTGAATTGTTTCTTCTGGAAACTCTTTGTAAAAATGAATGGTTATTATATTAAGTTTGTCAGTTGTTAGAGGTCTTGACAGTTTATTAGGCTAAAATTAATTGTTTTTATTTCAAATAACTGGTATTGTTGCAGGGAGATAGTATAATTTTGTACGTTTAAAAAAAATTTCAACTGCCATAGCAATTATACATTTTTATACACTATCACATCTCCAAGTAATTTTTCTTTGTTCATGCATCGTATTATCGTATTATTTATTTTCTTTTCTCCCCTTCTTTCCAGATCCTGGATATGAACATTTTAAGATAGCTGAAAAATCCCATGGTAATTGGATCAAACTGTATTTAGAGGGAAATAATTCAGAAATACTCTTAAATCTTGGCAAAAAGGTCCTGAAGCAATACTTGGAGGCCCTCAAGACTTTGAGTTCTTCATTAAGCAAACAAGTGGCACAATACGACATGTATTCGATGATGGTGGGGACTGTGATCATTATGGAGGTATGAAAAGAGATCTTTCTGTGAAAAAGTTAAGTGCACAAAAGTAAAATATCTTGGTATACAGTATACACTTAGTGGTGTTTAAAATTACTGACTATGGGTTCTTAGGGTTGGCTGACATTCTGCTTGGATAAGATTAATATTCCTTTTAAAGTAAAATCTGGCCTTTAAAATGATTCAAGAGTGCTTTTGGTATGAAGTACTTATGTTTTAATGTAGCTGGTTATAGTAGATATGCAGATGTGCTACAACTTCAATTACTTCTATATTAGCTAGCCTTCTATTTTTGAGTAGCTTTACTGCATTAGGAAAAAAAAAAGTCTGACAAGTAAATCCCTAGCTGTTCCTCTTTATCTAATATTGAGTATAGCTGCTCCAAAGAGGCAATACCTTATACGGCAAATTTTCACAGTTCCAGGAATTGTTCCTTGTACTGATAGATAATGAACCCTGAAATAAATACTTGTTGTAGGGTTACCTCTTCATATCTCCTGTAGTTATAAGGATAAGATGTACCATATCTTTAATTTTAAGTGGATCTCTCCAACAGATGTTTTGGGGAAAACTCAAGTGCTGAGTCTCCTTTGTCCTGGCAGGGCTCTGTGCCTTGTCTCCCATGCACTGCTCTCTGCATACAGAATGCTTCTGAAATTGCTTTCTGGTAGTCTGCTCAGTGGGGTTTGGCACTCTGCTGATCACTTCACAGGAATGAGTTCTGTGGTGCCCTTGGGTAGATGAGATGGTAGGTTCTGTTCCGGCTCTACAGATGGAAGATCTGGAGGTAGGCAAAGTTCAGTGCAAAGCTGAAGGTGCATATCTTTCTTTGTTCCTTTGTTTCCAGAACCTGTGCATTCAAGCTGTTGACAGTTTTGATCTGAAGCACTGGATTTTTTTTTTTTTCTGGAATGCAGTTGTAGATGCTTACTATTTCTGAAAAACAAATCTTAGGTGTTATACGCAATCAGCCTTCATCAAAGAAATATGCAGTTACTAACCACAGAAATTTCTATTGGGAAGTGTATGCTCAGCATAACTGTAAGACTCCAGCAAAATGACTGGAGTTTTTTCTTTTCTCCAGGGCAATACTCAAGAAACTGCCTTCCGAAGTGTTTCTGTCTTGATATCGATTTTCCACCTTCACTAAATAATTACGAGTAGAGAAACTCAGATATTTCTTCAAACTACACTATGCTATAAATGCCAATTATCCTGTATTTCAGATGAGAAGGATACCTCTGAGACATGAACTGATAAAGTGCATTTGCTCAAAAGACCTAGATTTAGTTTGGTAGATATCTACAGTTTGAGCATTTTCCTGCCATGAGTGCTGTTTTAATTTTAATTTTGAGTGATGGGCTGAACTGTAAGACTTAAGCCAATGTGATACTCAAAATTGCATATTTTCATAACCAATGAAATATGCAGTAGAATATGAAGAAGCAGAAGACTATTGCAAAGCATTTGTTTGGGATTTTTTTGTCTACTTGCCTCACTGTAGTGTGGAAAAATTTTAGGCATAGGTCTTTGGAAGTGACAGTGAAAGATTACAGGTTGACAGTGGTCTGATAATAGTTGCTTTTGTTTTGATTTGTTTTAATCTTGCCCTAGCACCAGCTGATGGAGGTGAGTCTAGTCCTAGCTCCGTCTCTGCAGCTTGCAAAGCATTTTAGCTTGTGGCTGAAATTTCCCCCTTTTTGGTAAAGGTTTGTATATGAGCGGCAGAAAGTTTCATTGTATTATTCATCTCTGCTGCTAGAGTTACGTAAGACAACACTTACAATTCTGCCTGATCTGTGTGCAGGTCAGAGCAAAATGAAAGTAAAACCAATAAATTCAATTAAGATAAGGAGAGATACAAGCAATAAAGACCCTGAGAATTCGTAAGCTAGAAATTCAGCATACATTTTGTGATAGTATGAGAACTTCCCCTCGTTTTGGAAGCTATTTAGCTCAGCAGGATCTCATACATATGTATTTCTTCTACAGGAAATAAATTGCCTTTGACAGAGTGTATTAACTTTATTAACTTCAGGCATTTACAGGTGATAAACAATGGGTCAAATTTGTTTGCTTAGAAACTATTTTGATATTGAGAGCTCAAAATCTTTTACAGGGAATGAAGGTCATACCTGTCATTGGTTGCCACAGGTGAGGAGGCAAATAATGATTTATTAAACTTGGGAGTTTGTGTGTTTAAGCCCTTAATAAATGAAAAGACAATATTGGGTTCTCCTATTTATATGGTAATATCTTACTGGGGGAAAAGAAATCCAACGTAATTCTTCACAGGTTTTTTTGATAAAGTGTGCATATTGGCGGAGTGATGTTGATGACAACAGAATGGGTTTTTGTGCGAATTCTTGCTGTATGTTTTAGCTAAGCCAAATTTTTAGAGTATTAATCCTCTATTTTTTTTCTAGGTTCTGCTACTGCTTTTGCTCAGTGTTCCAAAAGCCCTGAGCAAGCGGGCAGAATTTGAAGTGCCCCTCTCCCCTCCACTGTTCTCTCTGCTGTTCTACTTGATGTGTCTGATGCTGTGTGCTGTTCATGTCATTGTATGCACATCAGCAGAAAGTTTATGCTATTTCTGCAGTATGTCCTGGTTGACAGCAGTTGGAGTGATGATGCTGATTTCTGCTCTCATGTGTGGTATTTTATCTGCTATTGCAAAGATCTTTGAGAATTCCAGACTTCCACCAAAGGTGAGAGCATGCATTAATTATGGTTCAAAATGTTTTATCTTTCATATACTGTTTTTCATATACTGTCTTTTATCTTTCATAATACTGTCAGTTAAAATTTTGTTTTCACCATGTGTGGTTAAAGAAATTCTTACTTGTAATATGAGTATATATTGTTATATAAAATTGTAACTGAAATGTGCTGTTGTCACTGTGGCATAATACAGACTGGTGAAGATCTAAGAAGTGCTTATTTTGACATAATTTGAAGAAATTTTTAAAATACTGTACAGTATTTTTTGGTTGACTATGAGATCAGAAACAGTTATGCCTTGTAGAAGTTCTGTGTTTTTACATAGTTAGGTTTCACAATTGCAATTAGCAAGATACTTTACAATGTGCACAAAGGACAGTGATGATACAATGGACAGTAATGCTCTAAGAAGAATATAACTTGCCAATATACCTTTTCTTGTATTGGTATTATTAATGTTTGAGGGTTTTTTTAATAGTTTTGAAAATTCAACAGAGGGAGCTAATTTAATCTGCCTATTCTACTTTTTAATCTTAAGAAATAGAAGATCTTTGGAGTTCTCAAAGTATTCTCAGTGTGAGAAGTTACCTTCTGTATGTTACTTGAGGAGTTTTATTGTTGTGTTTAATAGAATAAAGGTAATTCCAAGGAAATAGAATTTGCAATGTCTATTCTTCCACTGGGAAACTTTAGTGTGCCAAGAACTGTCAGTCACACCATAAAATCACCTTCTAGCTGTTTTTTTCACTGCTTGTTAGTCATAGTTTTTCAAAGGTCCATGATGTTCAATAGCTTCATTGCTCATACTACTCCATTCGTACTACTTCAACCTCTGTTCAGTACAGTTCTTCATCTATGTTTCGTAGAATCAAGCTTGGGGGTTTAGTACCTTTTTTTTTAAGTGTGTGACAAAATATGACGAGTACATTGCTTTAATGATATGGCAACATGCTCCATCAAGGAAAAAACCCAAACTTTCTGACTTGATGCATTTTGTAACAGCTGTATTTTTCACCATTAAGAAAATTTAGTATTCCTTAGTAAAGATTAATTTTACACTCTGTGCAGATATGTGCTGTAATTCCTGAAGGTAGATTTAAATTCTTATGAGTGAGGTTGCTAATATATTTTATTGAAACTATACCAGATTATAATTTTGTTTCTGTAATTTCTGACTAGGTGCTTTTTTTTTCTTAGAAAAAGAAGAAAGAAGAAGAAAAAAAAAAATTGAAATAATAATTGAAATAATAATAAATGCTCCAGTGTAGAAATCTCACATGTACTTGGTGTGCAATGACAAACAAACAACTATGAAATATAAACTTGTTTTTCATCTTGTTACTAGTTTTTCTAATTTTAGTAGAACAGTAGAAACAGTAGGAATTTAAATATGATAAATTTTGTAGACCTGCATAAAATTTACATACCTGCCACTTCAATAGTATGGAAGGCAATGACAACAGATAATAAATTTCTTTTCCAGGTGGATAGTCTCAAAGAATCACAGAATGATAGAATGGTCTGGGTTGGAAGGGATATGAAAGGTCATCCAGTTTCAAATCTCTTCCATGGGCAGGGACACCTTCCACTGGACCAGGTTGCTCAGAGCTCTATCTATCCTGACTTCCAAGAACATGGCATCCACAGCTTCTCTGGGCAACCTGTTCTAGTGTCTCATCACCATCCGATCATCTGCTTCAAGTTGATAATACACTAATGAGTTTTTCAGCAATGTTTTCCTGGTTTGTGTGTATGCTTGATTTTTCAGGGCTGGGGCAAATAGGAATAAAAAACACTGGCTTCTCCATCCCAGGTTGGTCTGTGATCATATTCCTACCTGAGATATATCTGAAAATGTGGGAAGCTTAAGTATGTCTTATGAGGTTTAGGCAAGATTTGCAAGATGAATTCTGGTTGAGGCAGATACGACTTTGTATTCAGACCTGTAGAAATACATTTTTGCCATCCTGTCTTCACTCCTATTCCATAGGTGACTGAATTACTGGATGTATCTCATCGCATCAGTCAGTCATGCTTTGCTGTCTCTGTTCAAGTTCAATGAAAGCTTGAAGTATTTCATGGGTTTAGTTAGTATGTGCCTTCATTCCAGGCATGTGTACAAGCAGTGACTTGGTTCTGATTAAAATTCTTACCAGTGTCAGGGCTGTTGTAGAATGATGTGGTGGGGTTTTTTTCAGGGCTGCTTAGACAAATACAAAGCTTGGAGAAGGTGAAAGGGGCAGTGTATAAATCTGGTGCTGCTTGTAATGCAGATGTGTTCCAAACATTCATCTCCATCTTCAATCCCCTTTCCAGTAGAATGCCTAGGTGTTGGGGGAGAAATGGGTTTTTTTATATGCTGTGTGTTGATCTTGAAGAGACTTCTGTGTGAGTTATGAGTATCACTTACACTAAAATATCTCTGAATCCAAGTGTTTACAAAACATCTGTGCATCTCTACATTGCGAATCTGTGCTTGGAGTCCACTTCTGAAAGAATTCTGAAGCCCTGGTCTTCTGATGGTGGGAGTAGCATCCTGAATCTTGGCCTTTCTGGTTAAGAAGAAAGCTAAAAAGCCTTTTCTAAGCTCAAGCTATATGATAAAATGTAGGTATTTTAAAAGTAATTAAGATAAGCTCTCCTGTTAATGGCTTCAGAGCTTTTTTCCTTCAAATTGTTTCCGTTCACATCTAAAGATTTCTCTGAAGTGCTTCTCATTTGTAATGCTTTTTTTATCCCACTGTGGCTGAATATAGAAACTGATTACCAAGTTCATGAATTTTCTGAAGACCAGTGCAGGCAATGTTAGCATCTGCTTCCTGACTGTTATTTATAGATTCTGATTGCTGTGTTTCTAGCAGAACCAGTCCCTTCTTTTAATGATACTTCAGGCTTTAAATGGTGCTGCAGCCCTTTATGGATTCCAGAAAATAGTTAAAAATTTTAACTTCTTGTAATTGCTTGGTAGTTGATTTAAGCATGATATTTACTACTAGTAATTGTGAGGTTTTTGCCCTGTGTCTGTTAGAAATAAAAACTAATAGTTTTTTTGAAATGAGAATACTGAACTTAATGCTTGTCAAGTAGAGGATTTGAAAATTTTCATTATGCAGAATTATAGTGGGTTTTTATTACACCTACTAAATGTTGTTCTTTCAGTTTATTTTAAAGCACCTGTTCATTTAACAGTATTTTTTGTTTTCCTCCTTTGTTTGATATTCTTGATGACTTGAACAATGTTACCATTTTTATGCATTTGTACCTAAAATACTTTTGGAATTTTCTGACTTGAGGAGAAAAAAGATGATTGGGTGGTGTCTTTACCAGATAGAGTTCAAAAATTATCCTAAACTGCTATGAAAATGTAGGAGCAAGTGTGATCTGTAATACTTTGTCACAGAAGAGTTACCATCCTAGAGAATCAAGACTGGGTTCAGGGAGCTCAAGTATCAGAAGGGAACATAATAATAAGTGTTTAAATTGTGAATGATGGTGAGCATGAAAAAGAAAATGTTTCTCACCTGAAAAGTAGTTGCAGAATTTCTCAGGTATTAACTCTAGATGTTTAATCACAAAAAAACAGATAACTGGAATAAGGCTCCGAATATGTCAACAGGAGGTTTTATTTCAAAGTGAAGAAGTTTCAAAATTTAATGATCAAAGGTGCATGTACTCTGTTGTTTATGTACTGACACTTTTGAAAGCTAGCAAAGTATGTTCAAAGATAGAGCAGAGAAGTCAGTTTCTGTATTGCTTAAATACTAGTCCTGATACGTTAGTTGTTAAAGCTGCTTGGCTTGGGAGATGATATGATTACATCATTTGAAGCCTGGCATTTAAAGATTTCTAAACAAAGGCTTCTGTTTTTAAGTTTTTTTGCCAAGATATCAAACAAACTGAAAGTCATACAAGTTTTTTCGTGTCTGGAGTGTCTGCTGAGTTCCTGAGGGTTGAAAAAGTTCAGCAGCTGGAAAAACAAAGCTGTGAATATCAGAGTAAGACCTACATTTCAATGCATTTAAACCAGATCTTAAAACTAGTTACAATCTAAATAATCAAAGGTCAGACTGTATATGACACCATACTCATGGCATTCATAATAACGCACAGTTCATATATAAGGGATTAGAAGTAAATTTAAAAAACCTTGGTGGAAGTATTTCCAGAATTTCTTACGATTATTGAGGCTCAGGAGATTATAATTTGCATCATCGTTTTTAATTTTGCGTAGTGGTTTAACTCTGATCTGAAATGTGGTTTATTAGTAAATGTCATTCGATTTTAATCCTTTGATGGAAATGTAATTTTTTTCTCTTTTCAGTGAAGTTGTGAGAGACAAGCAGGCAAGAAATACAGATTTCTGACCCTGGACATTTCACCTTAAAGCCATTGTTTTAATAAGGTTTTTGTATGCTCCCCATTGATAATACATCACTTCTTCAGTTTTCATATCAGTTGCTGACAGCAACTGGATACAAGAGACCAATCGTACTATAGATTTTATGCTGTGTCTTAAAAAGAAGACAAATTATATCACAGACTTGTTCATTCTCATTTATTTAGTATCTCAGATTCCTTTGTCTCTGTGAGCAGATGGTGCTTACATGCTCATTTATTTGGTTAGCCAAGATCTTTAAGGTCAGCATGATAGAATTATTGGAATTTAAACTTGCTGAAGATCCGTCATGTACTGTTCTTGTCCCAGCTTTGTGAAATTCGTGCTCTTTGGTCTTTGCAGAGACTGCCTTGTCCTTTTGTTCCAAATACCAGCTTATGGTATTTGCTTTTAAGAATAGAGTACTAAACAAACCTGAGTGGTCTTTAGAACACCAAAGAATCTTCAAATGCTAGATGTAGATTGAACCTGGACATTTTTTCAGATTCGTAATAGTTTTCCCCCATTATTGTTGTTTGTAACCTCATGGGGACTTTCTTGGGTGTGTGTGGGATTTTGTTTTGTGTGTGTTTGTTTGTGTTGTTGGGTTTTTTTAAGTGAAATGACTTTGATGTAATGTGTTCTTTAACAACACAAGAAATGAAGGAGATGTGAATAGGTCATAATTGTAATTATGGCTCCTGCATTCTTTCACATGCATCTCATTAAATTTCCATTTTGCAAAAATTTTTTTTCCCTAAAGCAAAATTCCTAATAATGTTAACTATCTTCTTGCATCGTGTGTTTGTTATCTTCTCTGTGTTGTATTGTCTTGCTTATTGAACAAAAATACATATGCTGCAGTCAGTATGTCAGGAATACAAGTGATACATGCATTTAAGATGCTCAGAGATACTTGTATTGTTTATACCTGCTTTCTTGTTATCTGCTCAAAGGTCAGTTTGATTTGACTTTCTTTAAGCATGATTTAAACCATGCAGGGATTGTAATACACTGTGCATCTTTTAATTTAGGAGGTTTTCTGTGAAATTTATCCCTGTGAATATTCAAGATTTTTTTAAAAGTTTGTTCATAGGTCAAATATTGGAGGATGATGTGGTTAAAATACGCAGTTAAAAAAATTAGTGTGGAAGTTTCAGAGATCTTTGTTCTGAAGTAAAAATGGCATGCAGTAATTTCAGTCTGGCTTTTACATTTTTGTTTTATTAGGTGCTTAAAATGCAGTTTAAGAGATACTCCATGATATTCTGTAATAGTGCAAAATTAGATAAAATAGAATAGTAATGTATGATTTTTGACAGTGTCTTTCTCAAAATTTTTCACAGGCATGTATGCTATCCTATTTGTTAAGGTATATTAGGAAGCCCCTGCTGGTTCCAGTGTCCTCTGACACTTGTTTTTAATTGCTCTGGTCTCATGTTTTTGACATGCAGGCTGGTCCCCTGCTTGCAGTGGCATCTTGCAACACCCGCAGATGGGGCAGGAAGTGGAGCTGAACAGAAGATAGGAGAGGATTTAGTAAGACAGGATAGACCACAGTGACCGGGCACAGGGCTCAGTCAGAGATGTGTACTGGCTCCTGCTTATATGTAACTGAATCCTTTCTCCTCTCTCCTCTTACTTTGCCCCTGTTTCCAGGATGTTGCTCATCACCCCCTCTTCCCCACCCTTGACACTTTCTTGAAGCTCTGCTTAATGAGTTGATACAGATCGACAGGCACTATCAGATATCTGTAACACCCATGTACTGTCACTTCCCCCTTATCTGTTATAGAGTCCAGACTGATGCTCTGCAGAGCAATGAAGGTTTCTTATCTTGTCAATTAATGGCTGAAGAGTTTTGGTCCTCTTTATGATCTTCCTTAGTGCATACTTATCATGGCTGTGTCTCTCTGTGGTCTTTTTATGGCTTTCTCTGTGTGCTGAAATGGTTAATTACCTGATAACAACATTGAACCGACTTCCTCATGCCCTTATGCTTTCTCTTTAGCCCTCTTGTTGAAGGTAGTGATGATAAGGCAATTCCAATTAGCTGAGAACAGGAAATTGAGCTATTGAAGGCATTAGACAAAAATATTGTGGTTTTAAATAAGCACAGTATGTGAAGTAAATAATAGATGGGTAAAAGTTTAAAGTAGATTTTATGATGAAAGATGCATTTCAAGCTAAGCAAGGTCAAAGGGTGCCATTGGGCTGTAGCTTTGTTAACTTGAGTAGTGAAGGTTGTCACTGTATTGAGTTGAAGATATTACAAATTTCAACTGTTAGAGAATTACCTATTATCTATATCTCAAGATTTCTGCAGAATTTCTATTTTTACTTCTACAAATATGCAACAGGGCATGAACTTCTTTTGAACTTTGTGTTACAGGGTGGTAGGGAATCTGAATCTGTACAGTTGTGATGATTATTCATAGAGAAGTTTTATTCCTTAAACAGAATGCAGTTTTAAAAATTATTACTGTGTTGTAGTGCTGAGTATGCTTCACTGAAATGATTATTTTATAAATTTTTGAGATTTCCTAAGATATAAATAAGTTATCCTGCTATTTATTTTGTTTTCATTGCTGTAAATTGCTGTAAGCACACTATGAATACTTAAAAGTGAAATTTTTATATACTCTTTCACCACTGTGGTTGTTTGTTTGTTTGTTTGTTTGTTTGTTGTTTTGTTTTGTTTTTTGTTGCAGAATCCTGTTGCATCCAGTTCTAACTGGTCGGAAATAGATGTGCTGATTCTGGCTGGAACTATTGGCCATGTTTTGAGTTTGGGGGCAAGCAGTTTTATAGAAGAGGAACATCAAACCTGGTATTTTCTTATCAATACACTTTGTCTGGTGCTGTGTCAGGAGCTTTGTAGGAATAATTTCCTTCTGAAAGAATATGACCCTCAACACAGCACCACTATGAGACAAAATTTTGATAGCATCGGGGAAACCTCTGAGTGCAAGAATATAGACATTCCAGCAACAAGTAATTCAAAACTGAGCAAGGCTACCTCTTCATCTGAATTCATAAAAGGATCAGATAAGTGGATAAGCTTAGCAACTCCATGGATCATCCTTATTTGCTGTCGGCTGCTTCGATCCTTGAATCAGACAGGTGTCCAGTGGGCTCATCGGCCAGACTTTGGACACTGGTTGACAAGGTGGGTTTCTGATTTACTGTCGCGCTTCTGGTGTTTTTAAGAAATAAATGTGTGTTTCATTTGGTGAAATATGTATTTTTCTGTATGGTCTCTGATCAGAAAGTGCTGCAAACATACAAAGCAGATAAACGATGAAGTGGCATAAAGAATTTTTCATTGCTGTTTCATGCAGGAGTAATTCCTTGTGTTCTATCAATAGTTTTTAATCTTTGCCCTGCACCATGACTTACCTAATTAATGCCAATTATACATGATAGGTTTATCAGAAGCAAAAAATAAATATTTTCCATGTGTAAGTCAACAGTGCCTGGTTTGAGAAATTAAAAATCACTTAATAGAATTAAACTCTTGAAATTAAGGCAGGAAGGTTCTGCATAATTCCAAAATTTATGAAGTCACAGGAGAAGATGCCACACATAGAAATCCTCCTTGTCTATCGCATGTTTGTAATGTGTGGGTGAAAAGCTGAAGGAATTTTTTTGAGTGTAATATGATAAACAAGAGTGGGAATTTTTTCTAACTGAAAGTACAGCAGTGAAGAGCTTCTGCTTTTTCTAATACCTTTCAGTATTTTTAAGAACTACAGTTATTACTCAGTGATACTTGAACTGTCTCATGTACTTCAGTTAGTGGATGGAGAAGCAATACTTTTTGACTGTCTAGTCAAGGTTCTGCAAACAGCAGATGAAGAGGCTCTGCTGTGTAAGATAAATAGATTTCTTGCCAGTATCTTACAACACATGGATGAAATGTCATTCATCATTCATTAAAAATGACATGAGCAAATGGACTAATACGAGACTTGTTATTTATTGGCAGCCTCACAGATGAAATGCTAATTGCAGTGACAGGCATGAGTGCTGAAAGACATGAGTTATGAGGGAATTTATTGCATTATAGCAGTTGTTCTATACCAGAGTTTTCACCATGCATTTCTTCTCTTGAGGTGAGGAAATGAGGAAAAAATGTCGTATTTCCTACATCAAGTCCATATGATAGATAACTCACTCCTTCATTATGAGCCAAGTCAATGTGTGAGCAGGATGAGGTGTGATTTGGTGTGACTTGGAGGATCTTTACAATTAATCCTGAAAGATTTATTTGCCCAAGAATGTCCTGAGCCAGATTTTTTCTTCAGACTGTCAGTCATTTTCTTTGGAGTGTGCTGCTGTCACAAGGCCATGAAACAAAGACCTGATACTCCTTCAGCTGAAAATTTTGGTTTGTTTCAGATACATGCTTTTACTCATGTGGTCTCCCAGAGATTTTTTTTACTCTTGGAAATGTTACCAGACTTCTAAAAATTGTGTGTGCATGTATGGACTTAACTTTCAAAGATCCTTTAGTATGCTCCCTCCTCTGATTTCATGGTGCTAAGTATGCCTGGAAAGCAGCAAAACCTTTTGTAGCCTTGGGCTGTGGGTGTCTCAGGGGCATAACACAATTGGTGTGTAGACTACAGATAGAGCAGGTGCTTCCTAATTTATAACAAAAGTGGGAAATCCTATATGCCCAGCTCTAGCACTAGTTGCCTGTCAGGAACTTCTAAGCAACCCACTTAGGCAAACCCAAGGCTTTTTACATCTGTTCTGGCTTACTCTGGTTCTTTTTTTGTTGTTGTTGTTGAGGAAGGAGACGGGGGAAGGGAGGGAGGAGTCTATTTTTGTGTTTGATTTTTGTCCCTATAAATTTGAATTCATGTGAATTTAACATGTCTGTATCTTTCTCTGTACTGGGTAAGCCCTAACTGGAGCCATGGTTGAACACAGGGTAAGAAATAGCCTTCCTCCATCTTCTGGTAAGGTTTTTCATATTCAGCTCCACGTGCTGTTAGTTGCCTTTGCCAGAAGGGCATGTTGCATACTGATTGTTGAGTCAGGGTCCACCCAGGCGCTCAGAGTCACCTCTGAAAAGATGGTCAGCCCCCAGTCTGTCCTGATATGTGTAGCTATTTTTTCCAATGTGCAGGACTTGCCTCTTGCCCTCACTGAACTTCATAAGATCCCTGGAAGACAATTTCTCCAGGCTATCAAAGGGCCTTTGAGTGTCAGCAAACCCACCTACAGTATCAGCCATTCCTCCCAGTTGTGTATTGTGTGCAGACTCGCTGAGGGGGGAATGCCCCATTGCCCCAGTCTTTAGCAAAGACATTAGAAAGTGTTGCCCCCAGTGGGGGCCAATGCCCAAGTCCTGGTGACTGCCCTCCAGGTGGACTTCGTGGTACTAATGGCAACTCTGTGAATCCAGCATTTGAGTGCTTTTCAGTCCATCTGGTAGTTCAGTTTTCTAGCATGAGATTGCCTATGTGAATGTTATGGGAGCTGGCATTAAAAACCTTGTTAAAGCACGGATAAACAACAGTGCCTGCTTTGTGCTCCTCTACTGAGCTTGTCTCATCACAAAAATATGTCAGGTTGATAAAGTATTCTCCTTCATAAAGCCATCACAACCCTATTAAAGCTGTCTGCCTCCCCCTTCAGTAAGGCTGAAGTACAGCAGCTAGATATCAAAACAAAAATGTCAGAATTTTACAGGTGGATTTCTTCCGCTGTTCCCTACCAAATTATGGCCTCACATTGAGTGTATTTTCTTCAGTCTTGAAGGAAGTAGAAAAGATTCTGCATCTGTACTCTTAGGCTATGACTGATCATTTGGCTAAAATAGTATACTATAGGAGCTTTTGCCATACAAGGCAAGGAACTTGCTGTTTTTCTCCTCACCTCACTGGCCCTATATTTTACCTGTTTCTTTGTCAGTATGGTGGACTAAATCACTGAATAGATGTGTCTGGAAAAATAACTCAAGGTGGCATGGGAAACTCTTGGCTTTCAGTTGGATCACTTCTCATTCTGATGTACCATCAGTTTTCACAGGCAAATGGGCTGGCTTAGTAACAGGAATGAAGGAAGGGCAGCATATACAAGTCAGCACTGTTGTTGTTGAAATTACTCTAGGAAGAGAATGTGAAACTATCTGCATCTTCTGAGGTGCTGCAGACAAACAGTTTTTCTTTCTGCCATTGTCAAGCATTCCTTACAAAAACCCACTTGCCTTTCAAATCTAATTGAGAAAGAAGCAAAGAGTCCCTACCTTATACTTTGTGAGGCTTAAAAAGATTATGCAACAGTCCAGAGTGTTGTGCCTTGGCAGGCTAAGAGGGTGTGTGATTAGGACTGTCACAGAAATAGTTCTGCCTTCTCCCTTTCATTGGTGTAACTGCATGTGCTGTGTTTAGGGAGCAAGTGAAAGAACAGAACCCTGGCAGCCCTGACAGATTGACTCAGGCTGCTGTACCTCCTGGCTTAAAACAATGGAGCAATTTCCAGCCTAACAGGAGAATATTATGTATGTCTCCATGGTGACATATACTTCAGTTGCAATAAAGAGTTAAAAGAGTAGTAATGTTTGAAGTATGACACGTTTTGGACTTGAATGATGGGATGTAGTTGAGTGTATGACTCTGTTATGGCTTACTGAAAAGCTTCAGAAAGTTCAGTAAATGATACAACTGAATCTTTACACAACCTGTGGTCTGTAAAGTGTCTGGGAATTCCTATTTGGCCAGCATGCTTGCATTTTCTTTGGTGGGGGGTTTAACATCTTTGTTCCTTCTCCTTCACATGATATTAGGAGATGTCTGTTTCCCTAGTGATTTGATCAGGATTGAGATTATGTGTTTTCCTTACAGCATGAATTAAAAGTTGTTGATAAACTGAATTTCATAAAGCACTTATTCTTCCCAAAATGCATTGCTAGTCTCTAAGGTTGACTGTCATTCTATTTTTAGTGTTAGTTTAATTGATGTAGTTATGTCTTTATAGCATGTTTTTTACTAATAAGAATTTGGAACCTTACTTAGATCCTGTGTGCCCTTGCTAGTTTGAGTTTGGGCTACTCAGGGTTTTTCTAGCCAGCCTTCTATTTCATCTCTAAGATAAACTAATGAGCAAATGGCCCTCTTTTTTCATTCCCCTGTATTGATCTTTTGGACATCTGTGCTCATGCTCAGACTAGTATTTTGCTTAACTAGACAGTGCTTAAGGGGCTCAGCGTTTAAAACAGAGAGACTGTTGTCCAGATTTTCCTGTTTGATGTAAGCATCAAAGCACAGAAAATCCATCCACCTGTAGTATGTTGTATTTAGCTACTAGGAGTGCATTCAGCAGTGCTGAAATAAAGAAAATGTTCTTTGTTATTTGCAGACAGACTGTGAAACCTGAAAAATACTTCAATGGGAAAAAGAGAAAAAGAAAATCAGACAGTAGATGAAATGGAAGAAAACATGCAGTCTAAATCTGACTGGAAGTCAGGTTTTCTTTTTGATCAGTTGTTATTCAGTTAGCTTTATTTGGCTGTTAATCTTGGTCAGTGCTGATACTTGAAAGGTGTCAGAGTTGCTACATGGCGGTGTCAGCTTGAAGAGCAGTGACAAGAAGCATCAGCATGGGAAGATAATAATATTTTCTTTTAATAATGTACTTAAACATCCCCAAATGCTCTTCCCCTCAAAGCTAGCACACCTTGTGACTTCTGTGTATTCGGTTATAAAATTAAAGAAACAATTAAAAAAGGCCTTATCCACTTAAGTTATTAATCATGCACAGTTTCAATTCCATTCACTCTACTTGTATTTGCAGTAATGAGGTGAGATCCAAGCAGTGGAAGAAAATGTCTTCAACCTTCATTCTATTACCAGATGTATGAGTGTAGACTACAAGCTGTTACAGTAGGAAGATAGAGCCGAAGTGCTCTTTTTCCCTTCTCTTCTCACCAGATTTTCTCTCAGGAACTATTGGTTCTTCACTTTCAATTTTGTGGTTTGTGCAAAACCCAGGACATGGCAGCTGAGATCAGAGTAGCTTGTTTGTGCTTGTATTTCTGAGCAGACTATCAAAACCATTTAGAACTTTGCCAAATGGTTAGGACTCTATGTTAAGCAACTACCATCTTCTTTCTAATGTTCTGCTAATTACATATGCTTTTAGTTGCCTAACTGTAGGAACCTTGGCTGGAAAACTTTGAAACTGTAGGTGATTTGTGCTGACCTGACTTTGCTTGCTGTAAATCCTTTTATAGTTTCTTCAGCAAATGCTATGAAACACTTGGGTAAGGGCTTTTTTAAACAGATTTGTATGATTCAAAAAAAAAAAAATCCAAACAGAGATCACAGAAGACTGTAACTAGAAAACCTGTACATGAGATGTATATTAGTCCCTGTGCTAGCAATCAAGAATGAAAACTTAATATGTATTGAATTTTTTAGATAAAGAGACAAAGATGATGATGAGGGTGTGCTGTTATTTATCTCTGATTTGTCTTGCTCTTACACAATGAGTAGCCAAGGAGCATATGACTTATATGCTTAAAATTCTTTATAAATGCTCATTTGAAAGGTTTAGTGGCTATTAAATTAGTTTGTTATGTTTTGATGATAAAGAAGGTGGTGCCTGCATTATCTTTATAGCTTGCTGCAGGAGTCCACTATTTCTGCTCTCTCCACGTGTAGAGGAAGAATAATTGGGAGGAGAAACATCAAGACTACATTTTCTGCCTCATAATGTTCTAGATCTTATTTCTCTCACTTTTCCCTACTGGCTTTCAGAGAACAGTGCATCTGTTGGGAATCTTTTTAAGGTGTATGGACTACTTGACTGGGTCCTACATGGATAACTGACAGGACAATTTATCTGCCCTACTACCTTTCCTCCATGACTTTTCAAGCACAACAGCTGGAACAACTGTTGGTCAAGCTCCTGATAAAGTGCATACTAGGGAATAGGAAAGTAAACCTGTTTGAAGTACAATATTTTTATTGAGATATATCAGAGATAAAACTGGAATTTCTTTCATAAGTGTGATTGAATTCAATGCAAGTAAGAGCCCAGGCACACTGTTAGTTTCCTAAAGTTAGTGGTCTGTTATCATGGAATTTTGAGTTGTGGAAAACAGAAGATGGAGCCCTTAGCTCTCAAAAATTGACGTGATGTTCTTAACTGAAGGCAAATTTAACAAAATTAATGGTTTTAAATTATTTGGGATACTGGGAATGTTTTCCATAGGCATGGGTTGGCAATTCTTGGACTACAGCAGGCTTTGAGAAACTATGCATTGAGGCATGGGTGCAGATCTTTGCCTTACCCCATTACATTTTGCATTGCTAATTCCTACTACTGAAGATTTAAATGTATAATACTGGCAGCATGCTCAGTGAAATGCCCTTGATTCTGGAACGAGTGTTACTTACTTAAGATGCAGGGGAACAAACAAACAGGCTGTATCTGTGATCTTCTCTGCCAGTGATGCAAATTTTGTGTCTATCTCTTGTATGTATTGACACGATACAAGGTGCTGTAGTTGCATAAGGGAATCCGATTGTGCTAATGAGTTTGTGTGTGTGTGCTTTAAACTATGTAAGTATATTTTTGGTCATTTTGGGTAGGTAATGTGTCTAAAATTAAATACATATGTAGTTATTTCAAAAGACAGTACTAATCCTGTAGTGCAAAAACCTTTTGTAGTGCTAGAAAATGAAATGCTGTAGTATAAGGAAAATACACTTTTTCAAAATGTGTAAATAACAAAACCTTAGTTTAAAAGCAGTAGACCCTTTCCCATTATGCAATGTGCCGTTCAGTTTTTATATAATTAACAAAATAACTAGCATATGGTGGAACACAATAATTAAACTTCTAAATATGCATGCTTGAATAGAAAACCTCATTAATAAAACTGCTTTTCTAAAAATACTAAAATATTTTACCATACTTCTTGGAAAGTTCATAACAGATACCACTGCAGTGATTAATTTCGTGCTGCATTAATTAATACAGTTTATTTAATATAGTGCTGTAGCTAAGGCTCTATCAAATGTGTTTAGCACTAATTACTGTTTTAAAAGGGTTTTTTTGTTTGTTTATTTTTCCCAGCTCTGAACATAAATCTGAACTCTCCTTCTTGGCTGCAGTCTCCCTTCTTATGATCTTCTTTCTGGTTCAAAGAAGATGCTCCCTGGTTTCGAAAATTGCTATGGCACTCGGGCTCCTGGGAGTCTACAGTTACCGGGCAGCTATTGGAAATGTCATATTTCCATGGCAACATGGTGGCAAAGATATTTCAAAGTAAGTTCATCAGCAGATAAGTAACTGTTTCTAGCAAGGTGTTGAACTCTTTGGCTATCAGGAGATGAGCTGAACAGAATGTTCTAGGTTGGAATTCTATTCTTATGAGTAGAATTGTAGTTTGTAGGTGACCAGCACTGAATTTTTTTGATGTGTGCTTAATTTTAAGGCGCATGAAGTGGCTTTTGAATGTGACGGATGAGAAGCCAGTCAGATAAGAATTAATATGAGGAAGATGTAGTAGTAATACTCTATATTTTTGCTACGAGAAACTCCAAATGCATCTTGCTGTTTTAGATGGATTTACCACATCTAGCAGAACATGAACCAAGCTCATTTAGCTACTTCTTAGTTTCAAAAGTGCTTAGTAGTTCAGAGAGCTGCTTTTCCATACCTTTCTTTTGCAGTTGAGTGTTCTATAATATGCACTTTCAAGATGTAACCATGCCCTTCCCAAGGTCTCACCTGTGCAGCCCAGTGCATAGTAAGGATTTTTAATCTGGTGTTAAGTTTCTTAAAGAACTAATCAGTGACTGTAAGGAATCTATTAACTCTTTCACCAATGGCTACTTCTGGCATGTAGCTAAGTGGCTTTAGTTGTCTTATACCTTGCTCTGCAGCCTCAAGGTTTCCTAAATGTCAGAGAGTTGTAGAAAACTTCCAGAGACAGTGGGAACATTTGATGAGAGGTAGGAGATTATGGAAGAGAAGCTGTTGAAAACGTTGTCTTCTGGATGTAATGAGCTTTCTGTTGCACTTATTTTGAATTTTATATCAATACAAACGCTGTTGGAGCTCCTTAGTCAAGGGCCAGAGACTCACAAGATGCATAGAGATGGAAAAAGCCCTGCAGCTTAAGATCTTAGGACATAAAGAAAATCAGGTTTGCTAACATGGCATATTTTGCAAGAAATATTTGTTTATATGTGTATCTGGATATATTTACATACATTCCATCTCTCAAAATATTGAAGATAATTCTAATTGTATACCAATGTTAAGGTAACATTGTGTGTTAGTTCTGCTTCATGAGAAAACAGTCATAATCTTTACTTACTGTGCAGGATTTGGCGCTGTGCTTGAAGCATGCCTGATTTTTGAATGTGATCTCTAGTTTTCTTCGTGTTTCAGTAAAAGCCTTGGAGAATAATACTATTTTTGCAGCATGGGACAGAACATTAAATACAGCATTTGAGCCACAAATAAAATGTGATTAGAGAAATAAGTGCAGTACTTAAATACTGAAGTCAAACATTTACTTGGAACTTGTTCATTCTATAGTCAGCATATGAATCTCAATTATTACCAGATAGAGAGCTTTTTGTATTATTTCTATTATTAGGTAAAGAGGGGACACAGTGATTTACTTAAACTATGTCAGAGCTGTGTATAAACCCCAAGTGAGTCTTCCCATGGCACATTGTGGCACATGGTGCCTGTCTGAAGAGAGGTTCTGCCTCCCTCAAATACTGTGGTGCCTTTTATTTTGCGTAAAAAAACCCCAGCAAACAATCCAAAATGAACTTGTGTCTATGTCTGCCAGATGAGAACATTGTCTCTGTCATAATACCTACCAGTACACAACACAGGCTGGCATAGGGCTTCCAGCATGGTTCCTGGTAGTGGCAACTCATTTGCTGATGTGTGGGCTTCTCAGGAGTAAAGTACAAGGCTCAATAGAGAGACATGGTTTGCTCAAGAACACTGACTATCAAACACTATCTTCACCAAGCCTCCTAGCACAGCATGTCAAAAGAGATGGTAGACAAATCTTGGTAGATTTCAGATGACAGGTGACATGTTGACACAGTGATACTAGCTTATCTTTAGTTGTTTGATGTGATTTATGTGATAAAATGTGATATGTTTAAAATGCAACCAAAAAACCCAGGACTTTACTTTAAATGTGTCTAGAGGTATCTTTAGTGTATTTATGATGCGGAGTAGCTCCAGATCCAGGTGCAAGGCAGAGGTAGTTTTGTATAATATGAGAAAACGTTGTAGGCAGCCACTGCATTTTTCATGCATAGTGCTTTCTTCTCTAAGATGGAAAATCTTTGCTCTTTTTACCTCAGAGTTATTTAAAAAAAATTGTAGTCTATGCAATGAAAAAGATGAGTATACTAAAACAAATGAAATAATAGTAATGCATTTGCTGAGGAACACTTTTTCTAGTTTGAATCTTCGTCAACTGGTTAATTCCAGTTTTCACGCAATTTATTGAATAGGCAAATACCCCAACGTATTTCCTGAGGTAAATATGTGGTAATAATTAATAATTAATAATTAATTCTAATGTAAATATGTGCTAATAATTACATCAGACTTACCAGAGATGCTGAAAAGGGGCACTGAATTTCTGTATTAGCCAGAAACTCAGGAATTCTCTAAGCTTTACTGCCTTTTACCTTTATTCTTTCTTCCCTAAAGGAAAAATCCAATCGGCAATACAGGGTTTTTACAAAGGGTTACTATTTAAGGGAATAAGACAGTAAAGCCCTTTTGCAAAGGCTGTTAGGTATAACTTTGAACCACTGAAAGGTAAATGACAGAACAATGCACTGTATTCAGGTTTAGGAAAACTACATGACACATTACTGTTGTGTCATGGTTTCGCCTTTCTTTCTTGGTTCTTTACATACAAAAAAGAAGTTGAATATGTAAATGCTCTTGCTTATTATTTCTCCTCTTCCTTTTTCTCTCCTGTATGTGAAAAGAAGGATTGAATTTAAGCTTATGTTTTAGTTATTGGCAGAGAAGGAATGTGACCTTTCTAAGAAAAAAAAAAAGTATTTATTTACAAAACTCACTTTTAGAAATTTTGGCTAGTGGTGTTTTTTTTTGTGGTCAGTTAGCTACCTTGGTTACATGAGTATGACTATAATTTTACTGTTCTTAGTCCTAGTCTAGTCTTCCATATACTGCTGAGTCCAGATGACTCAGGAATCCTCACTTCTGAGGGAACTGTATTAACTTTGTAGACCATGTTCACTCATTACTCATGTAGAGAGAAGACTGACAGTAAGTGATTGACTTGTGGAGCCTCACTCTGCCATGCCTCAGACAAACAGACCTGACATCCATTTCACAAGAAGCCATGGACCCCCTACCCTCTCATCACCAGCCAGAAGGAAGGAACCTTTGAGATGGAGGGGAGTGAAAAGGGGCTTCTGCTTGGGGTGGCAGGTGAAACCCCTCCTGACCTCCGTCACCTCCTCAAGTGCCTGTGTGCAATAGATACGAGGCCCTGGAATCTGAGAACCAGGGAAATGAGGACCAGAGAAATGAGAATGTGAGTGAAGGTCCCATCCAGGTTGATGATGTTGCTTATGGCAGAGCAGTTAGCCCCCACATCACAACCTCTTCAGTTAAAAAGAAATGAAGGGTATAGTCATTGGTGACTCCCTCTTGAGGGGGATGGAGGGCCTGATATGCCAGCTGGATCCAATGCAATAGGGAGGTGTGTTGCCTCTCTGGCACCTGGATAAGGGACATCACCAAGAAACTTCCCAGCCTGGTGCAGCCCACTGATGGTTACCCACTGCTGGTTTTCCAGGTGGGTAAATGACCAAGTCCCAACAACAAGGGTGCAGATGATCAAAAGGGATCTCAGGGCCTTGGGGACAGCTGGTCAAGGGCTCTGGAGCACCTCTTGTGTTCTCTTCTATCCTACCAGCTCTAGGGATTGATGGGGCAAGAAACTGGAAAACCAGGCAGATAAACACCTTTGAAACTGGTGTTACCAGCAGAATTCTGAGTGTTTTATCACAGGTCAGTTTGTATGACTCTGATCCTGCTGGCAATAAATGGGGTCCACCTGCCTTAAGGAGGGAGTCTTAGCTCAGGGTTCAGCAGGGTCACTGAGAGAGCCATAGACAAAATTACTCAGTAGTAGTTTTGAAGCTGGATGTGGACATAGCCAGGCTTGACAGAGATAAGGTTACAAAGAAATTGTGGGATACCTCACATGGCTGGAATGTTGTCATGGAGGCCCACACATTGCTTAGGAAAGACAGACCAGGAAGATGCATTGGTAGAGCTTCCCTCTATGTGAGTAAAGCCTTGGAATGTATTGAGCTCTGTCTGGGGTGGATGATGAGAGAATCGAGAGCTTATGGGTCAGGATAAAAGGGCAGACTAGGGTGACATTGTTGTGGGTGTTTGCTACAGGCCACCTGATCAGGAAAAAGTGGATGAGGATTTCTACAGACAGCTTGAAGCAGCCTCTGAGTTACAGGTTCTTGTGGGGGACTTCAACTCCCCTGGCATCTGCTGTAGAAGCAACACAACAAAGCACAAACAATCCAGGAGGTTTCTGGATTGATGACAACGTTCTGACACAGGTAGCAGAGGATCCTGCAAGGAATGCTGTGCTGCTTAGGGAATGATTTGCTGCTCAACTTGATAACAACAAACAGGTGAGGCCTTGTTGGGGGTGTGAAGGTTGGGGGCAGCCTTAGCTGTAGTGACCATGAGATTGTGGAGTTCAGTGTTGGGCAAAGAGGAAGCAGGACAACAAGCAATCATGGACTTCAGGAGAGCTGATGTTAGCCTTTCTCAGGATCTCCTTGGAAGTATCCCATAGGAACAGGCCATGCAGGGAAGAGATGCCCTGGAGAGCAGTTGATATTCAAGGGTTATTTCCTCCAGGCTTAAGAATGTCATATCCTGGTGAGCAAGAAATTGTGGAAATAGGATAAGAGACCTGTGTGGATGAACAAGGAACTCCTGTTGTTGCTAAAGTGTAAGCAGGAAATACACAGAAGGTGGAAGCAGGGTCAGGCCACTTGGAATGAATATAGAGAGGTTGTCAGAGAAGGTGGAAATGAAACAAGGAAGTCCAAGGCTCATCTGAATTAAATCTTGCCAAAGATGTCAAAGATAACAAAAAGAGCTTTTTCAAATACATGAAAAACAAAAGGAAAACTAGGAATAGTGTGAACTCTTTACTAGATGAAGCAGAGGCCCTGTAACAGAGAATGCAGAGATGTCAGAATTACTGAATGCCCTCTTGGTACTGGTCTTCACTGACAAGACCAGCCAGGGATCTCTGGCCTGGGATACCTTGGTGAAAGAATGTTGAAAGGAAGACTTTCTCTTGGTCAAGGAGGATTGGGTTGACTGGAAGAAAGAAAATGTCACCCTAGTTTTCAAAAAGGGCAAGAGGGAGGATCCAGGAAACTACCAGTAAGTCAGCATTACCACAGTCCCTGAAAAGGTGATGGAGAGCAAGCACCTCGTTCTGAAATGAGGCCATCTCTATCCACATGCATGACAAGAAGGTGATCAGGAGTAGTCAGCATGGATTCAATAAAGGTAAATCGCACTTGACTAACCTGACTGCTTTCTGCAATGAAACAAATACAGGGATTAACGAGGGGAGAACAGTGGATATTGTCTACCCTGTCTTCAGCAAGGATTTCAACACTGTCTCTCACTGTACCCTTATAGACAAGCTCAAGAGGTGTGGACTGTATGAGTGGACACTTAGGTCCTGGCTGAATGGCAGATCTGTGCAGCTCTTCAGAATAACCTCAACAGGCTGGATAGTTGGGCATAGAACTGTCCAAAATTCAGTAGAGGCAAGTGCAGGGTCCTGCACCAGGGGAGGAACCAACCCCAGGCCACAGCACAGGCTGGGAGTGACCTGCTGGATTAAAGCTCTGCAGAGAAGCACCTGGGGGTCCCGATGGATAACAAGCTGTCCATGAGCCAGCAGTGTGTCCTGGGGGCCAAGAAGGCCAGTGGGATCCCGGAGAATAGGAAGAGCATTGCCTGCAGTTCGAGGGAGGTGATCCTGTCCCTCTACCCCGCCGTGTTGAGGCACGTCTGCAGTGCTGTGTCCAGTTCTGGGATCCTCAGGACAAGAGACACATGATGGTCCTAGAGTGAGTTGAGAGGTGGACTCTGAAAGTGGTTAGGGGACTGGAGCATCATTCTTATGAGGAAAGGCTGAGGGAGCTGGGCCTGTTCAGCCTTTAGAAGAGAATGTCTGAGAGACAATCTCAGCAACTTCTCTGAAGAAAAGACATCAGAGGATGGATCCAGGCTCTTCTTGGTGGTGCCAAGCAGCAGGGCAAGGGACAATGGGCAGAAATTGATGCACAGGAAGTTCCACTTGAATTTGAGGAAGAACTTCTTTACTGTGAGGGTGACCAGACACTGGGGAAGGTTGTATGGAGATGTTGTGGAGTTGCCTTCACAGGAGATATTCAAGAACTGTCTGGGCACAATCCTGTGCAATGTGCTCTAGGATGACCTTCCTTGAGCAAGAAGGTTGGACCAGATGACTTACTGTAGGTCCCTTTTAGTCTTAGTTTCTCAGACCTTGCACTTTTAGAATAGCAGGTCACAGTTTTTAAGCTTAGTGATCCTTACTTGTCAGCTTTTTTGGACAACATGCTGTGTTTCCTTCAGAGGCTGGCTTTCACTAGAAATTAAGAAGCAAATGCATTTATAGGTGGTTTGAAGATAGTGTAAGTGCTAATTACACATACAACTTAAAACATACTTTTTTTTTTTTTTAATAATGGAATTGCTTAGGGATTTGAAAAATACTAGCCTTGGATTTAACCTGTTCAGCAGAACTGGTTGGTCTTGACCTCTCTTGAAAGGCTCTGAGGTAGATATTAGTAAGGAACTATTTTTTCTGTTTTATTTATGTATTAATTTTTTTCAATTTTATTTTCTCTTTAGGGGGATTACTGAAGCTCGTTTTGTTTATGTCTTTGTTCTTGGCATAGTCTTCACTGGCACTAAAGATTTACTAAAGTCACAGGTTATTTCTGCAGACTCCAGCACGAAGAGCACAGGATTATGGGAAGTATATAGCGGATTGGTTCTACTAGCAGCTCTTCTATTTAGACCTCACAATTTACCAGTCTTGGTGTTTTGTCTGCTGATTCAGACAATGATGACAAAATATATTTGGATACCTTTGAAATTTGATGCAGCACAAATTACTATCATGCACTACTGGTTTGGCCAAGCTTTCTTCTATTTTCAGGTAAGCTGAATACTCTCTCTGCTGCAAAGGTGGGAGAGGGAATAGTTTTTCAAAAAAATGTTGTCCGTTGTAAATAAAATGCTAACTAAATATTACAGTGGAAGAGTTTACTGAGTTCTTGGAAGGATTTAGTTTCTAAAAGCTTTATTAACATTTTCTTTTCAGAATCAGGGAAGAATGCATACCTTAGTCCCTTATCCTTAGTGTAGATTTCCAAAAGTGTTACAAGGATGATTTTGGTCTGTTAATGGGCCTCGTAAGTACTTTTCAGATGATAATTAATTTAAAAATGTCATCTGAGTTGATTAATACCAGTAAAAGGCAGGTGAGTTTTGTCACTGGTTCTTGAGGCTTACAATAGGTCTATATACTGTTTAAGACTGAAGGAAAGTGCTGTGGCATGTAATATCTCTTGTAAGAACCAGAACTAATTTTCATTCTTATATATCAAATGATACCTTCTTTCCTGAGGAGCCTTATGAACTTCAATAACCTAGTTCTCTGCATTGCAAATAAGGTTGCAATTCCACAAAACTTTGCTTTGCATTGAAGGAGAGGATTTTTCTACTTCTAGTGTTGTTGGAACCTTAACATAGCAGGCTGTCTAAAGCGGGCATTTGTTAACCTGGGAATCAGGTTTAAGAGATGGGGTTTGCAAAATTTCAGTGTTGGTCCTCTGTTGGCTTTACCTCTGAGGCATGGCTGGGGACTGTGGTCAAGCTTAGGGTACTGTAACTGTATGTTGAGGGTTGGCTTGATTGAGAATAGTATATGTCCAGATAGGGAATTGCTGATGCAGGTAAGATCATCATGATTCATCCCTTCCTACCCACTTTTCCTGTTCAAAGGGCATAGCATGTCTTGGTTGAGTGGCTTTTGCATGTTTTGAATGCTAGTGTTCAGGCAGACAGCTTTGATTACAGCCCTCTGAGAGCACCCCTTCGTGCACGAAGGGGTGCAGCTGGAAAGATGCTGAAGACAGAGCCATCTCTGTACTGAGGTACCAAACAAAAACAGCTGCCAGAAATGTAGTGGTGGGGAGGTTGGCAAAAAAATCCTAGTTGTGGAAGAGAGACTAATAAAGAATGGTTTGGATTTTTTCATGAAGCAGCAAATGGTGCATAAATGTTTCAGTGATGATGAATTTTTGGTACACTTGGCTGAAAATTTCACAGAACCTTGAAATTACAGGAGAGTTGAAGCTGGAAGTTGCTTCTGAAGATCATTTAGTCCAGCCTGACCCCATGATGCAGCAGGTCAAACAGACCAGGTTGGTCTGAATTGTGTCCATTCCCTAGTTCAAATACCTGAAAGAATGAAAACTGCAAGCTCTCTGGGCAGTTGGTCCAGGACTTGATCACTCTAGCTAGTAGAAAAAAGCCTTTTCTGATTTTAATCAGAACTTGTATTTCTGTTTCTGTGTATTGGTTTTCATCCCTTTGCTAGTCACTATCAGGTGACTGAGAAAGTCACAGTCTGGCTACATTTTCTGTACTTCCCCTCATCAGCTTATTATAAACATTGTTATGATCCCTGCTGAGCTTTCTCCTCTTGACAGTAAAAAGACACAGGGAGTTGCTTGTATGACACATGCTTTGTTCCCACCATCATCTGTGGTACTTCAGTGGATGTTTTCTGGTACACCCACGGCTTTTTCATGGTGGCAAGCCCAGAACTGGACCCTGGCACCCAAATTGGATCTCACCACTGTTTATTAGAGAAAATGGAGATCTCCATTAAACAACTAGTGAGGCTCTCCCTTAATGGAGTCCCAGATGCTGTTGGTGTTTGCACAAAAAGAAAAATGGCTGACTGATCTCTTCCAAATGGCTTTCCATATGGTTAGTTTCCAGTGTGACCAAAAGCATGGTTTTATTCCTCCCCAAGGGCTGGATTTGACATTTCCTTTTGGTGCACTTGCTGAATTTCTTGTCATTTCATTCCTACAGCCTTTCGAGGTGCCTCTGATGGCAGCAGACCCATCTGCTGTATCTAGCACTTTCCCAGTTCTGTATTGTGTGCAGACTTCCTGAGAGACCTCTCTCCTGAATGCCCAGGTCGTTGGTAAAGATGTTCAGCCCCAGTGTCAATCTTTGTGGCTGATCACTAGTGATTGGCCTCCAGATGGACTTGAAACTGCTGGTGGCGGTCCTGTGAGCTCAACATTTGTGCAGTTCCCAGTCCACATGAGTGTCCAGTTTCCTAGCCTGGACTGCATCCATTTGTTTGCCTGAGGAGATACTTCAAAGTGCTTGTGAGGTGAAAGTGCCTTAGATAAATGTAGCACATGTATCTTCAGCCAGTACGGCATGATGGAAAAGAAAGCAAAAGCTTCTTAAAGCAATAGTTTTTTTTTGGAAGTGTAATATGGAAGGTTGAATGTTGTGTCTTTTCTGCTCTGAATGATTCCAGAAATTTGTGACTAACTTTTCTGGAAGAATTTATATCAACTTTGAAGCAGCTGTAAACATCTTCTAAAAAGAAGCTCTTAAGAGCTATCAAGAGCTTGATACATCTTTCCATTTGACTGTATCAAAGGGTTCTTTCTGCACCAATAAAAATACATTTATGCAAGATCAGTAGAAGATAACAGGATCTGGTAACATTTATTTGAGCTTTCTAGGGGTCTTAAACTGGTGCTATGGCAAAGATTGCTCTTTTTCATGACAAATGTTTTGCAGTTTCTACTACCCTTGAAACTGAGGATTTTTTTTGTTTTTAGAAGACTGGAGGTAGTGATTTCCATTTTACTTGACTGCAAATTGTGGTTTTGGATATCCTGTAGTTTCAGAGCATCTGCCTAGGCCCCATCACACTGCTGGCAATTTTGACATTTCTTCTAGAAGTGTTTCCTTTGGAAATAATATCTTTCAGTATGATAAAGATTTCAGCAAACTTCAGGATATTTGAAAAATTAGTCCTGACAAGGGAATTTCTTCCACATAGATATGTTGCTGAGTCACAGCATTCAAATCTCATAAATGAGAAATTCTCCATTGCTCTATTATGAACCAGATTTCTAGATGGGTCTTCGTGCATCTCCCGTCACTGTAAGATCTGGAAAATTATCTCATCTGGGTGATAGTTACTTATCAAAACTTCTGTTAAAAGCACAGCAAAGCTTCCCCCCACCAATGTTGTTTCCTATGCTGCTTTGTATGAAATAGAGCAGGCCCAGATAAGAAACTGCCTTTTTGTGTCCCATCACATGTTCCAAAGCTCCAGCTTTGAAAAGATTATTTTGAATTAGCAATGGCTTAGCAAAAATTTTGAGGAATGCTTAAGGAATGCTTTAAGGAATGCTTGTTTTAGCACAGGACCTTTTAAAAATTTATTAATTGGAGAAGAACATGCTAACAATTTCCTGGATTTTTTTGTGTGTCTGTCCACAAAAATTAAGGTACATGCCTATTCATGATGCCCAAGACTGATTAAAATGGCAAATTGTATTGTAATAAAACAGGAAGTATTTCTTCTGTTGTCTCTCTTTATATCTCTTTCTGTTTTTCTATTTTCAGAACATCTTAGAAATGTTTCAGAAATAGGGAAATCAATTCTGCTAGTGAAAAAAGAGCTTTTAAGGGTCAAAACAGATTGAATTTTCTTTCCTAACCCTTCCCCCACACTCCTTAGAAAACAAGTTTTTGGTTCTCTTTTAAAAATGTTATAAGTACATTTATATTAGATGTCTTTTAAGCATAGAGATTAAGAGTTTGACCAAAATACCCGTCTTTAGATGTTAGCTTGTTCTTTTATTCTCTGATGAAAAAACTGTGCTGAAGATATGGAACGAAACAAATGGAATCATAAAAGGGTAAGAGGGACTTTTGAAATTGAAAGCAGTTATCTGATATGCAGAATATTACCATAGAAAAGTAGAATGGTCAAGCTGGTAGTTCATAAATTACAGAGGCTACAAAGGTGCCTCAAAATCTAATTAATGCTCTCCAATTTTTAAATTTCTCTCGGTTTATTCTGAGAATGGCTTTTCCAGTCTGGGTCCATATTTCTAAGGAAGGAAGGAAGGAACTTCTTCCAGAAATGATATATAATTTCATGCCTCTTTTATGTTGTTTTTCTCAGTGTGGCATTCTGATCTTCATTATCTGAGAAAATCAAAAAGCTGGCAACATACAAAACCGAACTCTTCTTTTTTTTTTAAATGTATTTAAATATCTTCTTCCCTTTCCTTTGAGTTCTGTCTAGAGTATGAATGACTTCTTGCAAAGGGAAAAGTGCTCAGTTTGTATAGCATTAAATCAGGATTGAAATGTTTCTTTGGTTTATTAGTGACACATAATTAATTGACAACTATATAATGATAATTCACTGCCAGTTACTGAACTATAGATGCAGGATCCATACCAGATATACAACAGGTGAGCTTTTACCAATATTTATGCCATTTTGTGCACCTGATTTGGAAAAAAAATCTATTCCCCTGCACTGGGACACCCCTCTCCCAAACACATATATTATTCACAACTGTATTATTTGTTTTTCAGTTTTGTGGTCACTAGAGCTGTCACTATTAAACTGACAGAGTTCAGAATGATGCTAGGGTTTTAATTTCCAGACAGGCATAAAGATGTAATGTAGCACACAAAAAATAGCAGGCTTATGGTTGAAATACAAAAATTGAAAACCACTGAAATTTCTTGGTGATGTAGATCACATTGGATACTAAATTTAAACTGTGCTAGCTAAATGAGGCAGGAGAAGAGAAATATAAATGAAATATGGAACACTTCCATCTGGAATTAGGAGAGACATTTGGAGAACTACTTTTTGCACACGTCTTGGTATGGTTATGAACTACATGAGAACTTGCCCATGTTGCTGAGCCTTTATTAAATCTTGGTAGACAATATGGTACATAATGACTAAAGCAGTAACTCTGTCTTGCTGAGTGTGGATTGTAAGTGATGGCCTTTTGAATATGTTAGTAAAAATAGCCTTGTTCAGGATAACGTATTTAATGAATGAGGCACTGTTCTTTCAAAAAAGTATTGTAGGGGTCCTTCAAGACTTTATGGAAATAGGTCTGTGAAAATCCTAAGCGTACCGAATAAGCAAGGCTGACAGGAATGGATACTTTTCATTAATCAGTTGCTATAGCTGATGAACATGGGCTAAAAAAATGAAATGCTTGAGTGTGGAAGCTAATTTTTTGATTTTGAGTGTAAGTAGGAAGAAAAAAATTAAGGGTGGATTGAAAACAAATGCCTTGATCTTACACTTCGTTTTGGATTCTACACTTCTTCTGTGTCTGAACTCTGAGTGCATCTTCTGTCTCAGAGTTTAGTTAGCAGTCTTCAGGGTCATGTCTTTCTTTGAGAGAAGAGCTGATGGGAGGAAAGCAGAGGGAGGGGCCTGGCCCTTTTTTCTGTTCTGGTTCTGCTTTAATCTGATGCTCTACTGCCTGTGTTGTATCCCAGCTATGTAAGCAGGTGTGTGTGTGCCTGTCTTGTACTTTCTTGATCCCACCCTGGACCTGTTGGTTGGGCTTTCTGGCCTAATCTTGGACTTGCCTTGTCACTACAGACTTGCCATCTCTGGACAGCATCTAGCCCTGATCGCTGTCTCTGGATCCAGCCCTGACCTGGACATGCCACTGAAGTCCTGACTTACTGCTCTCACCTGCCTTGTTTTCACTCTCATTTCTCAGCTTACCTTCCTTTGCAGAACCAGCTGTCCCTTTCTGGTCTTTGGCAATTTGGATCTGAAAGGCAAATTTGTTAAATAGTTGTAAATTAAATGGGAAGACTATGTGTGATGTCATTTTTCCAGCATTTTAGCAAGATTTTTGTGAATAGTAATCAGAGGGGAAGGTTGCTTACAGAGGTTGTGCTGTCTTCATGCTTGGAGGTTTTTAGAGGTTGTCTGGATAAAGTGCTGTGTTACTAATGTGGAGCTTGGTAAATCAAATTTGTTTTCTAGTCTTGTTTTAGTAATTAAACTCTTTGCTTTATTTATCACTTTGTGTGAATTGATGAAGTGAAGCAAAGTTTAAAATACTCAAGTATTGTCAAAAATAGATGAAATCAATACATTTAGTCAGAATGCTGCTTATTTATCAGGATATTGCAAACTTGAGAATCTCTTGATGAATTTTTCAATGAGCTTGAATAATTGGTTGTTTTCTCCTAAGCTCCGAGTTGTCCACGTCTCATAACGCAGCAGTCATTTCCCAAAAATATGTTATATCTTTATCATTACTATTTGTCCTTAAAATGCAGTGAGGATAGAAATAAATAACTTGGTTGTTTCTCTTAATAAACCAGCTTCTAAAAAACTTATTTTGCAGTAAATATTGCTAAAATGTTTTAGTTTCCTTGCATGAAAGCTCATAAATGAACAAAATTCCATTTATTTATTAGTCTTGTGGGGTTTTATTGCCATGCGTAGAGCAGTATATCTGTGGAATGGGAGAAAGAAAATACAGTTCCTGTTTCTGGTGGTTTTTATGACTGGAGGAAACCAGAATAGGTTTGTACATTTTTAGAATCATTTATATCTAATTTGTCTAACTTTTAGGTAAAGAGATGGACTGAGTGACATTTTAAAGTGACTTTAGCTTTTTCTTGTTATGATTTCAAAGCATTGTAGGATAATTTACTGTGAGCCTTCGGCAGGCTCACAGTTCAGTCCCATTTTCAAAACAGCATCAGCAGTGAGGTCAAAAGAGATGGCAAAGAGTCTTGAAACCTCCAAGGTCTGACTGGAGACAGCAGAATCTTTCTGGGCAACCTTTTCTGAAATATTAGAGTGATACGTTAAAATAAGAGGAGGCACTCTGAATTGTCATTTATTGTGTGGAGTATTAGAATTTATAGCTATGAAACTTTAGTGTAAATACATGAATTTGTCTTGGAGAAAGATACCTAATGTGAAGAAAAAATGCTTTTTAGTACTCACCAAGGCTCTTCCAGCAGTAACAGTGGCAGTATTATCTGTGAGGCTCAGCAGATTCAGGGTTAGGAGTAAGATGTTTGGACACTTTGCAGTGTTATTGGAGTTGTATGTGGATCCAAATGTATGCATCCTTGTTCTACAGCTGTGTCACTTTAAATGATGTCAAAGACAGATGGAGTGAGCCCTGTGGGGAAGGGACTTGGGGAGCTGAAGAGATGGGGAACCTGTTCCTTCCTTCATGTTCCTTCCTTGCCCTGGCTACCTTCCAAAGGAAAGTACATCTTTTTGCCTGCACCAGTTCTGCAGGACCAGTGACGTGCACTGTGGCGCTGCATTTTTTCTTGCTTCTTTTCTCATACAGTGGCATGGGGAGTTGCCCCAAAGTGCCAAAGATCAACCATGTGCATGTGGATTAAACAGTGTAAAGAGATCTTCAGCTCATGACACGAGCAGGAAGGGTCTCTGTATCAGCTTTTCTACTCTGTACTCATCATGCAGAGGAGAAGGGGAATGAAAAATAGGTAGATGTGGTGGGCAGAAGACCTGCTGCTGTGCACAGGGACTGGAGGAAAAGACAGCAGGTTACCTTCCTACCTGTCGCTGTCAAACTACCTTGTTGAGAAGCAGCACCCTGCTCAACACTCAAAGTGCTACACTTACCTTTCTGCTCTTGCCATGACCTCTAACCAGTCTATACCTGTTAAACCTGAGGAGTAACCTTATTTTACAGCTTTCTTTTCCAGTCTCATGTTACATGTTCTAGGGCACAGACTTTTTTTTTTTTTTTTTAGCTGCTTATCATTAGTTGTGCTCTGCTTTGCTCCTGGCATTGCTGGACATTGCACTAAGTGCATAACAATAATTGATTATACTGATGCAGTGATTTACTACAGGGGTGCATGATGAAAGTCAAAGTGAGGAAGACTAACAGTCACAAGTCAAGATTTTTCTACTGTATGATATCTTGGTAAAATCCATACCATACAGCCATCTTACAGCTTCAAGCTCCCCTTACGTTCTGGGGATATCTTCATGATGGGATTGATGGAGATGGTGACTACTTATAATGAGCTCTAAATAGTTCCTCAACACAGATACCTTTTTTCTCTTAGACTTTAGGGCTGTCTCAGGAGCAGGTATTTTTGCTGGTGCCTAGTTAGTTATATACCTAAAAAAGCTGCCTGTCTTTTGTGCTTCCCTGTGTGCTCTGAGCTTTGTGACAGAAGTGTGTATTTGATGGTTGCACTTCCTTGCTGGGGTAACTTGCAGTTCAAAAGGACTGCAGTCACTAAGGTGAGCCGAGGTCAGGTTTGAGGGAAATGGGGAGCCACCACTTCTCCTGTGTTCTGCTGGGATTGAATCTAAGGCTATTGGTGGTGACAGTCCTTACATTAGTGTTGTTCTGGAATTCTCTGGGTGGAAAAAAGAAGGTTTGATGGCTGTTAGAATATCAGTGCTGTAGAAACTGATCAATTTCTCAAGATACAGCAAAAATACCTGAGAGCTTTCTCACTGTCTGAGGAAACGTATTTTAATTATAACCTATGTTAATTGAATAAATATTCTGCCTTAATCATAGGATGTGTTTGTTACTTTAGGTATTTGGGTGAAGGTAAGTACTTTTGGATTTTCAGTGGAAAACACTTCTTTCAATTTTACATTGTTCTTTGTTATTTAGTGGTCCTGGTCACTGAAAAAGAAAACTAGGTAAAACATATCAGACCTTGACAGCTCTTGATACTTCAATTATTGTATGTTCCTTCTGTTTTTCTCTTGGTAGATTTAAATGCCTTTTATTGATGATTCAGGCTATCTAGACTGACTTCGGGTCTGTTTCGATGCAATCTTATGTGGCATAGAGACTCGGGAAGGAGAAACATCTCTAAATTTGCCTGTCTTAATCTGTTTACATGCAAGAACTTGTGCCGTGAGGCAGGCAGGTGGGCGATGTAGTGTTCCAATTCAGCTCTAAATTAGAGTCCTGCTGTCTCTAAGGGCAAGAAATATTTATTTCCTGGTGTAATTTTAGACAGCAGACCTAAAATCTTGTGTTTGAACCTTGTCTGATGAAAAATGCAACTTTTTCATTAATGTGTCTGAAATCAGCAAGTGTAGCTGTGTATTTTAAATTCTTTTTTTAAAATGTAACTATTAAACAGTAAGCATGTTAATTTGCAGGCAAAATAAGACTCGGAAAATAGCATGCTGTTTATGCCTTTGTTAATCTGTAAATTCTAATTAAAAGCACTTGTTCGGTAAGCTGCTTTATTGAAATTCAGATGTAAAAAATATGGCTGTACTGTAAAGCAGTTTAAAGAGTAAGTTCTTAATGGGTGCAATAATTAATATTATTCTAATGTATTCAAAATGTACCATATTTACTGTTTTATCCCTGTTTTCAGGGGAATTCAAATGGCATTGCTACTGTGGACATCTCAGCAGGTTTTGTGGGACTAGACAGCTATGTGGAGTTACCAGCTATCTTCCTCACAGCATTTGCAACATATGCGGGACCTTTCCTTTGGGCCATCCATCTGCTGTGCTACTTGAGTTCTGAAGTTAGCAGGTAATAAATTTTGAAATAAAGTAATGTTCCTCCAAGCACTGCAGATATAAATACCATCCGTAAAGTGTGTTTCTTTTCAAATAAATTTTTGTTCACATAATCTTTTTCCCTGAAAGTTAGTTTTGTACTAGAAAAATGCATGTTACTTTTTTCAGCATAAGTTTGTATCACCTAACTCTTCCACTTCCATTTTATCTGCAGAAGTTTTTCGCTGGGAATATACATGTTTGTTTTACTAATTTTGTTTCTTGATGAGTTCTTAGTTTGCTGTGGTAAATTACTTAAAATTTTATTATATTTTTTGTGACAGCATGTTCTGCCTAAAAAATAATTTTCTTGAAGCCTTTTAAGGTCTGAGATCTGAGAAGGCCTTTTTAAAGCATTAGAATAGAACTCAGACTTGACTAACATGATGTTCTTTGAATGTCCTTCTTTGACATAGTTACATGCAAGGTTTTATAAATAAAACATACTAATATTATTGTATGTTACTGGTTATTGCAGTCATTTGTAGCTAAAATATTTGTACTTCTCTGGGTATTTTGTGTGGTGGATGAGTTAAAGTAAAATGAATTAATGTATTGGAATTTTAAGAAGACAGTTGTAAAACGCTAATGTAATTTAAGAGCATGCATATAAAATCCAGTTGGACTCTCTAAACACTATTCAGGGTATTTAAACTGAGTGATACAATATGTTAAAATAGGGGAGTTATGAATTCCATATCATACTGTATCAATGCACAAATGCCAAAACTTGATGTATTTTCACAGAATTAACATTTAACGGTGACTCAGTTCTTACCATCTCAGAGTCTTTTCTCTGTTATCTGTGGAATCTAAATCTACTTTTTTTTTTTTTTTTTTTTTACTGATAAAAGAAATACTGCAGTAGGCTTGGCAGGTGGGATTTTAGACAGTATTTAGTTTATCACAACTTTTTGCCTTACAAGTTGTCAACCTCTGTAAACCTGTGACTCCCTTTTATCTACACAGTGTCATTTGGTTTCACCCTGTCAGTGATTTTTTTTTTTCTGCTTTCTCTCTTCTCCTTTTGCTTCTTTGTTTTGGGCTATGCCCAAAACTGTGTACTTGTGTTGGCTCGGTTGTGTTCATTAAAGGTGTAAGGAGATGGGATCACCAGCTGACCAAGCTGCACAGACCAGTGGAGGTTTTTGATTCAGGAGGGACATGTTCTAGCAGACTAAATTTCTGCAGTCACTGTGTCCATTGTTCTGGGTTAACATGCGCCTTTAAGAGGTATTTGTAGTGATTAACTCTTGTTCACTGATTTGCCTGTCTGCTACTGGCTCTCTAAAGATGTTGAGCAGTCTCTACTTGGTTGCTGTGGATTTATGCAGACCAGTGCCGGGCCATTGTATTGATCTACTCATGTACTCCTTAGTACAAATTGAGACTCACTGTAGAACCTTACCTCTTAGTCTGAGGCCAGCTACTCTGAGGTTGTTTTGGTCTTAAATAGGTTGATATAGTCTAAATACTGGTGTTTGAGTATAATACTTCTGAAAGCCAGGCTTTTCTCTGTCCATTCCAGTATTTTTTTCCTTCAGCAGGAGTAGATGTAGACTACACTTTATTGATGTCTGGATTTGTGTAAGTTTAGAAAACCCTTTCTTGAATTTTCCTTACTACCTGCTGACTTGACACTGAACTGAGTTTTAACTAAAACAGCGCTGTGCCATTCAACTGTTCACATACGTGTTTCTGCCATGTTGGCTTTTTGGTTTTTTGCGGTCCCACTCTCCATTCTTCATTGTACACTGTAGGTGCTTTGGAACTGACACTTTTTGCTTGAACTTGAGTTGAGGAGAAAAGAGTAGAGAACACTGCCTTATTGACATTGTCTGGAGGAGGAGGAGGACGAAAATGAACTCCCATAATTTAAAGAGCAGCAGTTTTATTCTTTAAAACCTAGACTGCAGACTGTGATGAACACTAACATACAATGAAGTAAAAATGATAACTTACAGCATGTTATTGGAAAGCTCTTCTAACAAAATAATGAAAAACTTCTGGTGACAAAATCTGAGTATCTGTTTCATATTGCTTCAAATAATATGCCTCCTCAGTAGTGTTGGTTGCTGTTCTGATGTTTTCCTGGTTGAATTTTTGCAGATTAAATCTCAGCTAGTAGTGTTACCAGGTACAATGCTGGCTTAACCTGCTCTCAAGTGGGTAGCTACGGCCTGTAACACCCACATCACTTATGTAAGTAAATTCCATCAAGCAGCTTGTGTCTGTAGACATTTTAAGGTTCATTTGGGTCAACTGGTAAGGCTGTTTCCTCAATGAAACAGTATGTAAATATGGACTGGAATCTCTAGCTACTGGGACTTGCTTAAATTGGTATGTTAATCTGCTCAGAATTTGGTCTATATGCTTTTTATTTTACTCTTGTGCTTTACCATTGCTGTCCAAATGATTCTTATCTTGCTTGTTACTCCTTGGAATCAAAGCTGAAAATCAAAGCAGAAGGCAGGGGTCGGCTGCTTCATGTATGGGAGACTGAACTTTTTTTAAAAGAAGTGGTAGATGCTTTAGGATGTTCTTTATAGAAGCTTCTTATTAACTGCTTTATCGCAATGTGCCTTGGTCTGTGGAATTCAAACCCCTACTTTTTATGAGGTCCTGGGAGCAAGATGATGTGCCCAGAACCACTCAACAGTGTTATTAGAGAAGAGCCTTGCATTCTGCAGTCTGTTTAAGAGCTGTTGCATCTGAGGGAGGTTGGCCTGGATAGGAAAGCCTGACTCTAGGGCTGTCTTTGTTAATAACAGCCACTTAGCAGAGCCCATGTAATCTACAGCTGCATCAGTTGGGTTGGCTTACCGGAGCTTCTTGCTCAAAGTCTCTAAAGCTGTATTGCATTGGTCATCACTGCCTAGGGGCAAATATGCATACATACCTTTCCCTCTTTCGGCACTTTGCCCTAAGTGAAGTTTATGAAGTCAAAGAATACTTGAGTCAGGAGTCCAACCCTCCTGCTCAAAGGAGAGTCAGAGCAAGGAGAGTCAGAGCAAGCAGAGATACTCCAAGGTCTTCTTGAGCAACCTGTTCCAGCATAAGGCAGCACGTGGAGTTAAGCAGTTATTCACTGGTGTTTAAGGGGAATTTGTAGTATATCATTCACCCTTTCACTGGGGACCAGTGAGAAGAGTCTGAGTACATCTTATTTACTTCTGCCCATGAGACATTTATGAACATTGGTGAGAACCCTGCCAAGGTTGAACAGTCCCGGCTTTCTCAGCCTCTCACTTTGTCAGGTGGTCCAGTCCCTGAGACATCTTTGTGCATTTCAGTGCATTCACTCCAGGATAGCTGTGTCTATCTTGTACTGGGAACCCCAAAAATGGATACAGAACCCCAGATGTGATCTCACAACTTCTAAGCAGAGGGGGAAGATCACTTCCTTCAATCTGCTGTCCCCACTTTTTGCACTACAGCCATGGGAACATTGCTTGCTCATGTTCAACTTGTCCAGTAGGAATGATGTATGTCCTTCTCTACCTAGCTGCATTCCAGATGGTCAGCCCCAAGCCTTTTCTGGTGTGTGGTACAGAATTTTGCATCTCCCTTTGTTAAACATCTTGAGTTTCTTGTCAGTCCATTTCTTCAGCCTGTCAAGATGCCCCTGAGTAGAAGCAGACCCATCTGCAGGCCCTGCTTCTGCACAGTTCCTTCCAGTTCTGTATTGTATGCAGACTTGCTGAGGGGGCAGTGCCACATCACCTAGTTCATTAGTGAAGACATTAAGGAGTACTGGTCCCTGTGTGACATGCTGTGATTGATCACTGGTGACTGGCCTTCAGATGGAATTTCTGCAGCATCTCACTAGTTTTTCAGTTCACCTGAATGTCCACTTTTCCTAGCCTGGACTGCATCAGTTTGCCTGTGGAGATGTGATGAGAGACATTAAGAGCCTACTTGTGAGATGAAAGTGCATTTGATACATGTAGCCCATATGTATTTTGCTGGTATGATAAGGTGGAATAGAAGATAAGGAGGTTTTCAGGTTTTTCCCACTACATTTGGTGTGGGAATGTAGTTGGAAGGCCTTAAATAATTCGCTTTCATCTGAACAAACTCGTGAAACTATAAGATATTCTCCTCATATGGAAAGGTAAATGTGTTTCTAAAATAATTAAGTGGCATGTGATAGACACTAACGTGGATATTACTGCCACTTTTAATCCTTCAGGCTCTCCTGAAAAACTTGGCAGCATAAATGTGAAGGGATTTTCACAGACAGAAATAGAAAGAACTCTTTAGGTTCAGTCTCCATGGAAACTGTGCAATAACTCTTGAAACTATTTTTGAGATGGGGAGTACTGATTAAACTGATGCCTGAACTTAAGCAAGTGTTTTGTGTGTGACTTGCATAAATTCCTGCAAGCTCCTGGTTCATATAAAAGGTAGTTTTTACAGTAACTGCTCTATTGCTCTGATCTGAATTAGAACTTTGGGTTTTTGGGTCCTTACGACTGAAAAGGGCCATGATGTTGGAAAATTTGACCTACATTATGTGACCTCACTGTGCAGCACACTCCCGATGGATTCAGTTTCCAAGCTCCTACCCAAACAAAATTGTAATGTGGGTGATGTTCACAGTGTTGTGTAATTACCACTCTTCAGTTAGGCATCATGATAGTTTTCAGATTACCAGGACATTGAAATCTGTGTTTTAGTTGGTTTAGTTAGTTAGGTGTCAGGGTGAACTGGTGGGCATTTCCTAGCACTAAAAACCTGCATGCCTATTACTTTTTGTTCCACAGATATCAGAAGTTGTAACAGTGCTTTCACATTAGCAAATGGCTTTCAAATAGCAAAAATGGATGTATCCCCAGCTGGAAGCTGTTAATAGTTGCATAACTAATGTTATGCCTTGACTTTGTTAATGTAGAACTCTGGCACAGCAAACTTAAATTTTACTCTGAATTATTTTATAATGCTGATCTAAACAGAATGAGGAAGGTATGCTGGCTAAAGGAATTTCAGCACTTAATGTCAGCTTTTGCCATCTTCAGCCTAGTGTGTTTGATTGATTGAGTCCCCTGTTCATTACCTATGTTTATGCATTAATCATTTTTCTTTTTGGTATAAGCTGGTCATGCAGTGAGTGTTTCAATATACCTTTTTTTGAGTCCTAGGTAGAAAGTGGAGCCCTCCTCAAAGACAAAGGACAATCCAAACATTTTCCACTGAACCCTTCAATATTTTATACAAGTAGTTTTTAATTCTTCTATTTAACTCCATTCTCTCTTACTTAAGTTAGCTAAAGCTGAAAAAATTATGTCATCTGAAAGTATATGCTGCCGCATTCTCTAAAATTGTAATACTTGTTACCATTGTACTGCCAGTAGTCTCATTCTCTAAGTAAATGAAAAGAACACAGAGGTCATCTACTTGTTAAGTGTGAAAATCTGGAAGTGATTGGTTAAAACTGGGCTGGGTTTTTATTGCCAACAAGCTGGAAGAGTATTCTTCTCACTTAGGTTTTTCCTGAGATGCTGTCATTGTAGAGATGGCTGAAGATTTCTCTTGGACTTTGTTACTGCTCTGTGATAGATACCTCTTCATTCATTTCTTTTTCATATTGTTGAGACACTGACATTTCCTATGAGACTTCCTTCAGGCAGTCATGACTCTCAGTATTGAAAAGTATTTTCTAATCGGAAATAATCCAGCAAAGTAGAGTTGCCTCTGCTATAAACAAATAAGAAGTTGCTTCTTTGCAAAATAATATCATTTTGCCATATCAAAGCCATTTGCAAAATAAATATCATCCTTTTGCTCCATGGATCAGTTTTAGGAGCTGAAACACTTTCTATGTAAATATTAAGGAAAGCTGTGTGCACAGAATTTCTAAATACACAGATTTGTGGTAGGTTAGGTTATTTTTGCTTTCTGTAGATAAATGTCTGAATAGATTTGGAACTTAAAATATTATGATCTAATTTTTGGTAGACTTAGCATGTCCAACATGAGGTTTGCTTTCCAGTAGTTACTGATGACCCTAAATGACAGCTTGTCCTCCCATGTGCTAGCTACTGCCCAATTGAGACTTATTCACTTGGCTTTTAAATGGTCTTACTGATGCTATTTATTGCACTTGCTATGAGATTTGTTCTCATCGACAGAACTGCAGTCTTAGGTAGAGAACACTTCGAGTAACATCAGTTATACTTTTTAATTTAAATGGTCTGTCACTTTTTTCTTTGTAGGTAATACTGAATTGAAAGGGTTCTGAAAATCTTTTTTATTTCTGCCCAAGTTCTGATTTGAGGTTGTCATGGTTACATTGTCTTCTTCCTCTTGTTCTTCTGGTTTTCATGTGACTTTCACTCAAGAGCACATAGCTGAGTTGACACTTCTCATCCTGTCTTTAGACTTGCAACTACCTACAGTGCAAGTATGCAGTACCACTTTGCACAAAAGGGTGCAGTATTTGTTCTTTATTTTTGTTTGGAACCTCTGTGTTGTGAGAGAGTATTTTTCTGCCATCCTGATGGTTGGATTTCCCAATGTTGCTTACACAAAAGAGTTCATTAAATGTTAATACATGCAAAGCTTATTGAATATATTAAGACAATCAGTATTAACCATGTTGGAGATGCGTAACCTAAGGGAAATTTTGTGTTCCAATGGTAAGCATGCAGAGCATCCTCAGGGAATAATGACAATCTAGTCAGAAACTGTTAGCAGGATTCTAAAAGGACTTGAAAAGCTGAAAAGATAATAATGGAAGATTGGTCAAGTTTTATGTATGTAAATAACTTATGGCAGTCCTTCCTATTGTTACTGAACTATGGTTACTGGAACTTAAAAGAGGAAAGCTAACTTTCCTCAAAGTTGCAGGATAATAGGTGGTCGTGCAGTGTGTTATTTTCAAAAAACACATCATTCCGCAATAAGCAGAATTTTAGTAAATTCATATGAAAGGGATTAGGTTTTTCTACACTGCCATGTAAGAAAATTTTGATTAGTCAACCCAGCTGATAGCAGATGAAGGACCATGAAGCTTGGTGCTGCTATAAAATGAAGTTTCATTTTCTTGTGTGCTTTCTACTGTCTCTGACTCACAGTCTTTCATTATATCTTGCTTGCTGTCTCTCCTCTCATTCCTCTGTATCCCTTGTTTTGTATCTTCCCTATCCTTTCTTGTTATCCTCTTGCCACAACCACATCACCCCGCCCCAAACTTCCCCTCTCTTGGACATGTTTTGTACCTGTTTCTTATACCTTTTTCTTCCTTACATGTGCATCATCTCTCTCCCTCTCACACTTGCATCAGGACAAGACTGCTCCATGCAGACTGAGGAGAGAGACCAAGACAGAAAGCATAGAACTACAAGATTAAATATTTATGCATATGAGGTGTCCCAGTCAAACTGAGGCACCTGGATATGGTTTAACATCTCTGTTCATGCTCCTCTCTCACTGTGTCAGTCTCTCTGTCTCTGGTGCTACACCTGTCTTCTCTCCACCCCCAACAATTATTCCTTCCTCTTTCTTTCCTACCCTGTCAGACACTTGCTCTTCTTGTGCACTTTGCTCGTCTCTCATGGCTGTTCTTTCATCACCCATCATGTTTGGGTTTCCTGCCTCTTTTACGTGAAGACTTTTCCCACTTGCCACATTTGTGTGCTTCCTGCCTCTTGTGCATGTGCTTCCTGTCCTGGCTATGCTTACCTCTCTCTCATGGGCTTCACCACTCTCCTGCTCTCCTCCTCAGTGCACTCTTGTCACTCTCATAGTTCTGACCCTTTGCAAGCATACTTCTTCCTGTTTTGTGCTTCTGCATGAGCCTTCCTCCTCATGAGCATCCTCACTCACACATCATGGCTCCCTGACTCCCCATCATGGCTTTTCCCCTTCTCTCATACTCACTTTTTCCATTTTCCAACCATGTTCCTTCTCATGTATGTGTTCTTCCTGCTTTATGTGCTCTTTACATATTCTCTCACACACTTCTCCCCTTCTCTCACATACTTTTCATCCTCTCTCTTGCCTGCTTCCCTCACCTTCATGCTCTTCCCCTGGCTGGCACAATTCTCTTCCTTGTGTCCCCATCTTGCAGCTCCCCCCTTGTATGCTTCCCCCTCTAATGCAAGCAACTCTCATTGCTCATGCACTTTCTCCCTCTTGCAAGCATGCAAATGCTCTCCCTCTCTCATTTCAATGTACTTTGTTTTTCTCTTGCTTTCTTGTGCATGTTTGGTCTCTTGTATCTTTGTCTTGTGCATCCTTATGTTGCTTGGTTTTCCTTTTTATGTCTTCCTTTTCCTTTTGTAGCTTTTCTCCTTTCTTGCATGCTTTCCCATGTCTCACAGATTTTCCAGCTGTCACATGCACCCAAATACTTTCAAATGCAAATTGCTTGCAGTCTCCTTCTCTGTCCCATGTTAAATCTTTTACCTGGGTCTTCATCTTCTCTCCCACCCTTCTTTCACCTGCCTTTTCCTCTAGGACTTCCCTCCCTCATTCCCTTTGTCTCTTTGTCTTTTACTTTCTCCTTTGTATGCTTTCCAGTCTCTTGACAGACTTACTTTCTTGCATGCACTCTGCCTTTCCTAAGCTTGCAGTGTCTCACTTGTGCTTTCTTCTTCCCACTTGTTCTCTGTCCTTTCCATCTCTATAGTTTTTCTTCTAAATCTGTAGAACTTCCCCCAGCCATACCCTGTTTTTGGCTTGTGTTGAACCTGCTTTTTCTCTGTTTTAGATTTGCATTTCCGCATTCTTGGAGATTTCCTATCTGTTGTTTAAGCTCTCTTGAGTCCTTCCCAAAACTGAGTGGCTTCCCCTCCTCTTTCTCCTCTGTCATTATCTCCACTTGTTCCTCTTCTCTGTTGTTCCTTTCCCACATCTCTTCTCCCTCTCACTGTGAGGTTTCTTCTCTCTTTCTCTCTGCACCCATATTTCCCTCTCTCTGATAGGCTTTACCTTTTTCTTATGTGCTCTGCTTTGCCTGCCCTTCATCTGTATCTTTGTCAGTGATCTGTACAAGGCAATCAAGTCACCCTCTGTCAATTTGCAGATGACACCAAGTTAGGTAGAAGTGTTGATCTGCTGGAGCACAGGAAGGCCCTGGAGAAGGATCTGGATGGACTGGATTGATGGCCAATGAATGGTATGATCTTCAATAAGGCCAAGTGCCAGGTCCTGCCCTTGGGTCACAACAACCTACAGGCAGGGGGCAGAATGGCTGGAAAGCTTCCTGGTGGAAAAGGACCTGGGGATGCTGCTTGTCAGCAGCTGAACATGAACCATTGAGCGCCCAGGTGGCCACAAAGGTCAACGGCATTCTTGCCTGTATCAGCAATAGAATGGCCAGCTGAACCAGGGCAGGGATTGTTCCCCTGTACTCAGCACTGGTGTGGCTACACCTTGAGTTCTGCGTCAAGTTCTGGGCCCCTCACTACAGGAAGGACATTGAGGGGCTGGAGTACGTCCAGAGAGGGTAATGGAGCGGGTGAAGGGTCTGGAGCACAAATCCTATGAGGAGCAGCTGAGAGAATGGGATTATTCAGCCTGGAGAAAAGGAGGCTTGCTACAATTACCAGAAAGGAAGTTGTAACAAGGTGGGCATCAGTCTCTACTCCCAAGCAGCAAGTCATAGGACAAAAGGAAGTGGCCTCAAGCTCGGCCAGGGGAAGTTTAAATTGGGTGTTAAGAAAAAGTTTTGTCACTGAAATGATTGTCAAGCACTGGAACAGGCTGCCCAGGGAAGTAGCTGAGTCACCGTCCCTAGAGGTATTTAAATGTGCAGATGTGGCACTTTGGGACATGGTTTAGGGGTGGACTTGACAGTGCTGAGTTCATGATTGTACTCAAAGATCTTAAGAGTCTTTCCCAACCTAAATGATTCTATATGCTTTTTGCATGAATGTTCCCTCTCGTGCTTTCACTACTATCCAATGCTTGCTTTCTTCTGCATGTTTTGCCTCTCCTGCCTTTTGCCTGAATATTGTGCTGTGCCTCACATGTGCCTTTTTTTTCTTGTAACTCCGAACTTCCCTTTCTCATTCTGTCACTTTGTTCTTGTGCTTTATCCTTTGCCTCTTGTGTGTACTTCCCTCCATTTGTGTATTTCTTCTTGCACGTATTTTCCATCCCTTGTACACTTCCCTTCTTACATATCTTTCCCTTCTGCATGTTGTCATCTTTACACACGTTGCCTCTCTCTCAAATACTTTGTCATTCATGTGGGCTTTACCTGTCACATACTCTGCTGTTCCCTCATTTGTGCTTTGTCTCTTGTGTTGTGCTTTGCCTTTCTCTCTTCTCTCTTTCTGCCTCTCTCTCCTCAGTGTTTTGCGCTCATGCTTTACTTCTTGTGCATGTGCACTTTGCCTCTTGTGTGCATGCTTTGCTGCTCTGTCTCCTTCATGTGCATTTTGCAGCTTTGTCTTTTGTGCTTTGCAGTCAGTGTGTCAATTTAGGGATTTTACTCTCCTGGTCTCTCTTTCTGTAGTGTCTAACATTCTTCTCTCTCATGCATTTCCATCTTTCAGTTTTTCTCTCCTTGTACTTTGTCTCACTACAGATCTCTGTCTTATTATCCCCCTTGTGTCATTTGCTGTCTTACTGTCAGCCTCACTGTACTTCTCTCTTCTGCTCACTATCCCTCCTTTTCAATCACACTGCCCAAACATTCCTCTCCCTCCTGAACCTTCCATCTCTGCATCTCTTTTTGCCTCCCTCTTCTCCATCAATCTATGTCTCTTTGGCCTGCTGTCCTCTTCCTTCATATCTTCGGTCTGTCTCCTGTCTTTCTACCTCCCTGAGATGGGCTTTTCCTCTCTCATTTGTGTCCTTGCCCTGCAGCTTTTCTTGTCTTCCAGACATGTTTTTCCTCCCACTCACTTCACTTCCTGCATGATGCTTTTTTTCCCATCCCTGCCTTTTTACATTCTCCCTTGCTTTGCCTCTTTCACTTTCTCTATTCCTCATGCTTTCCCACCTCTTTGACACATTCTTGCATGCACTTTCCCTCTCTTTCATGCTTTCATTCCCTTGCTTGTGCTTTCCTTACACTGTTTGGTGTTTCTTGCTGTCAGCATCCCACTGCCTTCCTTTCTCTATCCATCTGTCTCTTGGGCCTTTTCTTTGTCTTGGATGTGTTTTCTCTCCTTCCCCTCATCACAAATGACCTTCCAGTTTCACTCTTACTTTTCATCTCTTTGTGTAGCTTCTGCCTTTGTCTCTGCTTGTCTTTGGCTTTCTCTGGATGCCTCTCTGCCTTCCATTTGTCTCTCTCCCTCCCTCCTTCCCTCTTAGCAGTGTGCTTTTTTCAGTCAATTCTCTCTAACCTCTCAGCCTTTGCCTCCCTCTTGGCCATGTTGCCCCCTTCCCAAAGAAACTCTGTCTCCTTGTAGATGTGCTTTCTCTTTCATTCTGATCAGCCTTCTCTTTCACAGACTCCTCCCCTCTCCTACAACCTAAACACATCTCCTTTCTCTCAGGTACATTGCCTCTCACACACATGTTGCTTCTCTCGTGATTTGCTTTCTCTTATGTTCTTGTGAACATTCATGCTTTTATATGTTTCTTTTCTATTTTTTCTGTGTTCCTCACTTTTCCTCCTTGCTGTCGTCCCATTGACTTCTCTTTCTTTTGCTCTCACTTTCCTTATATATTTTTCTCTCATCTGTCTCCAAATTCCCCTTCTTCCTGAGATGTACTTTCCTTCTTTCTCTGATAGGTTTTTCCTCTTTCTCTAACATGTTCCTGCTTTTGCAGTTGTCCTCTTTTACTTGCACCTTCACACTTGTACTTTCTTGTTCTGTGCTATTCCTTACTATCTGTTGCTGTCCCTCTCGTTTCCCTTTTTTCTCTCCCTTACATCTTTCTCGTTCCCTTTCCCACATCCCATGCCCTTCCTACCCACCTTGTTTTGCTTGATTTTCTGTCTCAACTGCCTTGTCCCCCCCACCTCCTTTTACCTCTCTCAGACATGCCTTTTGCCATGTCTTTGACTCACATGCCACTCTATCACTGAGAATTTTCTGCTTTCTTGTGTACACTCTTGCTCTCGTGCTTGTGTCTTCTTGTTTGTCCTTTGTTCACTATTTCATTCCCGGTTGCTCACTTCCTCCCTGTCTTGCTTACTCTCTCCTGAGTCTTCCATTTGTCTCAGACATGTTTTACCTCTCTTTTGGATGTGCTTTGCCATTCTATTGGAAGTACTTTCCCACTCTCTGGTAACCTTTCACTCTTGATTGTGCTTTTCTTCTCTCTCTTGTTTTCCTCACCTCCCTCATGCACTCACACTCACTAGCACTCCCTCTAGCATGCTTATTTTCTCATGGTTTCTCACCTTCTCCCTGTGCTGCATGTTTTCTCTCCTCTCTTCTGTGCACACATTCCAACTAACTCAAGTTTCCTTGTGCTTTTGCTCCCTTTCACCTTTCTCCCTCTTCTGCTGTACCTCTCCCTCTCTCATGTAACCTGCCTTTCTGAATGTTGTGTCATCATGGTATGTATGTGTGTGTATCCCTATGCACTTTCCTTCTCTTGACCCCCTTCCCTTTGCTTGTCTTCTCCGTTGGACACACTCTTCCCCCCACCTCATCTTTCCTGGGTTTTGCAGTTCTCTTTCTTGTTCTGCTTCACTTTCCCTCTCCCTCTTTTGCTCTGCTGCTCAGTCTTACGTTTTTTCCCATTGCTTGCATACTTTTCCGTTTCTGAAACATGTTGTTTATTGCTCTCATTTATACTCTTAATCTCTCTTTCTCATGCTGTCCCTTCTCTTTGGTTCATTATTCCTCCTTTACTGCACAGCATACCCCCCACTATCCCTGTGTCTCTTGGATGCATTGTTGCTTGCACACACTTCAACACTCCTGTACTCCCTTATAATTTGCTTTTGTGTCTCATGTGCTTTGATTCTCTCATATGTTTCTTTTTCTCTTGTGTTTCCTTCTCACTCTTTTGCATTTTCTTTCTCTGTCTTGCATTCCCAGTCTCTTTCTTCATGTTGCATGCTTTTTCTTTTACACAATTTTCCTATCTCCTGCTTTCAGTTTTCCTTTTGCTCTTGCTTCCTGTGCTTTGTGCTTGTTTTCCCTTTCTTGCATGAGCCCTTGCTAAGCCTTGCTATCCACATACCTGTCTTGCTTCCCCACTTTACTCACTCTCTTCCATTCTCCCCCACACACTTCTCTCTCTCTAGCTTGATGTATTTTCCTTTTATTTTTTCTCATTACTCTCCTCATTTGCTCTCTCTGTGTCTCTGGCTTACCTTTCACCTGTATAAAATTTTCCCTGGCATATTATCCCTCTCTTTTCCATACTTTCTCAAAGTTGCCTGCTTGCGCTTCTCTCTTAGCTTTCCCACTTTTGGGTGCTTTTTTTTTTTGTTACATGCACTTTGCATCTCCTTGTAGTTTTCCAGCCTTGCATGTGCTTCTGCTTTCTCTTGCCCTTTCTTATTCCTCTCTCTTCCTCTCCCTAACATGCTTTCTATTACAAAATCCCTTTCTCTCCTGCTAGTACCTTTCCTCCCTCATACTTTGTCTCTTGTGCTTCCCCACCTTCTTTTATGCTATCCCTCTCTCCCCTTCTTTCTCAATCTCCTTCTTTCTCTCACTTTCCCCTTTCAATCTCTTGTTGCTTTTTCCTCCCCTCCCTTCCCCCTCACTCTGTCCCTTCTTTGATATTCCCATTTCCCCACTGTGTCTCTCTTTACCTGTAGCCACAGCTTGTGCCTGCCATGTTTTAGTTTCGGGAAATTCTTTTCCCACAGGCACCTGTTGTAAACAGGAGCATGTTATTATAAACTATCTTGTTTTTCTCCATTCTTTCCCAAAGGAGGGATTTCGCTTGATGGCCCTTTGGGGTGACCAATGGGCCAAAGGATCCCACCTCTTAGGTGGGCTCATTGTAAAAAAGTATATAAGGCAAGTTTGAAAAATAAAGTTTGAACTTCGAGTCTCACAGCCTTCTGAAAACCAGAGTCCGTGTCCTCATTTCGTGTCCCACAGCGACATTTACCCTCCTTTTACTCTATCTCAGGTGTTTTCTCTTTCACATTCACTGTCTCATGTGGTCTTCCTTATTTACTTTCTTCGCCTCTCTCATACTGCTTCTGACATGTCCTTTGTCCCTCTGTCACATGCTTTGCCTCTCTTGGGTGTTACTTTCTTTTGCACTTCCTCTTTCCACTCCTACTTCTCTCTGTCATTCTTTCCTCCCCTTTGGATGCTTTTCTATCTCAGACACATTTTTCTACTTTGATGTGTGCACTTGCCCTCTTGCTCATGATTGCGATCTCTTGCTCATACTTTCCCTACTGCTGTTGCTTGCCATCTCTTCCCATGGCTTGCTACCCTTACTTCTCCCTAAGTATCCTTCTCTTTTGCCCTTGTTATCTCTTTCTCTTTGTCTCTATCATTTGCCCATTAGCTGTAGGCATGCTTTTCCTCCCTGATGTGCTTGTTCTCCTCTTTCCTCACAGATTTCTCTCAAAGAGAGCTGAGAGCCCTTCCTTTCAGCAGCTGTTCAGGCACAGAGAGGGGCTTCCTCCAGCCATTGGAGGCATGATTAAAAGAAGGCTCTAGGGAGCAGGTGAACAGGAGTTTGGCATGTGTTTGAGGGAATGGCATGGCAGTTCGTGCAGGCAGAGTTGCAGTCATCCTCCTGCTAGTGGGGTTTTTATTTTGTGTTGGGGTTTGGTTGGTTGGTTTTTGTTTATTTTTTTCAGCAATGGTCTCCAAACGATCAAAAGCCAAAGCCAGTAGAAGTGTGCCAACCCAGACAGAACACCCCAGACGGACATGTCTGTCCAGACCCTTTTCTGTAAGGAGTGTTTGAACCTGTCAGTAGTACTGGGGGACAGTGCAGAAGAAACTTGCTTGTAGTATGAACAGGTGGATGATCTCCTCTGTCTGGTGGCCAAACTTAAGGAGGAAGTCGAAAGACTAAGGAGTATTAGGGAAAGTAAAAGGGAAATACTGTGTATTGTATGTGTATGTATACGAAATACTGTGAAGAGTTTCACCCTTCCAATCCCTGAGAGAGCCCACCAGGAGCCAGAGGACTCCTGTGCCTCCTACAATCAGGCAGAAGGAGGATACCTCATAGATGAAGGAGAGTGGAAATGGGTCCCTACTTGAGGACTTAATAAAAATTCCTCCCAACCCCCATCACCTACTCAGGTACCACTTCAAAACAGGTATGAGGCCCTGGATCCAGAGGGTCAGCCAGATGACATTGGAAAAAATAATCTGCTTTGAGAGCCTCCAATTACACTTCGTCTGTCAGATGGCTCACCACCTCTAGCATTAAAAGAGAAGGGTAGTCATAGTGGGTGACTCCCTTCTGAGCGGAACTGAGGGTCCTGTACATTGACTAGACCCATTGCACAGGGAGGTCTGCTGCCTCCCTGGGGCCTGGGTATGGGATATCACATATCACGTAGACTCCCTGGGCTGATTCAGCCCTCTGGTTATTGCCCTCTGCTGATACTCCAGGCTGGCAGTGATGAGATGGAAAAGAAGAGCACTAGGGGATTTAAAAGGGACTTCAGGGCTCTGGGTCAGGTGATTGATGAGGCAGGAGCACAGGTGGTTTTCTGCTCAGTCCCTTCAGTGGCAGGGACAAATTAGGAAAGGAACAGGAGAACCCGCTTTATCAACAAGTGGCCTGGTTCCATCAGCAGAATTTTGGGTTCTTTGATCATGGGACAACTTTTACAGCACCTGGCCTGCTGGAGCAAGATGGGCTCCTTCTATCTATTAAGGAAAAAGGATTCTAGCCCATGAATTAGCAGGACTCACTTAGAGGGCTTTAAACTAGGTTAAAAGCAGTGCAGCTAGGCTCTCCAGAAACAAGCCCGTGTCAGAGTAAGCCAGAATCAGGGGTGAAAAATCAGCAGCCCAGCTGAAGTGCATGTGCACCAATGCACGCAGCATGGGTAACAAACAAGAGGAGCTGGAAGCCATGGTACAGTAGGAAAGCTATGACTTTGTTGCCATCACAGAAACATGGTGGGGTGACTTACAAAGCTGGAGCGCTGCAATGGATGGCTACAAGCTCTTCAGAAGAGACAGGCAAGGGAGAAGAGGTGAAGGGTGGCTCTGCTTATTGGGGGTGCGGGTCTCAGTGCCACAGAACTTGAGATTATTGATGATATGGTTGAGTGCCTATGGGTAAGAATCCAGGGGAAGGCCAACAATGCTGACATCCTAGTGGGAGTCTGTTACAGACCACCCAACCAGGATGAAGAGGTGGATGAATTATTCTATAAGCAGTTGGAGGATGTTTCAAGATTGCCAGCCCTTGTTCTTGTAGGTGACTTTAACCTGCAGACACCTGCTGGGAACTCAGCATAGCAGAGAAGAGACAGTCTAGGAGGTTCTTAGAGTGTATGGAGGACAGCTTCTTGTCACAGATGGTGAGTGAACCTACCAGGGGAGGGACAATGCTAGACTTGCTGTTTGCAAACAGAGAACAGCTGGTGGGAGATGTGGTGGTAGGAGCTTGTCTGGGGCACAGTGATCATGAAATTACAATTTTCAATATTTGGTGAAGCAAGGAGGGGCATCAATAAAACATCCACACTGGACTTCCAGAGGGCAGACTTTGGCCTGCTCAAGAGACTTATTTGGAGAGTTCCTTGGGAAGCAGCCCTTAAAAACAAAGGGATCCAGGACGGATGGGCATACTTCAAAACAGAAATCTTGAAGGCACAGGAGCAGGCTGTCCCTGTGTGCCAAAAGACAAGCCATCGAGGAAGACAACCAGCCTGGGTGAGCAAAGAACTTCTGAAGGAACTAAGGAAAAGAAAGAGGGTGATGTATCACCTTTGGAAAGAGGGTCAGGTATCTCAGGAAATGTTTAAGGAAGTTGCTGGTCATGTAGGAAAAAATTAGCTAAAAGCCCAGTTAGAACTCAATCTAACCACTTCTGGGAAGGACAATAAAATATATATATTTTAAATACATTAATGGCAAAACGAGGGGCAAGGATGACCTCCATTCTTTATTAGATGTGGGAGTGACTTTAGTCACTAAAGATGAGGAAAAGGCAGAGGTACTTATTACTTCCTTTGCCTCAATTTTCAACAGAAAGACAGGTTGTCCTCAGGACAACTGTCCTCCTGGGTTGGCAGATGGTATCAGGGAGCAGAATGGTCTCCCTGTTATCCAGGAGGAAGCACTCAGAGAGCTGCTGAGCCACTTAGATGCTCACAAGCCTGTGGGCCCAGAGGGGATCCATCCCAGGGTGATGAGGGAGCTGGCAGATGAGCTTGTGAAGCTGCTCTCCATCATTTACCAACAGTCCTGGCTCACTGGGGAGGTCCCAGATGACTGGAGGTTGGCCAGTGTGATGCCCATCCACAAGAAGGGCAGGAAGGAAGATCCAGGACACAACAGGCCTGTCAGCCTGACCTCGGTGCCTGGCAAGATTATGGCACAGATCATCTTGAGTGTGGTCACCTGGCACTTACAGGATGGCCCAGGGCTCAGATGCAGCCAGCATGGATTAAAGAGGGGCAGGTCCTGCCTGACCAGCCTGATCATTTATGATCAGGTGACTCGCCTGGTGGATGAGGGAAAGGCTGTGGATTTTGTCTGTTTGGACTTCAGCAAGGCCTTTGACACTGTCTCCCACAGCACACTCCTGGAAAAGCTGGCAGCCCATGGCTTGGACAGGATCACTCTCTGCTGGGTTAAGAGCTGGCTGGATGGCTGGGCCCAGAGAGTGGTGGTGAATGGTGCTGCATCCAGCTGGTGGCCAGGCACCAGTGGTGTCCCCCAGGGATCTGTGCTGGGGCCAGTTCTGTTTAATATCCTCATTGATGATCTGGACAAGGGGATCAAGTCCACCATCAGTAAATTTGCAGGTGACACTGGGATGAAACTGGGAGCAAGCATTGATGTGTTAGAGGATAGGAGGACTCTGCAGAGGGACCTGGAATGGTTGGATGGAGGGGCAGAGTCCAGTAAGATGAAGTTTAACAAGTTCAAGTGCCAGGTCCGAGATTTGAGTCGCAAAGACCCCTGCAGCACCACAGGCTGGGGACAGTGTGGCTGGACAGTGCCCAGGCAGAAAGGGACCTGGGGGTTCTGGTGACAGCAGCTGAACATGAGCCAGCAGTGTGCCCAGGTGGCCAAGAAGGCCAATGGCATCCTGGCCTGTTTTAGGAATAGTGTGGCCAGCAGGAGCAGGGAGGTCATTCTTCCCCTGTACTGGGCACTGGTGAGGCCTCACCTTGAGTGCTGTGTCCAGCTCTGGCCCCTCAGTTTAGGGAGAACATTCAGATGCTCAGATGTGTTCAGAGGGGGGCAAAAAAGCTGGTGAAGGGCCTGGAACACAAACCCTCTGAGACAGCCGGGGTTGTTTAGCCTGGAAAAAAGGAGCTCAGGGGAGACTTTATCACTCTCTACAACTGCCTGAAAGGTGACTGTAGCCAGGTGGGGGTTGGCCTCTTCTCCCAGGCAACAACTGACAGAACGAGAGAAGACAGTCTTAAGCTGCACCAGGGGAAGTTTAGGTGAGATGTCAGGAAAAGATTCTTCCCTGAAAGAGTGATTGGGCATTGGAATTGTCTGCCCCTGGAGGTGGTGAAGTCACTGTCCCTGGAGGCGTTTAAAGAAAGACTGGCACTCAGTGCCATGGTTTAGCTGATGAGGTGGTGTTAGGTCACAGGTTGGACCTGATGACCTCAGAGGTCTTTTCCAACCTAGTGCATTCTGTGATTCTGTAATTCTCTATAAGTATCCTTCTCTTTTCCCTTTGTTATCCTTTTCTATTTGTCTCTATCATTTGCCCCTTAGCCTCAGGCATGCTTTTCCTCCCTTGACGTGCTTGTTCTCCCCTTTCCTCACAGATTTCTCTCAAGCATTTCCCCTGTCTTGGTCACCCCATCTGACATGGTTCGTCTCTTGTGTGCACTTGCTGTGCTCCTGCCTTGCCTCATTCAGATGCTTGCCTGCTCTTGTGGATTTGCTTTACCTCTCTCTCATGCAGTTGCATTCTCTGGCATACTTGCCCTCTCTCTGATACTATTTCCTACTTGCTCCTGCTTTCCTGATGTGGTTTCCTGATGTGGTTTTCCTCTCGCCTGTGCTTTCAGTCTCTTAGGTGTGCTGTTCTTCTTTCTCTTATTCTTTGCACCCCCCTCTCTCTGATCCCTTCTCCCTCACTACTGCTTGCCAGCACTCTCCCTTCCCTTTCCTTCTGTCCCTTCATTGTCCCACATACATTCCCTTTCTAATTGGCGCACTTGTTCACATCTCCTTCAACCCATCTGCATGTCTATCATGAATCTTACCTCTCTGTCTTCTTTCTCAGGCATGCCTTTCCTCACTCTTTCTAGTGCTTTCTCTCTTACTTTGCCTCTTACTCTTTCACTAAGCCTCTCTTGTTTGGCATTTCTCTTGTGCCTTTGCTGTGCTGTATGTTTATTTTTTTCTCAGGTGGTTCCCTGTCTCAATGTCTGTTGTTCTAATCTCTTCATCTCGCATCCCTCTCTCTTGTGTGCTTCATCCCTCTTTCACACTCTTCTCTCTTGATTTTATTTTCCTCTTGCTTCCATTTTTACCTGTTCTTTCCTCCCTCTACTTACTGGTATCTGTGTTTGCTTTGGCTTTCTGACGCTTTGCCTCTTTCCCCGTTCTTCACTTCTAGCTTTTTTTCTCACACTTTGCCTTCCACAGGTTTCCCACACCCTTTTCCTCTCTCTGTGCCCTTTACCCACATGTGGTGCACCTTGTGCCTGTTTGTCTCAACAGCCTCCCTCTCACATGCATCTTCCTCACTCTCATGTGTTTCCCCTCTGACATGAATTCTGCCTGTCATGCTTACATTATCTCCCATGTGTGCTTTTCCTTGCTTGCTGTTCTCATTCTCTGGCACTCCCTTCCCTCACATATATTACTATTCTCCTTTCTGCATCTTCCTCCCTCTCTTCCATGCTTTCTGTCTCACAAAATTACCCTTCCTCTTTGCACTTTCAATGCCAGTTGTGCTTTCTGTCTTGTCTAGTATCATTGTTCCCTCTCTCTTGCTGACACTATCCCTTTTTCTTGCTCCCTCTCTTTTTCTCTAGCTTTCCCTCTCCTCATTCCCTTTCTTATTGTCCTCAGTTCTCCCTTACTTCTCTCCTTCTTCAACTTCCACCCTCTCTGTCACTTGCCTCGTCTTTCTCACACACTTTCCCAGCAGTATATGATTTGCTTCTCTCTCACCTGCTTTGCCTCTCTCTGTCATGTGCTTTGCCTGAACTTTGCATGGTTTACTGATGTCATGTTCTGCTTACCTTGCACTTTCTCACGTTTTCCCCATCTTCACCTCATGCATATTCCCACTGTCACACACATCTTCCCTCATGCTGTCATTCAGTTTTATTGTCTGGCATGTGGTTTTTGTCTTGGACATGCGCTTTGTGCCTGCTCTCTAATGCTTTGCTTCCCTTTCATGTTTTTTCTTTCCCTTGTGCTTTACTGTTTCCTTTTATATCTTGTGTCAAGTCTTTCTCTCTCACTAACCTTTTCTCTCATGCTTTCCCACCTTTCTCACATTTTTCCTCTTGGATTTCCCTCTCACTTGTGCTTCCAGTCTCTGGCTTATGCTTTCTAGCTTGCTACCTCCCTCTCTATTGCTCTCTGTCCTTGTCCCACTTGCTGCCCTTCACACTTCCCCTAGCTTTACATCTCTCACAGAATGTTTCTCTCTCTGTCATATGCTCTTACTGCTGTCCTCGATGTTCATGTCCTCTCTCTTGATTGTGCATTTTCTTTTCTCTCTCTTGGATGTACTTTGACCCCTTCTCTTGCTTTCTATCTCTCGCTTGCATGCCTTCACTCATTTGTGTGCCATCTTTCTCTTGCACACCCTTGCTCTCCGTCACTTCACTCTTCTGCTGCCCCTCTTTCTTGCATTGCTGTACAAGGGACACCGTTCTCCTTTCCTCTTTCTGTACTTCCTCTCTTACTCTTACTTGTCAATTTCCCATGCTCCTTTCCTCCCTATCTCTCATGCTGCCTGTTTTGATGTTTATTATCTCTTTTTGCTTTCCCTTCTCCCTTCTCTCTTTCTCTTCCTTGTTGTCCTTCCCTCTCGCACATGATTTCCTATTTTTCTCCATCTTCCCCACACTCGTCCCTCTATTACGCTGTCTCACTCTGCCACCTTGTAGTTTTCTCTCTTGCATGCTTCATGTCACTCATTCACTTGCACTTTAGCCCCAGCACATGCTGTCACTCCTGTTTGTGCTTCCTCTGTGTTTCTCACTCAGTAGCACTCCTCTTACTGTCTCCTTGCTAGTTCCCTCTCTGCATTCCTCTCCTCTGTAATTTAATTCATCTTGCTGCCCCCTCACTTTCCCTCCAAAACTCACCCTAACACTCCCTCTCTTGCTTCCTTACTCTTCATGCCTCTCACGCACCTTGGCACTCAGTGGCGTACACAGGTTCTGTCACTCCCACATGCTCCTTCCCCATCAGTCTGTCTCTCCTGGGATCTTTCCCTCCCCCTTGCACTCCACTACTCTCTGGACGTCCCTTCTCTCCCACTCACTGTACCTTTGGCTCCCCCTATCAGACATATTTCACCCTTTTACCCTCTTCTACTTTTTCACACACTTCCATCTATCGTTTTCTTGCTTGCTTTCTCACACTTGCCTCACAGGGCTTCCCTTTCTACCATGCTTTTATTGGCTCCTGCTCTTCTGCATATGCACCTCACTATACCTATTGCGCTCTTTACATTTTTTTTTTCCTTTTCTTGTGGGTTGTCTCACACATTTTGTTTCTCTTTTATACTTCATTGTCTTTAATGCGTTCTCTTGACCACATTTAGTTTCAGTTGAACAGTATCCCAGTCTCTCTTGTTTGTACTTTTCTAATTTCATGCTCACTCCCTCTTTCTTATCCGTGCCTTCACTTGCTCTTTCACTTCCCCTCTTCTCCTCTTTTGCTCATGCTTTCTGTCTCTCTTTCCCTGTTCCATCCCTCTTTATTTTTTATACTTTCCTTTTAGTTAATGCTTTCAGTTCTACAATACTCTCTCTCTCATGCCCTTACTTTGTTGCCTGTGCTTTTCCTTTGGTGTACAGCAGTTTTCCTTGCTTGCCCTTGTACACTTTTCTCCCTTGTCTATGTTTTCCCTCCCTCTCTGCCTTACCCTCTTATTGTTGGTTTCCTCATCTTTGAAGTTTTTACTCCCTTGCATGGATGCTTTCCTTGTCTCCCTATAGTGTGTCCCCCTTCTTCTGGATGTATTTTTCCTCTCTGGTACACTTTCCCCATCTCACAGTCTTCTGCTTCCTCTCTACTGATTATTCTTACTCTCTCATTCTAGCTTTTACTTTCTCTCTCTTGGTCACACTTTCCCTCCCTTATGCAGCTGTTTTCCTCTCTTCCTATGCTGACTTGGAAACTTTCCATCTCATTTGTGTACTTTCTGTTCTGTCACATGCTTATGGTCTTCCACATGTGTATTCCTAATAAAAATATCTTCTACATGAATTCCCTCTGTTTTTTTCATCCATTTCCCCCTGCCTTTTCTCTTTTGGATGCCTTTTCATTCTTTCTGTTGCATCTTTCCTGTCTTGTGCACACACTCTCTCATTTTCTCTCTGGCTTCCCCATGTGCTCACACCCACAGACACATTCAGTGTGTGTCCCTAGTATGCTTCCCTCCTTTTCTCTGTTGTTCTTCATCTTTATCTCATACTTTCCATATTTCTCTCATGTGCTTTCCCTTCCTCAGTTTCCTGCTCTATCGTGTGCAGTCCCTCTCTGACAGATTCTTCCACTTTCCCATACACACTTTATCTCTTGTTTGCTCAAGTATCCCTTGTCTCTGCTGTGAATGTGTATCACTTTTACACTCTCTCGGTCTCTCTCAATCAACATATGTTCCTCTCTTGTGCCTATTTCCCCTCTCAAATATTTTCCTTCTTGATTGAACATCTATCTGATCTTCTTTCAGTTCCTGTTGCATGCTCTCTCTTCCTTTCTATTGTGAAAGGTTTCCTTTTCTCTCTTAGGTGTTTTACCTCTGTCCTGTACATGTCTTCTTCTCTCAGATGCTTTTCACACTTTCCAATAATGTCTTGATTCTTCTTCCCCACTCTCTCTCTTCTAACCACCTTTCTGTCATGCAATGTTCCCTTAATGTGTGAGGTTGTGAGGTTTCCCTTCCTCCCTGGCACACAATACATGTCCTCTCTCTTGCACCATCACTCTCTCATTGATGTACTTTCCTGCCCTTTCTTCTTACGATTTCTTTCCCTAAGGCACGTTTATCCTTTCTCTGTCACATGCCGTATTACAATTGCTGTCCCATCATGCTTTCCCTTTTTCCATTGCCTATTTTCCTGCTCTGTCTGCTCTTTGCTCTGTACTTCATGTCTTACATGTCACACATGTCACTTTTTGTCTGCCTTACACTTTAACAGTCACACTTTCCCTTCTTATCTTACATGCTTCTTCTGTATCAGACTTGCCAGGTATCTCATGTTTACCCCTTGTACTTTCTGTCTTGCATTCTTCCCCCCTCATGCGTGCCCTCTCTAACTCTCTCTCATGTGTCTGCTTTATAGTTTCTTACAGATTTTGTGTAATTCTGCTCTCTTGTATATTCTTTCCCTTAATTTTGAGCACTTTTCTTGTACATGTGCATGCTGTCCCATTCTCTTATGTGCACTCTTCCTCTTTTTCCTTCTTGTGCTCCCTCTCTCTTGTGCTTCTTCTTTCTGTCAAACTCTTTCCCTCTTCTTGCATATGAGGGCTCTCCTCTCTCCTATGCACATCCTCTTTTGCTTCTATTTCTTGCTGCCCTGGGCATTTTTATGTCTCTCTTGTGCAATTTTCCTTCTTTACCTTATGTCACGTTCTCTGTTTTATCCCCTCCCTCTTTTTTGTGTCCTTCTGTCTTGTTTGCTCCCTGTCAATCTCTGCCTATGCTTGCCTTTTCCCTCATTCTTCTTTCCATCCTTCTTGCTCTATTACCTTTGCTTTTCTTCCCCTCTTCCTGACTCACTTTATGACCTTCGCACTCTTTTCTATCAGGTGTTTTTTTTCCTCTCCCAATCCCTCTCTGGCTTTCTTTGCCCTGCTTCTATTTGTATTTCTTTGGATTTCAGTCAGTCTGTCTACCCCATATACTCCTTTCCAAATCTCTGAAATCCTCATTCTCATTTTCCTTCTTTCCTTTGCGTATCTTGTCTTTGCTTGCTCCCTCTGCCATTTCTGTTCCTCTTTTGTCCCCTCATTTTTAATCCCATTTTCTCTTCATCTCCCTCAGTCCTCTCATCACTCTCACACTCCCTCTACTCAGTCCTTGTCTCTCCCAATGTCATGCCACCCACAGCCATCCATTCTTTTCCTTGCCTCACTCTGTCTTCCTGTCTGTCCCTCTCTCCCTTTTCTCTGAGCTCCCTTCTTTCTCAACCTCTGCTTCCATGTCATCTGTCCCTCCTGCCAACCTTTGCTCATCTGACTTCTCCTCTCTCCCTCCAATGCTCTTCCCTCACCTACTCTTTTGCCCAGTTTCTCTTCTTTCCTTATTTCTGTTGCACATGTGGTTTCCTTCATGCACATGCTTTCCACCTTTGTATCTGCCTTTTTTCCAGTTCCTTCCTTCCTTCCTCCCTTCCCCTCTTCCCCTCTTCCCCCTCCCCCCCTCCCTCCCCCCCTCCCTCCCCCCCTCCTCCCCTCCCTCCTTCCCTCCCTCCATCCCCATACTCAAAGTGCAAATTAACATCTGCAGTCTTCTCAAAGTTGTGTACTGTCAGAGCCATTACAATCACAGTATCACCAAAACTGTGGCATGAAGAATCCTGTGCTGATTTGTCTGTGTTCTCATCTAGGGTCTAGAGATGAAGAGGGTCTGCAGCTACTAAATCAAGGTATCTTCATCAAAAATCAGATTGGTCTTGCAATTAATTACTTCCCAAGATGAAACCATTTTTGGTCATTGTTCCTTTTACACTTAATGGTATTACCAGTGTCTCATCCTTTGCAGACATCTTAGGGTATGGATTCACACATCATGCTGTAATCCATACCCTAAGATGTCTGCAAAGGACAGGGAAAGTATGTGGGGCTCTATGGTCTTTATCCTAATGCTGAGTATTGTTCTTAAAAGTAATTTGCACAAAGCTCAATTACTAACACTCCTATAAACTTGCCGAGAGTAAAAAGTGTCTGTGACACTTGTGCTTAGTAAGAGTATCCCTGTGTAATCCCAGAAGACATCTCTTTGCACCACAAGGAATAAAGAGTCTCTGAAGATGAATATGCTGTGCATTGTGCTAGAAAAAGCTGTGAAAAAAATTGGGAGCAATATTCTGATACAAGGCATGAAGTATACACACTGCACTGAAATTATCCCATCCCCCCTTTCTCTTCAGTACTGTGCATATTCCTTCCTCTTTATTCTGAAACAGATTGGAGCACAGTACCAACTTTGTTTCCGCTCTTGAATTAGCAAGAGCTGCATATTGATGCTGGATTCTGAGTGGTTTATACTGCTGCTCAAGTAAAAGCAGAGTCATTCAGAAGAACTCTATTGGAAAGAGAGGGTGAGGAATAGGTATTCAAGACTTTTGCTTACATACCTCTTTATTGTAGCAATGTTTCTAGATGTATCCTGTACTTTTGCTGGTATAGGCCTAGTCCTACTGTTCTTATAAGTTTTTTCATTTTTCACCATTAGCTTTCTGTTCTCCTCTATTCCATGGCCAGCATAACTGCTCGGTTCTGGTAGCTCTGGATAGGACTGTACATGACATACTGTCATTCTGTGTTTAGGATTTTTCTATCTTCTTTCCTCACACCTTTTCTTGAAGTTAACAAATTCTTTTTGAATGTATGTGTTACTGGAATGGCAAGAGTAATTCGAGGAGAGAGCTGTTATTTTATTTAAGTCACAAGTTTAAAAATAGTTACTGTAGTGGAAAAATACAAGAAATAATTAACTCTGCCCTCAGTGCTGAAGGAAGGACGAGAGCATTGCTTAACCGAACCACAGAGCACCACAGAACACCCCAGGTTGGAGATGCCCTTAAAAGATCATCTGGTTCAACCTTTTCTGGGAAGAGGAGCCTCCATGACATCATCTAGCATGCTGTCCAGTCTTGTCTTGAAGATCTGCAGTGATGAGGACTCCACCAGATTCCTGGATACTCTACCAATCCATGGATACAAGACTGTACCTGTGATTGATTGTTCTCACTACAGAACATGTCTTTCTTATAGAGATGAAACCTCTTCCAGTGCAACTTGTACCCATTGCCTTATGTTTTCTCCATGTACCACCTGGTGAGTGGTACCTCCATCCTTTGTTGCCATCTTTAAATAATTAAGTACACAAATACTATGATGAAGTCCCCCTGAGCCTTCTCCATGAAGAAGAGACTTAACTTAAAGAAGAGCTCTTTCATCCTCTCCACTCCTTCTTTGCAGCCCCTCCAGCCTTTCCATGTCTATTTGGAAGGGTAGGGGACCAGAAATGAACATAGTACTATAGGTATGGCTTGACAAGCACTCAGTAGAGTTGGGATAATCAGATCTTTCCCTGCTAGTAGTGCCTCTGATGATGCAGCCCAGGACATGATTTACCTGTTGCTGCAGCAATGCTCTGCTGACTCATGTTTAGCTTGTTGTCTCCCAGTACCCCCAGGTCCTTTTCAGCAACACCGTTCCCCAGCCACATGCATGTAAGCCGGGTGCAGGACTTTGCTCTTGTCTTTGTTAAACTTCATACAGCTCTTGATAGCCTGACCAGATCTCTCTGGTCAGCTCTCTGTAAGATAGCTCTCCCTTCTAATGTGTCCTCTTTGACATCCAGTTTAGTGCCAACAGCACATTAGTGAAGGTGCTTTCAATCCTACCATCTAGACTATTTATGAAGACCTTGAGCAGTTTGGGGCTCACTATCATTCACTGTGGGACCCTACTTGTGACTGGCTGCCACACTGAATAAAAAACACAGATCACCACCCATTCTGGCCTTGCTGGCCAGTTTCTTATCTATACTTAAATAAATTGTGCTTTACCCTTCTAGAAATGCCTTGTGTCACTGTTGACGTGTCTTGTTACACTGTTGTATTTTAACCTGTTAAATTTGAATTTGAGTAACTTGGACACTAACAGTTCGTGTTAAATTTCTTCAGATCCCATCTGTCAATAAAAATTGTCGGATGCAATTTTTCTTTAGACCTTTAGCTAAGATCATGAAGAATAACTGTTTGTTTATAAAGATGGGCAGAAAAGCCTGCAGATGCACCTTAACAGAAAATCAAGCTATAAATTTCCCTGTTATTCCTTGGATGTATGATGCCAGTGTAAAATGCTTTGGGTTTTTTTACTACTGAAATCTTACAAAGTGTTCAGTGAATTTTGGAATAATAGTCACAAAAAATTGACGTATGCTGGGCTTTGAAATATTTAGGATTTGTGTTTTGCTTGTTAGGGTGGTTTGGTTATACCTTGCTGCAATAAAATCTGGGCCAGTGTCAACAGGAATAAGCTGGTTTGGTTTTGAGTTTGCTGGTTGGTTTGTGGTGGTTTTTTTTTTGTTTTTGTTTTTTGTTGTTGTTTTTTTTGTGTGTGTGTGTTTTGTTTTGGTTTTTTTTTTGTGGGGGGGGTTGGGTTTTTTTGTGGTTTTTTGTTTGTTTGCTTTTTGGTTTTTGTTTTTGTTTTTTTGCTGACATGACGCTCACGGCGCAACTCATTATGCCAGCAGTGAGAACAATAAAAAACATTGACACAATTCTTTTTTTCATACTCTTGATGCTGAAATGAAGAGAATTGAAGTTTCAAGTCTTAATAGTTTTTTACAGCTAAATCTTTGTGGGAATGTGCTGAACCCTGTACTACAGTCCACATGTGCTACAGTCCTCTGTAACTTACTGCCACAGGCACAACCTTGCTTGGGTAGTTGTATCTTCTTTGCCTTTCTTACTGGCAAAGAGAATGCAGAGGGCAGAGAAAAGTCAGTAATCTCCAAGTTCCATCATTTCCATGGCAGCAGAGTACACTCCTCAGACCTTTTTATCTTGCTGGCAACCACGATTTTTGACATCTATCCGTTGATAAGGTGTGATGACAAAAACTGTGACTTCATAGCATTAAAAATGTTATTGTGATTGGTAGTTTCTACCAGAGTTAATAATGTAAATTTCCTGAGGACTCTTGGTTCCCTTGGAACTGCTAAAAATATAAAGTGTTTTTCCATGACAATGCAGGATTGTGTTCTATAATCTAAAATAGTATTGTAGAATTATACTGAGTGAGAGTGGGACATGTGGGAGAGATGTAGCAAATTTGTTCTTGCTGCTGAACTGATTGATACTTGCTTAGAGAAATTTCTTACACATTGCAGATACTCTATGATGTTGGAGACATTTGGATTGCTACACGGTTTGTTTCTGAGTGCAACCCTTCATATATATGGGGCAGATGAACAAAATGCCAAGTATTTTTCAGAGGGCGCTAAACAGGGAGATCTTTGAAACTGCAGAACACCTTGAAAGAGAAGTGCCACTTAATACTGTAGACGATGTTAATACAGTAAAAATTGCCTTCAAATAGGAAAATTCAGTATCTCCAGCAGGAGATAGCTTAGGCAGTGATATTCAGCTAGAAAAGGGGGATGGAAGCGCAGAAATGCAGGAGGGTAACTTGCATTGAAAGGATTCAGCACATTCATACTGAAACCCTCAGACAAACCTCCTCCTCAAACCCTAGAAAAGCGACAATACTAGGGAATTCCACCTTCATATGCTTGAATATTTCTACGCTGTTTATTTGATATGATGTGTTGGAAAAAGGGTTGGAACACTGTAAACACTGTAAAGTGTATTTTAAAATTCCTTGTGGATGCATTTGTAGGGCTGTCCATGTTGGTTTTTTGCTTGATTTTTAGCTACAAAACTTGCTGCTACCAGCTGCCAAGTATTCTATATAACTAGGAGAAATGTTTTCACAAGAAAATAGTTCCCTTCCCTTCCCTTCCCTTCCCTTCCCTTCCCTTCCCTTCCCTTCCCTTCCCTTCCCTTCCCTTCCCTTCCCTTCCCTTCCCTTCCCTTCCCTTCCCTTCCCTTCCCTTCCCTTCCCTTCCCTTCCCTTCCCTTCCCTTCCCTTCCCTTCCCTTCCCTTCCCTTCCCTTCCCTTCCCTTCCCTTCCCTTCCCTTCCCTTCCCTTCCCTTCCCTTCCCTTCCCTTCCTTCCCTTCCCTTCCCTTCCCTTCCCTTCCCCCCCCTCCCTTCCCTTCCCTCCCTTCCCCTCCCCTCCCTTCCCCTCCCCTCCCCTCCCCTCCCTTCCCCTCCCCTCCCCTCCCCTCCCCTCCCCTCCCCTCCCCTCCCCTCCCCTCCCCTCCCCTCCCCTCCCCTCCCCTCCCCTCCCCTCCCCTCCCCTCCCCCCCTCCCCTCCCTTTCCTCTCCCCCTCCCCCTCTTCTCATCTTCTTTTTCTGTTGTAATTTCTTTCATTTTGCAAGCCTTGTATTACTCAGCAGCACCTTAGAGATGGATTGAGAGGTGAAAGATTTGTGGATGAAACATCTACAGTTAGGGTTTAGGATATCCAAAGAAGTGCTACACCTATTACAACAGTTTCTTCGGCATATTTTACTGATTATTAAATATTTTCCATTAAAAGAGACAATTTTTGCTGAAAGCCAGTGTGTTCTCTAGACCATACTTAATGTTTGCATTCTAATTGCAGCATGTTTAGTGATTTGAATCTGTAGTGTTCTTTGCTTCAGAACTCTCCAAAAATGTTGTTTTTTCCTGGATTTCACATGAAGTTTGGATATGGATATCTGTAACACATGTGGATTTCTCTTTCAAGTCCTGTAAGCTAACTTCCTAGATGAGCTAGTTTTGTGAGAACATGGAGGTAGTGTGTGCAGTTTATATCTGTCTATGCTCTTCTCCTTTAAATAATGAAAGGTGTGAGTTGCTGAAGAGACGATTCAGTGTGGACTAGTTACAGATTGATACTTTAGATGTGTCCACTAGTCTTCCATTATTTTAATTGAAACAGCACTGAGAATTTGCAAGGTTATTCATTACTGGCTGGTCCAGATCATAAACACGAGGATACATGAGTGGCATCCCCCAGCCAGCTTTCCTCTGTTCTCCTGGTGAATTCATTTGGAGTAACTCAGAAACTGGCTGAACTAGCTGGATTGTCATGGTCATGTTATCAGTACCTGCCTTATCCCTGGATGTTGCCTTCCTTGTGGCCTGGAGATGCTGTGGGCACTGTGTCTGTAGGATGAGGAGAAGGAGCACACAAAAGCATTACTGTGAGCTATGCAAATTTTGTCCCTGGCCAAAGTAAGAGGAAAGAATGATGATGTGCTTGAAGAGCTAAGTTGTTGCCTTAGGATCAGGCCAAGTAGGTCTAACTGGTTTTGCTCAGTCATTTCAGTGCTCTGTCCGCAGCAATGCATGTGTGAACACTTCCACTTTTGAGAGAAACCCAAATGTTCTGCTGTTGAATCCCATTAACAGTTTAACTTTGTGGATACAGTGTGCTTTTGCTGCCTTCTCTGAATTGCACCACTGCATTATACAGTGAAACTGTCCAAGTTTTCCCTCTGAAGGTAGGTATCTATGTTGTCTTCAGAGGTTAAGTGAGTGCTGAAAGCTTTTCTAAGTAGAGATATCCTATAAGTAGAAAACAGCTATTTTTATGATAGCAGAATACAGAAAGAATTGTACCATTGACCTGGGGATTCATCTATGTGGTCTATTATCGCATTTTTTAACTCTAGAAAATGAAAACAGCTGAGTGAATTGCATTTTGTTTAACCCTTGTCAACAAAATCAGTTATTAAACATAAAGCTGGCTTTTTTCACAAGCTCACTGAAGACTAAGATAGTTATGCAGAAGCAGGGAGCAGTCTAGTTCACTCCCAAATCTCAGTTTCCTTGGCCAAGAAGCAAGAGAAATAGTTTTCTGTGAACTGAATGTATGTTTTTCAGTCACTCATACCTGCTGTTCTTGTTCGTAAAACTGCTTTCATGACTTGTTCTTCCTTGTACTGAAAGCCTGGGGAATTTAGATCTTGACTTCACTGGAAAACAGCTGTATCCTAGGTTTTTTTTTTATTTAAAGAGTAAGAAGTTTACTGGTTTATGTAAAATAGTGCATTCTGTAGCTTACTTAGTCATAAGTGACTAATTAACAACTTGCAGAAATGCTAGCCATGTTAAATTTTTATTACTTGGATCAAGATTAGAATTAAAAACTGGGAGGAGCAGAACAGATTCTCAGATCAGGATTTTCGCTGTAAAACATTTCCACTCTTTGCCAGTGTGTTCTCTTGGGAACTGATGATATAAAATATTTTGATGGGGAGAGGAAAATACTCACTTATTATTCCAGTGAAATATTTTTTTCCTTCCTTTTGTCTGAAGGGATAAACATCTGAATTTAGCATGAATTAATCTCTGCAGATGTATTTTGGGGAAATTGGACAGGGGCCAGCCCAGCACTATTGCTTTGAGTTGTTGCCTCAGGAGAGGGAGGACAATCAAAGTGCAGAAAACCTTTTCACTTCCATTTTCATCTGACTCTTGTCACCCACCAAAATACATCAGTGTGGCAAATTTGGACCACGTAGGTTACATGGGGTGGACGTTTCTTGGGATGCAGTGGACCCAGCTGAGCTAAACAGCTGTGACAGGAATGCAGTGTATCATTCCTGTGAGCCTAAGAATATGGTATTCTTTGGATAATGTTATGTTAGCTTTGCGAAGTTTTCCAGTAGCACAATTTCTATGTTGTTTTGTACAGTGTTGCTGGCTATGGGCAGCACTGTACTCTTGACAAGTTTTATGCTCTTGCCAAGGGGGGTGCTGACTCCGTCTGATTGTCTGTTGAACAGGTTAGGAAGCTCTGTGAGGGGTACTGTAGTGCTCTCTTCCTCTTACCATTCTCGTTCTGTGGAATGGCACTGTAAGGGCAACAGGAAACAAAGCTGTCTTGAAACTGCTTAATGGAAGCTTTGACAATTAGAATAAAATACATTAAAGCACAGAACGATCTAAAGCGTGAAGTGAACTACTGGGCACCTTTATCGCAATGATGATTGCTATGCTTACACCTGACATACACATTACGGGGTATATGGAGGTGACAAGGACAAATTTTATTGGTTCATCATTGCATTAGCAATCAGTTAATCTAACACAAAGTGGAGATCTCCAAATACTCCTTGTGTTGTGAAATAATGCTAAAGAGGGGAGGAACTCCAATGTCTTTTCCGAGTTTGCCTGAGAATGAACTCCTCTGTTTTTGTTACCAGGAATTCTGCAGCAGTGGGTCACGGCTGTTTCTGCTACGCTCTAATGCGTTCAATTCCAGTTGCCATCTACGTTGTTTTGGTAACAGGTCTGCGGTACCACCTGTTCATATGGAGCGTCTTCTCACCAAAGCTACTGTATGAGGGAGTGCATGTGTTCATCACAGCTGCTGTCTGCCTGTTCTTCACAGCAATGGATCAGAACCACTCTTACAAAGTGCAAGACTGAAAATAAGTGTGTGGGATGTGGTTCGGCATTGCGATGTCCAGGCTGCCACTGGAATGGAAGAAGGAAAATATCGGCTTTAAATTGTTGTACAGAGTTTGAAGAGTAAATTGTTAAAAGAGTTGTTTATTTTAGTCAAGATCAGTCTTGTTTTAAAACTGACTTTGCTTTAAAAATGTTGAATTGAAATGAACTTTTTTTCATGGATACCTTTTGTTCTATAGCTGTCATTATAACACTTTCCAATAAACAGAATGGTGATATTACATGTTTTGAGTTTAAAAGTATACATCTTAATATAAATACAGACCAGTGCCTTGTGGGCACAGAAAAAATCTTGTGTGCATACAATTTTTTACCTTCTTACACTACAGAATCCTAAAAATATGCAGGATTTCTAGATGCTGTTCACAAGATCCTGAATCCATTAGCCTCAGGTGTTTTTTATGTTTGTTTTCTTTCTAGTGGATGCATTGAAATTATTATTAAATTTTTGTTGTACAAACATCCAAGGATTCTGTTTGTATTGCATAGGCAGCAAGCATTTCTGTTTACAAGCAGCATTTTTCTTTGTAAGGTGAGTGCCATCATTATTTGTAATGGATTTCGATCTGTGCTTCAGACACTGGATAAGAAACACTTATTGTCAAACAAAGTAATGAATCTTCTGTGGAGTCCATTCCCTGCTAAAATGTTTCTTCTTATCAATGCATAAATGATAAATCAGGTCGGTGCAGCCATGCTGAACATTTGATCATGTTTTCCACACATGGGTAGAGAGTTGTGAGCAGTGAACAAGAAAACAGTTTAATGGATTAAGTTACCAGCAGAATAAAAGGTGTGAAAGGTGTTTGCAGTTTGCATCACCACCCCCCTAGTGACCTGTCTAGCCATCTCACTTGAATGTGCTGTAATTAATTTATAACAATGTTGTTTTCCTTGCTTCTGTCATGAAGATAACATGTTAAGGACTATACTGACTATCAGTATTCATGTGAGGTCTTTTTGCCTGTTAGTTTTGTCCATGTTAGTGGCTAATATGAGTTAGTCTAAATATGTTTGAGGTATATCAGAGGAGAAGCATATAAAGAAGAGATCTTTTAACTTTTGTTACAAATATGGGAAAAGAAAGCTTTCAAGACTGATACAGCTGACAGTACAGTTCTTAAAATCAGTGATACACTTTTTGTCTCATGTTACAGATAATTGCAGATCTCCAGTGTAGGCCTTTAGTTTTTATACATTTATAATAGGCCATCTTGATTACTAATAATGAAATAATTTTTCAGCTGTAAAATTTTCAATACACTGGCAACATAATGCTCTTTACCTGGAGGAGAGATGGATCTTAATGTCATTTACTGTGGCCTGCTGGAAGATTGAAAATTAAATACTTCTAATAAATAACTTCTTACTGCCAACTATGCTTATTTAAAACATATTGTATTTGTGAACATACATCTACTATTTTCACAATTCTCAGTATTTTTTTGGTTACCTGCTGCCTAGCAGCTATGTCAGCATTATCAGCATATTCTCTGTTTACTTTCGTTGTTAATTTGTAAGCAGTCCTCCCTAAAATTCATACAGAGTATGTTTACAAGACATTTGAGTCAGAGAGAAGGGGTGCTAATAAAGAGATGGAAGGGATAGAGCAGAAGTTGCTTCTGGTGTACAGAATCTTAAAACAATGTGGGATGACATTTATAAGGTCTTCCATCCCTTCCTTCTGGCTTGTTGTTGTTGTTGAATTTTTTGTTGTTGTTGTTGTTGTTGGGGTTTTGGGGTTTTTTGTTTGTTTGTTTGTTTTTGGTATTTTTTGTGTGTGTTTTTTTATTTTTGTTTGGTTTTGTTTTGGGGTTTTGGGGGTTTTTTGTTTTTGTTTTTGTAGTTTTGGGGGGTTTTTGGGGGGTATTTTATCAAATAGTGGTATCTAAACTATTGTGTGTGTATTAAGATTGCATTTTTTCAGATCACTTAGTTAAATGATCAGTGTCCCCCTTCTCCTCTGAAGTTGAAAGATACCCAGATTGGATCCAGGATTAAATGGCTTGGGAAAGCTGTTACTTGGGTCTTCAAGACCAGGAAAGGAAAGGAAGAAGGAAAAGAGACTGTATCTCTGTCTCAAGTTAACTCATGAGTTTGCATGATATGAGAAAGAAACATGCTTTCAACTTCAGAATCGACATTTTTATTCTTCTTCAGTCTTTCCCTTTGGGTGTAGGCAAATGGAATAATGTTTCATGAGTTTATGGGCTCTAGCAATGCAAATCTTAGGCACTGAATGAATTAATTAGTTCTTGCTGCAGGCAACCAGACTTTACCTGGGGGAGTATGTTATAATAATTTTATTTTAAATCAACATAAAATTTTGACATTTGATCTGAATGTACAGAGAAAGCAAATGATGAACACAAATTCTTACCTCACTAGTTAGTTGTTCCACCTCACTTCTTGTCATGTTCAGCATGTTTCAAACCCTCAGACAAAGTGACAAGTGACATGGGAAACAGGAATACCACTGGGGATGTTTATGCTGTTCTGAGCATACCAGTTTCTTCTGTCCAAGTCACCTGTAGTCCTTGTTCCAGTGTGGGATCAGCCTGGGATTCCTTGGTAGTACCCTGTGCACGGGCACAGACTCCTCCTTAAATACCTTCTGAAGTTTGCCATGTTAAATATTTCTGCTCAGCACCTTCACTCCTGGTCAGACAGTGCAGCCAGTTACTGTGGTCTACAGCTTGCTCTGCTAGATTTCTCTGGATCATCACCAGTCAGCACGACTCAAAGCTTGTAACTGATGTCCAGTATGGTCCCACAGATTCACAGTGGTGAAGCTTAAGCTTCATTCTTGTAAATGAATTCAGGTTTAATAAAAAAAGATCAAATCTATTTGTATTTCAGGTACTATATATTTATATTGCTGCTCCCAAGGAAAAGAAGCCTCCGTTTTCCTTGCCAGCCAAAAATCCACAGCGTGAACTCCAGCCTTTCCAGCAGGCAGGGCATGTGAGGTAGGCCATTGTTCCTCCACGGTTCTCTCTGTAAGGGTCAGAGCAGTTTCTGGAATCCCTCACATCAGGCATTTGCAAACTAAACAAGATTTAGCTTCACAATTGCACAGTTGCAGGAAGAGGAGCCACAGTTGCAAGTTACCATGAAGGGCTTCCTCTGATAAACCAAGGGTTTCCTGAGTGCTTCACCAACAGAAAGGGGAAAAAAGCTGTGATCCCACTGGTCAGTGGGGCAGGAGAAGGAGGTGGCTGATGTCATTATAGGTCTCCCACTCTCCTAACTATGAAAAACTGTGATCAGGGGATGTTTGTGAGGCTGGCATTGCACCATCTAACAAGTATGGGAAGTCTGAGAAATAGCCTCTCTTCAGTCCACAGGCAGATAATACAGAGGGAGACTCTTTGCCAAGAGGTAGATGGAGGGGAAATGACTGAGAGGGAGTTTGCAGGACAGTTTGTGCCTGGCGCATTGGTACTTGATTTCTTCTCTTAAGAGATGACAGACTCGGTGGAGAAGGGAAGAGCACTGGATGTTGGACAACTTGAGCAAGGCCTTCAGCAAGGTGTACTCAACAGCCACACATTGAGCTAATAGATGAGTGCACTTGAAGGTGGACTGGATCTCTGGGCTCTGACTTCAGTGGTCTGAGTCACCCCATCTCAGCCTTGGTTGGCAGAGAAGTGATATAATATTAGGGCAAGGCACTTTAGGATCATTCTTAAGCTGGATGAGGGGAGAGACCAGAGCAAATCTGGAAATGGTACCAAGTAGGGAGGGTGGTGTATGTGCTGAAGGGGAGGACCATCCTTTGGAGGGAGCTTAGCATGCTGGAGAAATGGGCTGCTGACAACCTGCAGTACAGCCTGGGCACATGCCCATGGCTGGTGATGGTGCAGGATGGTGCCCATGGGCCGCTGAGGAGCCCTGACAGCCTGATCCTCTTCCCCAGCTCGTCGGTGTTGAAGGAGCAAACACACACAGGTCTGCATGGACAGTTTATCCAGTACCTGGCCTAGATCCCAGTGGCCTGCCCTGCTGCTGTCACCTAGACAAGGGAACCCCAGAGATTTCCAGGTTCTGTTGCTGGTATCCAGACCTCTTCTCATACGAGTGAGTCCATCTTGAAGTTCACTGCTGTTCACACACATCTATCAAGAGTAGAGGATGCACTCAGAAAGAAGAAGGATTTAATGAGAGGATGGGGCACTCAGCAATGATGAAGTGAGGGACTCATACAGAGAAATACACATGCTAGAGGCCTGTTTATACAGAGCCAGCACTTTTGTCTACATTTTCCTCTGCTCTCCCATGTGTATTCCTTTCTGAGCCATTTTGGTCTTTCCTTGTCCCGTTCTTTTGTCTCTTCCCTAAATATTACCTAATGACTTGCATGTTCCATCAATCTCTGTAAACACATGCCACAAGTTTTACTGAATCCTGAAGTGCTTTTCCCTGTGGATCCCATGAGTCCTATGCTCCTCCAGGCAGTAAATTCCTTGAGTCTGCAAGGTTTTTTTGGGAGGAGACATTTCTTTTTTTGACTAATCCTGGTGTGCTTCACACCAGGGATAATTGTCCAGTTGCTTAGTGAGTGATTGTATTGTCATCTAAATAAGTGACTACAAATTACTGATTGAGAAATTAGGTTAGCTGAGATCCTCAGCAAGTCCTTGCCCATCAGACCTGTGTGCAATTACGAACAGTCTGTTATCACCTAAGTTCACAGTGCCCTGTTTCAGCCTGGGAATGAGGATGCATCAGAGACCCTTCGGCTGCAGTCAGCTCCAAGGAGGGGAGGCATGAAGGTGAATTCTTCTCAGAAGGGCACAAGGAGAGCCTCAAAGGAAACAGGCACAAGTTGCAGTACAGGACATTTCCAGGAGGTCAGGGGACTCTTTTCTTACCTATGTGTTTAGTGTGGGAATGAGGCCCATGTCTCCACCCTGGGAGATCTTCTAGCACTGGAGCAGCCTCATTTAGTTGCCCCTGCTGTGTGCTGGAAGTTGTGGTGTGTGTGTTCCAAAGATCTCTTCCAGCCGACATTCAGCAAGGATTCTGTGGTCTGGCTGTGTTGGAAGTTGTCTGTGTAATTTCTTACTGGCCATTTTACAGGTTACTTCCTGAAGCCAAAAAGCTTTGTAATAGATTTCATAATAAAAAAAGAAAAGTTAAAAAACAATCAAACCCCAAACCAAAACAACAAAAAAGAAATTGTCTGTGTCATTTAAAAAAATTTGTAAACATATCAGTTGAAAATTGTTGTTAATTTTTTCTGTAGCCATGCATTTGCAGCCTAGTTGCAAAGTCACCCCTTCAGTGCCTCTGTAGCTTGAGTATTCCCAGACTTGATTACAAAAGGTGTCCTACTCTGCCATTGCCTCTGTTACGATTTGGAAGATTCCCTAAAATGTTCAGCTTGCTTATCAGGCCTGAAGTGAAACTTGTGGCCCGGCTGGAAATTCTGCAGGTCCATACTGGGTATGTTTGGTAGGACACACATAGGTGACTAACTCTCTGAAGTTGTTTTTCTGTTTTCAGGTTTAGAAATAGGGCTGTGGACATTGATTCCATTTGTTTTGCCTGATGGGGGCAGAGGATCATCCCAAAGGACCTGTTACTTATCTCTCAACATTTGATGAAAAGCTTGGGTTGCCATGAGGAACAGCCCTGTTCCTTCAGCTGTCTCTCTCACTCAGCATAATACTGTTGTCCTCCTCACTTGCAGGGTACTGAGGACACATTTTCAGTGTGATACAGTGGTTAAGGTGTAACTCATTGAAATGTTCAATCTGTTGCTCAAAGCACCTCTGTTTTTGCATGATGCCATTGCCATCTGAAGAATTAAGGATGCCAGCCACTAGAGATGGGCCTTAAGCATCGTACTTAATCTCAAGATGAACTATATGTGGCAAAACTTTAATCACCTATGCCTTTTTTAGACCTCTGACATTACCACTGCAGTGTGTTGTATTTGCTGATGTCTGTTGCAAAAACTACTGGTGATGCAGAACCTGACACAGTCCCACTCACACAGCAAATATGCACCCAGTACTTCATGTTGGTGTATTACTCACCAGCAGGAAGACATGAGGTCCCAAACACTCAGAAGACTCTGCAGCTGTTGCCCTGAGAGCTGGTTCTATCTGTCAAGACAGGCAGACTTGAACTCAACTTTTCCCAATAGAAGAAAAATCTGAAAAGCTGCTGTCTTTGGAGGCTGAAGGAGTTCCCAAAATAGCCCTTCTTGGTCTTAAGCTTTTGCTGACCTGCAAATGCTCTTTGTATGGGGTGGTTCCCTGAGAAAGCTGAGTCTGTGGTCACAGGGACAGCACTGGAGAGCGGTGTAGCTTGCTGTTTTGGCACAAGTTGGTTTGTATCGTGAGTGGCTTTTTTTTAGGGACTAACATGACTGGATTCAACAGCCCAGAGCAGTGAGCAGCTTAGGAGTGGGTGAACAGTTTCTTAGATTATGGTTGCACATGAACTTAGCCTGCACGTCAGTGTCAGGACTTTTGGCAGTGGCACTGAAAGCCTAGTTCCTCCACAAAAGCCGTGCTGGAGGTGCCTTGTCAATGCAGTAAGGTCCCTGGACCTTCCCTTTCACAACTGGAACACAAGGCAGCTGCTGAGAAAAGACAGAGGCCTATTAGAGAGGATTTTCACAGCTGGAGGTGCAGTTACAACTGGAGCTTTGTTTACCACAGCTCTGACAAAGACATGCTTCTGGGAGTGTGAACACCTCCTTTCTGCTCTGTGTAGGCAGAAAGTCTCCAACATTACCTGTTTCATGTTGCGCAACAGTGGGCCACATCACATAAGTAGTGGCTTCTCTTCTGCTTTGCTATAAGCATGCAGGGCAACCCTGTGGAGATCCATCATGGGAGGGAAACGGGTGGCACTGCCTCAGGGACCCCAGCACAGCACAGTGTGTTGTCACTTGCACTGAGGTGCCTGCATGTGATAAATCCTCTGGTGAGCAGCAGCATGGGGCACAGTCTGATGTATGAAGTGTGTGAAAGATTAATACATGGAGAGCCACCCTCAGCTGTGCATGATTAGAAGCTCCATGCCTAGCAGGTCTGGGTGCTCAGAGGGCAGCCTGGGGAACCCCCATGAGGGCACTGGGGCTCCCCTGAGGCTCTCAGTAGCAGACTGAAATGATTCCTTGATGGGATGTGAAGAACACTTAAGGGAAAGTAGAGCTATGGTAAGGGATGTGCAAGGATGAAACAAAATGGTAGTTATTGAGAGCAACGTTGTTTAATTTTTCTATTGTGGGGTAGTTTTTGCAGGGTGGGCTGTGCTGTCAGTCCCATCTGCCCTTTCAACATTTCTGAGCAAGCCAAAATGAATACATTTTATGAAAACCCCAGAATTAAAAAAAAAAAGAAGAACCAACCAAGCAAAAACACCCAAACCAAACCAAACCAAGCCTCAACTAGAAAAACCCAATCACAATAATCAAGACAGCTGTCTGACTGGAACCAATAGTTCAGCTACATATAAATTCATATAAATACATATAAATTCACAACAGCTAACTTCCAGTAGGCTAACTTCCAACTTTCCTTTCAACATCCTACTCAGTGGAGGGAAAGAGGAACAGAAGGAAACAAAATGTATATGGCCTTATTTGTACTGCTGGCCTGTTTGAATCAAACCTGGAGCAAAACAGAGGTCACAGGATATTCTGAGTTGCCGTATCTCTTGGCTAAATATCCACAATGTACAAAGTTCCCAGGGCAGGCCTCTACTGCTACCTTGACTTCAGCAATGCTTTTTACACTGCCTCCCATAACATCCTTGCAGGTAAGCTCAGGAAACGTGGGTTAGGTGAACACAGAGTGAGCTGGATCAAGAACTGGCTGAAATGGCAGAGCTCAGAGGGTTGTGACCAGCAGAATAGAATCCAATTGGAGGCCTGTAGTGGTGGCATTCCCCAGGGACCAATACTGGGTCCAGTCTTACTCAGCTTGTTTATCAACAACTCGGATGAAGGGATAGCATGAACCCTAACCCAGTTTGCAGATGGAACAAAACTGGGGGGAGGAGCTGACACACCTGAAGGCTTTGCTGCCACTCAGAGGGACCTTGATAGGCTGGAGAGTTGGGCAGAGAGAAACCTGATGGGGTTCAACAAGGGTGAGTTCAGAGTCCTGCACCTGGGGAGGAACAACCCCAGGCACCAGCACAGGCTGGGGGTGACCTGCTGGAAAGCAGCTCTGTGGAGAAGAACCTGGGGGTCCTGGTGGACCACGAGCTGTCCAGGAGCCAGCAGTGCCCTTGCAGCCAGGAGGGCCAAGTGGGATCCTGGGGGGCATTGGGAAGAGTGCGGCCAGCAGGTCAAGGGAGGTGGTTGTTCCCCTCTAGTCCACTCCAGTGAGACACATCTGGAGTGCTGTGTCCAGCTCTGGGCTCCTCAGTATGACAGAGACAAGGAGCTACTGGGGAGAGTCTGGTGGAGATTCACTAAGATGATGAGGGGTCTGGAGCATCTCTCTTATGGGAAGACAGAAAGAGGAACTGAGAGCTGGGCCTGTTTAGTCTGGAGAAAAGAAGACTGAGAAGGGATCTCATCAATGCATACAAATATCTCCAAGGCAGGTACCCAGAGGATGGTGCCAGACTCTTCTCAGCACTGCCAGCAACAGAACAAGGGTTAATGGCCATAACCATAACACAAGAAATTCCACCTCAACACAAGGAGGAATTTCTTTACATTAAGGGTGGCAGAGCACTGGAACAGGTTGCCCAGGGAGGTCGTGAGGTCTCCCTCTCTGGAGACATTCAAAACTGACCTGGACATGTTCCTGTGACACCTGCTCGGGGTGACCCTGCTTTGGCAGGGAGGTGGACTGGATGATCTTCTGAGATCCCTTCCAACCCTAAAAAAATCTGTGATTCTGTAAAGACTGGGCAGTCAGGAATTAGCTAGTGTCCATTCCACAAAACAGTAGCCTGACCAGTCCATGCACATGGGTTTTGGGCAAGGAACAGGTGTTGAAACCTGGCTTTGCTAGTTCCCCTGGTCCTGGAACAGCCTTATTTAAATGCAAAGTGAAGAAGCTCCTACAAGGTCCTTCTTACTCGCTAAAGAGACAGTCATCTGACAAATGTGCCTCAGTACCAGAATTTTACTGGGTTTTTGATGAAGGCTCTTAGCCACAACCATGGTCAACACCTGCAACTCTGCCTTAGCATCCTTGTGGTGGAGTCTGGACAGCTGCTGCCTGTTTTGATTCCTGAGTACAAGTGCAGGATAGAAATGAGTCACCCTTTCCATCTTTCCTCCACACTGCTGCATCTGTCAGTGTATGTGGTACTGTCTGCACTGGATTCCCTTCTCAGCAGAAAGGGAGCCAGGAGTGCTGCACAGCCTGCCTGAGTTGGGAATGAGCACTTTTTCCTCTTCACTGAATGCTGTAGGGACATGACTGGGGGCTGTCTGCCACCCCAAGGGACACAAAACTCTCTTAGCTCACAGATCAGCAGAGATTTGGGCAGACAGACAAATAAAGGTCTGACTTTCTTTCTGCATTTTTTGGATAACTTGTGTGGAGCCTGCTTGTTTGCCCTAGGGTGAATTTTGCAGACCAAATATCGTGATACCAAAAATATACCAGGTGCTATATTCCACAGCTAGCATACAGGTATAGACAAACAAGATATTTAGAGCCTGAAACTCAGATGATAAAATACTAGATGATTAGCAAAGTAATTTTACTCCATTTGTAACAAATGTGCTCATTTGCATGAGGAGTGTAATGAACGTAGATTAGATGAAACAAAAGCACAGAGATTGGGCAGTTTTTCCTCTTTTATGAAAAGACTATAATTAGTCTGTATTTTGAGATGTGATGGTTTGAAAATATCTTAGCTGAATACAGAGTAAGTGTAACTTCCCTGGAAGTGTTTCACGTGCTGTTAGATGCTTAAATTGAATTGCTGGATTCTTTTCATCAGACCAATTAGATTACCTTACATTCTTACATGTGATGTGCTCCATTCCCCCCCCACGCCCCCTGCCCCCCCCAGACATACAGTTTCCCTGGAATGGGGTTTTTAATAGAGCCTTGCTTATTCCCAGAGAAATTAGAGGCATTTTGCCCATAGTGCCAACAGACCCCTGACTTGCAAATCATTTCCAGTTGTCATCACTGAAATCTCTTACTTGCCTGATGCTGTATTGCTTGAGATGTATGAAGCACTCTTAGAAAATAAAGATCAAATCAGTTTAATTCTTCATTTGAAATGTCAGTGTCATGCTGCTTTTATGTAAGCATATGCATATTGAGTATTATTTTATGAGTATAATTGCCTTAAGTGCTGTTGATTGTGCAAAGAGAATGGTGCATTCTCTAATTCAAGGGTATCAGAGATCCAGATTCTGAAAATGCTTAAGCATGTGGAGAAGGCCTTCTCAAAGGATGACACAGACATCATCCAGCTACTCTTGTGTTCAAGTCTGCATTTAGCAGACTGGTGCTAGGAGAGGCACTGTGTATCTTATCCCTGAACAGTGCTGGTCATTGGAGGGGGAGACTTGGCAGGAGAGGAGAAGTGGTGAGAACAATTACAGGCAGAAAAAGAGCAGTGTGGATGGAGTGTTTGGAATCAGATGGAAGTAGCCAGATGGGACATAGAAAACACCAGGAAGACAAATGAACAGAGGAAAAAGAGGAAGACCGAAATATGTAAATATAGTGTCAGGTAGTGATCCTTCAACTTATTGGTGGCAATATGAAAAAGCTAGGTTGAAATCTGTTTTCAGTGTGTTTCTTGAGGGCTTGTGACTAACTTCAATCCACTCTATTTCTGAATTGAAATGCAAAGAAAACTAAAGGGGGCTTGAAAACATGGGCTGGACAAAATGACCAGTCCTGAAAAATTAGTCTAGTTTGAAGACCAGTAGACCTAAGAACTGTCGGTTAAAACTCCCTGCTCTTATTGAGAATCTCCCTCTCCATCTCATGGAACATTCATTCTGTTCCATACTGGATGATTTCTTATGAGCAGCATCCCACAGGACAATGTTAGAGTGCTGGGATCTCATGTTTAGCCTTACTTGCTGACTAGAAAGCACTTCATGGAATCCTGTCATGATCACCCAGCTTCAGACCTGCACAGAGCAATGTGCCTTGATGTACTGGAGGTAATATTGGATTTTACCCCAATATATTTTTCGAGGGTCCAGCCCTGTTCAGAGTACTGGCTTAATAATAATTAGCGAGACAGCATGATCAGGTGTGTCTGAAAACTCAAAAAGGTTTAATAAAATAATGAAAATAATACAAGACAACAAACAAAGATCAAAGCCGAGCACAGTGTTGTTGCAATACGATACAAATAAACAACACTCTCACATTGAGATGTCCAAGGCAAAAAAGGGGCAGTTTATTTACAGACCTTGACATTTATAGAATTTTAAGAGTGACCATGGATTGGAGGATGAAAATTGTCCTCTCTAACTACACTGGTCAAACCAACAGTCCATCAGTTTTCTCGTCCTTCAGAAAGGAATGCAAAACTATCATTGTTTATGTGAAAAGTGTGTGAGAAACTCCACCACAAAAAGTAAATATCAGAAGGCTGAAAGAACTTTAGAAAAACAGAACGACACAGTGTAGGGACAGATCCTACACCTGCTACAGCACCCCAAGGATGCCTGCAGACCCTTTGTTCTGTCACCTTTTCTACTTAATGATTGAGAATGCATCTATTGGCAAACTGCCAATAGAAGGAGGTACAGGTTTTGACGAGCGGGTGCTCCTCTCCTGGCACTGAGCCAATTACAAAGAGAAAACCACAGAACTTTCTGGCTAAACTTCCTAAAATGTCCAAAGGGAAACTGAAACCCTTTCCTTATGCAAAACTGCTCACTTGGGGGCGGGGGGGGGAGGGGTGCATTACTACAAGGTAGAAAGACAGTACAAGAAGGACATGGACCTAAGCAGACCCACCTAATGAATCCAGAGGAGAGCCACAAAAGTGATCAGAGGGCTGGATGGGCCCTAGGAGGGCAGGATGGGCCATAGGAGGGCAGGACAAGGGAATTCAGACTGTTCAGCTTGGAGAAGAAGAACCTCCTAGAAGACTTACAGCACCATCCAGTACTTAAAGAGAGTTTGTAAGAAAGATTGGGACAAACATTTTAGTAGGACCCGCAGCAATGCTTTTAATCTACAGGAAGGTAGATTTAGAATTAGGAAAAAATCTTTACTGTGAGGGTAGTGCTCAGAGAAGCTGTGGATGCCCCATTCCTGGTAGCAATCAAGGCCAGGCTGGGTTGAGCTCTGAGCAATCTGGTCTAATGAAATGTGTCCTGGCCCATGGAAGAGGGCTGGAACTAGATCACCTTTGAGATCCCTTTTAACTTAAAGCATTCTATGATTCTAGGATTCTATGATTCTATGAGATTTAGACTAGATATAAGGAAGAAATATTTCATTATAATTGAAACACAGGTACAGGGTGGTGAAACACAGGTACAGGTTTCCCAGGGAGGTGGTGGATGCCCCATTCCTGGAAATGTTCAAGGCCAGTTTGGGCAGGTCTCTGAGCTACCTGATAGAGTTGAAGATGTCCCTGTTTACTGCAGGGGTCTTGGGCTACAGGATCTTTAAAGATGTCTTACAAGCCAAATCTTTCTATGATGCTATGAAAAGCAGGAATAGGGCGGGAAAGCTGTAAATGTAATGTACAAATATCCATAGACATTGCACCCTGAGCATTGCTGGAATTGATAGTACAAAGCAATTTCGTTTTTCATGCATGAATGTTTTACAAAACACTCATTTTATGGCTCCTACTTCACAGACCTTCTTGCTCCCTCAAGGTAACATCTCAAGAAAGGTACTGTCACAGCTTGCGAATGAAGGAGGGAAGCTTGTTTTAAGAAGGATGAAGCCAAAATTCTACAAAGTGGTTGAGAATTTTCATTGCTTTAAAGAGAGAGTTTTACTGGTGAAAGAAAAACACAGCAAATCTGTGAATAGATATATATCTAGAAATACCTTATTTTCTGAACAGAGCCTCTTACAGGAACCTGCAAGACCACCCGAAGTGGAAGACAGCACCTGAATTTTCTTATTTTGCTTGTTTCTGTGTCATCACCTCTACCTTTCAGGCAACTTCTACCCTCTCTTGCTTTAACTACTGCAGCTGCTGAGTCCTTGCACTACTCAGTTGCACACAAGCCAGCTTGTGGGAACATCACTATGTGTGCCTCTTTCAGGCTGCATCTCACAACTTTATGCATGCCTTTCTGTGTATGTGTTTGTCCATCTGCTGCATTTCACATAGCTATGTTGAGAGAAACAAAACTGTTTCAAGAGGTGTAAAAGTTGTTTTAGATTAGTAGTGCTGTGCCACTACTTTCACAGGGCAATTACTGCCTTGTTGGTATGTAGACAAATGGGGAAGGGGGAAGTTTCTGGGATTCTACTCCTTTAAATGACAAATTAAAAATTTTACAAAATTAAATGACAGAGATCAAACTTATCCTCTTCTACATGCTGCTTCATAACTGCTGTCCGTTGTGTGAAATAGCACTTAGAAAAACATTTCAGTTTGGTAACTGATGAGGCTGGCAGTATACTATGGCATGGAAACTGCAGCTGGTCTAGCTCTGATCCTGCAGGAGGAGGCATGAGGAGGACAAAGAGGGAACACTTAGCCTATCCTTTCTTTTGCTGTGCAATGTATTCACAGAAAATGAGCTTCTACCCATGCTCAGCTTCCCCAGTCCAGGCTGAAATCACAGCACTGATTTTATGGTTAGAGGTAAAACTTAGAGATCGGTCACAAAATGGGACAGAAAACTGGCAGTGGCAGGTTTTTCTCCAGAGCCCTTGGTTAGAGCTTCAATACGGCCAAGATGAGGGGACAGTTGCCTGAGTCCCTCCAGCTCTAAGCAGTCAGGAGCTTTAACTTTACTGTGCTTTTACCCTTGTAGTGGTTTGATCCTGGCTGGATGCCAGGCTCCCACCAAAGGTACTCTCTCACTCCTCTCCAGCAGTGGAGAGAGAAACAGGGGAGAGAAAATATAACAAAAGGTTCATGAGTTGAGTTGAGTGATTTGGAGAGATCACTCACCAAATACCATCGCAGCAAAACTGACTCAGCTTGAGGATATTAATTGAATTTATTACTATCAGAGCAGGATAATGAGAAATAAAATATTAAAAAAAAAAAAATCTTCTCCTCCTCTCCCCTTGTCCCTTCTCAGCTCCACCTCCTTCCCTAGAGGAGCAGGGAGACAGGGAATGGGGGTGAGTTCATCGCACATTGTTTCTGCTGCTGCTCAGGGACAGGTGTTGTTCCCCTGCTCCAGTGTGGCATCCCTCTCACTGCAGACACTTCTCCATGAAATGCTGCAACGTGGGTCATTCTTACACAGGTCCTTCAGGCATGGTCTGGTCCAGTGTGGGTTCCCCACAGAATCACAAATCTTACCAGGAAACCTGCTCCAGCTCCTCTCTCCACGGGTCTGCAAGTCCCTGTGTCTTGGTTTGGAAAGACAGGTATCTGCCAGGGAAACTGGGGTTTCCCTTAGAAAAGAGAATGTAAACCCCTCACCCCCTGCAATTACAATTTTGCAATTAAGGGCTCTCAGGCAAAGATTTGGGAATAGGAATAACAGTTCTTTACTAGGAATATTAACAGTACAAATGTAGTAGAAAACAAAACCACCCAACCCAACAAGCAAACAAACAAACACGCAGTCCTGGAAAACCCTGACAGAGTCAGAGCTACAACCTGACACCCTGTTGGTCAGGGTGTTGGAAGCAGTCCAAAGGTAAGTCCTCCTGGAGTGGCAGACCTGGTTCTGTTGGAGCAGAAAAGGTTGAGATAAAAGGGTCCAGTGATGGGTGAGAAGGGGTCCAGTTTTCCTCCAGTAATCGGGTGAAGCCAGACAGCTTCGTGTTCCTGAGTCCCAGTTTTATCCAGGTAGGAATGGTTGGCTCCCCACACTGGGTGGAGCATCTCACAATAGGATGATGGAATGTGGATGTACTATTTTGGGGAGGGTAAGTTTGGGGATGTGTGCTTTTAGGGGTGTCTTAATGGCCCATTAGCAGAAAATATTCCCCTGGAGGGAGGACGGGCAGTGAGAGAGATAAGGAACACTGCCCCACCTGGTTTTAACAGTTGGCCCATTATCAAAAGGCACCCGCCCCCCTCCTTCCAGGGTTACAAGAGATAAAGAAGAACAATTCCCCAACTGCTTTCAGCAGATGAAATAGAATACACATTTTAGGTTCCATAACCCAAGACACCCTGTTAGGAGCTTGTTCCAGCTTGGGCCTCCCAGACGGTCACAGCCTCCTGCAGGCATCCACCTGGTCCAGTGTGGGGCTCCTCCATGGGCTGTGGGTGGATCTCTGCATTCCCCTGTGGATCCCCAAGGGCTGTGGGTGGATTTCTGCATCCCCCATGGATCCCCACGGGCTGCAGGGGCACAGCTGCCTCACCACAGTCCTCACCATAGCCTGCAGAGGAATCTCAGCTGCAGTGCCTGGAGCACCTCCTGCCCCTCCTTCTCCACTGACCTTGGGGTCTGCAGAGCTGTTTGTCTCTCATATTCTCATGCCACTCTTCTCTAGCCACAATTGCATCTGCACAGTAACGTTTTTCTTTTTCCTCCTTTCTTTCCTTTCCTACGTTATCACAGAGGCTTTACCACAATTCTTGGCTGTCTCAGCCTGACCAGTGGCAGGTCCATGCTGAGGCCATTTGGCATTGGCTCTGTTGGACATAGGACCACTCTTGTAGACCCCCAACACTGAAGCCTGTCCACACAAACCTGATACAACCCCCTCCTGCTGACTCTCTTTTCCTTTGTAGCATCCATCAGAGCATCCATCAGAGCTGAGGTCCCTCCCTCAGTAAATGAGCTGTTTTCTTCTGTGGTATGAATATTTACATGACTTGGGCAAGCTGAAGGACTGAGAGGGAAAAGAAGGAGCACTGCCCTTAGCACAGCTTGCAGTGTGGCCTGCAGCCAACCAGGTGAGATGTCCCTGTGCACAAAGGGAGTTTCTACAGGTCAGATCTAGAAAGGACATGATTCCTTGTAAAGGCAAGGAATGCAGGGGAGAGAATAAATTTTATTAGCTAAGGCAAAAATCAGGAAAGTTCTTGTATGCATGTCTACACAAAGAATATGCATGTAAGGGAAATATCAGTAATAAAAAGTCAGAAGGCCAAAGGAAAACATGTACCACCTTCCAGAAACCCCAACTAATGACATTTCCTGGTACAGCCATCCTCAAGGCCTTGTGGAAGAAGGCAGCTTATTTACACTGCAAGTGGCTGGGCAAAGTCCTGGAAACATCTCACTCCCAGTTGATGTGTAGGAAGGAAGAGCCTGGCAATTCCTACAGCTCTGCAGGAAGCTGATGCTCTTAGAGACTGATTCCTTTAAGCTAAGACTCAGCAGTCCCATCCAGACTTGTCCATGTTCATGTATCTAGACAGGAATGATTTCGCTGGTGAGTCTGATCCTCTGGTGTGTGACAAGCAACATTTCAGTGGCTCCTTCCAACTGCTGGAGACTTTACTGACCTGAAGACAACTGTTTTCCAGACCTCAAACAGAATTTGTGAAGAAAAGGCAAAAACTTTCTTATACTGGATGACGTGAGCAGGGTTGTCTTGTCCAGATGAAAAGCCTGAAAGAAAAGCAGCAAGAGTTTCAAGGTGCTTGTGTACTGCCAAGAATAGAGTTATCCGAAGATGTGCACGGATCTCCAGTGTCTAATCTAAGAGGGGAGCAGTTTTCTGGGCATGTTGCTCTCTCTCAGGTGCAGCCAACAAAATCAAGAGGTCAGCTGATGAGGCGCTGACAGGTCAGGGTGGACCTCCCTGGGGACATTGTTGCAAGCAGCTAAGGGCTGCCAGAGGATAAGACTCCCAAATGAAATGGAAGATGGGGAGTTCTTAAGTTCTGTGTTTTACAGAAACCCACCATCATTTTCCCAGATAAATACTTGCCTCATTTGAGAGATTTCATTATTCAGTGTGTGAAGTTCTGGCACAGATGGGTTATGAGGGAAGACAGAAACCCCCTATTCATGATGTGGGCACCAGCACTGCAGTGTTGCTTCTGGCTTAAGAGGATCTAGCTCGAGGGTCTCACACAGGCAGAACATGGTAGGAAGGGAATGTGTGAGATCCTTGGTGAGGAGGCCACACTCTGCAGAGATGGATGGGCCAGGGCAGGTGTTTCAGTGCTTATGCTGAGGCAATGGCACTGTGACTGTATGAACACGAGCAGCTGCACTGGAGCTGCTAGGGCAAGGTGTAACCTCCACCCTGGTCCTCTCCAGGCTGATTTTGGTGGATTTTCAACATGTCCTTGAAAGCAGATGCATGCCCACATACGCTGTGGAAACCCAGCCCCAGCCCCTGGCCTCCTGTCTTACGAAGGCTTCTTGGGGACAGCTGGAACTCCCTGCATGGAGATGTGCTGTGATGTCTTCTGGAGAACTGAGCAACAAGCCAAAAACCAGCCTTTATATTCAGTTGTCTGCTATGTGCTGCCATTAATGGACTTCAGTTTATTTGGCAGCAGCGATCAAAATGAATTAATTTGGGATTTCAGGCTGTTGAATGTTTTTCCTCGGGCAGCTTTCTGTTGAGTTCTGGGCTTTGGGGATTAGCTGCTATTTAAAGCAGCAGTGTGTGAACTTTCCTGATGGCTTGTGCTCTGTCCAACTGAGACAGAGGAAGAAGTGATGCGTGTGGGTGCTAGTCAGTGCTCTGCCTTGGCTCCTCCATCCCCGGCGGGATTGATCTCGTTGTTTCTAGGATGTAGGCTTTCAAATCTTCCTGTGTGCTGGGGTCTGCTGTGTGGCAGCTAATGTCATGCTGGAGACCTGTACAGTCTCGATCTCTCCAGGAAGGGAAGATGCTTGACAGCCACTTCCTTGGGGCTAAAGCAGCTGTTTTTTGCTGTTTGCCTCTTGATGCAGACAATTCTATCTGCCTCTTCTACTCGCAGTGCTGCCCCAGGGGACCAGTCTTCGGTGTTGGAAGTAAAGCAGCTAAATAGAAAGATCAAGCTATAAAAAAGTGGAAGAGAATTTGGGGAGTGGTGCAGGGACATGAGGAGCTGCTGTGAGAAAGAAGCTGTCTCCAAGCTGTTCAGAGCAGAAGCAGAACCCTGTGTCCAGGGACCTGAATGCACTGAGCAGGGGCTGCCCTCTCCCCAGCCCAGCACCAGTGTAGGCAGGAGGGTCCACAGCAGCAGCACATGTTGAAGAGGATGTGCCATGTTGCCCTGCTTGCCTGAGAATTTAAGCACGGCATTCATATCTTTCATACCTGGATGTCTGTACCTCCTTCTAACAGATTCTTTGACTTGGGTGCATGCAGTGTCACAGGAGTCTGTGAGAAGAGCCTGGAGTCTGGAAATTCCTTGCTGAAAGGCAGGTGCTTAAAATAAAGGCTGAAACTTGCAGCCTGACTTTCAGACGGGAAGAGAATATCCCAAAGGCTTTAACAGCAACCATTTGGAAACAAAACAACAGAATTACCCAACAGGCTTGTGTGACTGACAGGAAGTATTCCTCTTCTTTTCATGTCCAGCTCATTTTCCCCCTTTTTATATCACAGAGTAGCTTTTGCTTTGCTTTGCAGTGAGAATTTAAAGGAGGAGCCAGGATGAAAAATAGAGTAGGTGCAGTGGGTTTTCTGGTATTGATCTTGCACTTGGTCTGGGATGCTGCAACACAAGGTCTTGGTGAGATCCACAGAGAAGGCTATGTTTGACCACAACAGGCCCAAACTTGCACTGGCCAGAACCTGACCATCAATCCTGTGTTCAGAAGCTATAGCTCCATTTCCTCCGGCAGCTGTAGGAGCAAGCCTTGTACTAATCCCTGGACAGACTTACTCTTTGATCTTACCTGTAATCTGTGGTTTAGAAACATGAATCTGTTTTTTGGAACATTTAGATAAAAAACAATGCTCATCCCACATCTTCCTATTTTCAAACTAGGAATTTTTAACTGGACAGAGTATAGATCTGTGACAAAAAAGATAGCAGCTAGAACTGTCCTGGTGACTGATTTTGTATTTGCAAGTTACTATAGAAAACTTTTCAATCCAGAAATATTTTAGCTGGCACTTGTTTAAATTGGATTCTCTGAAAATAGCATGAGTTATTTTAGAAATCTTTTCTGCCTTGAGCTTCTTAGTACCTATTAGGAAATTTTAAGTGTGCATTCACTATGCTAAAAGAATAATGGAGAACTTAGAGCAACCAGTTCTGTGTGGGATGCTTAAAGCATTAACATATTTTGAAAAGATTATTTCCAAAATAAGATACCTAGAGTTGGAAGTGATCGTAATGTGAAATTCCTGCCGTTGAAAGATATAGAGTGGGAAATGTAGAGAGCTGGAGTCATGTATGTGTTCTGGATTAGGATTAAGTGTTTATGTGTACGCTCTTCCAGCCTACTGCTATAGCATTATTAATATCCATTCATACATAACAGATTTAAAAGTTATTCACTCTAAGAATCAGTTTCTGTCATCTGAAAACTTCACACGGAGATACTAAACTAAGTTCTGACAACTCAAAACAAATAATTTTATTTGTTGTTATATTGCTGGTTTTATTGTTTCTCTTTTTGTACATTGGAGGAAATTTTCCTTTCAGTGGGAAAATTACCACTGTTTCCACCGCCAGGAGAACAACCCTTTACCTATGCCTTTATTTTGGATGGAGGCATGTGTGCTAGAGAAAGCCACGTGACAGCGGACGGGGATGCAGAGTGGTGAGCTTCAGTCAGATATGGCTTTGACCACCCTGCTGCCCCTGAGGAGCCCTGTGATTTTGGAAATGTGAATATTTGCTTCTCTCTGAAAACCTCAGGTAGCTTCTGGATCCCCAGCTGATCTGGTGAAGGAGTCCTGGGAGGAAGGGAGTGGGATAGTTGTATTACAGGCTGGAACATGTTGTCTATTTGGACTTTAGCAAGGCCTTTGACACTGCCTCCCATAGCACACTCCTGGAAAAGCTGCAGCCCATGGCTTGGACAGGAGCACTCTCTGCTGGGTTAGGAACTGGCTGGTTGGCCAGGCCCAGAGAGTGGTGGTGAATGGTGCTGCATCCAGCTGGTGGCTAGGCACCAGTGGTGTCCCCCAGGGATCTGTGCTGGGGCCAGTTCTGTTCAATATTTTTACTGATGGCATGGATAAGGGGATTGAGTCCTTCATCAGTAAATCTGCAGATGACACTATGCTGGGAGCATGTGTCAATCTGTTGGAAGGTAGGGGGACTCTGCAGAGAGACCTGGAACGGTTGGATGGATGGGCAGAGTCCAGTAAGATGAAGTTTAGTAAGTCCAAGTGCCGGGTCCTGAACTTTGGCCACAATAATCCCCTGCAATGTTATGGACTGGGGACAGTGTGGCTGGACAGTGCCCAGGCAGAAAGGGACCTGGGGGCTCTGATGACAGCAGCTGAACATGAGCCAGCAGTGTGCCCTGGTGGCCAAGAAGGCCAATGGCATCCTGGCCTGAATCAAGAATAATTGATTCAGGAGCAGGGAGGTCATTCTTCCCCTGTACTTGGCACTGGTGAGGCCACACCTGGAGTGCTGTGTCCAGTTTTGGGCCCCCCAGTTCAGGAAGGACATTGAGACACTTGAGCACATCCAGAGGAGGCAACGAGGCTGGTGAGGGGCTTGGAACAGAAACCCTGTGAGGAATGATTGAGGGAGCTGGGGTTGTTTAGTCTGGAGAAAAGGAGACTCAGGGGTGACCTTATCACTCTCTACAACTTCCTGAAAGGTGGCTGTAGTCAGGTGGGGGTTGGTCTCTTTCAACGGGCAGCAACTGACAGAACAAGAGGACACAGTCTCAAGCTGCATCAAGGGAAATGTAGGTTGGATATTAGGAAAAAGATTTTCACAGAAAGAATAATAAAGTACTGGAATGGTCTGCCTGGGCAGGTGGTGGAATCACCATCCCTGGATGTGTTTAAAAAAAGACTGGATGTGGCACTTGGTGCCATGGTTTAGTTGAGGTGTTAGGGCTGGGTTGGACTTGATGATCATGAAGATCTCTTCTGACCTAGTGATTCTATGTGTGATTCAATGTGTGAACATCAGCAGTGTGCAGGAATATTCTTGTAAGCTTCTGGGAGCTATTCTGAAAATAAGGAAGTACTGCAAGGTAGGGACAACATGTAGGGATTGTAAAACTAGGGCCTATTTTCTCTTATAAGTCACAGAATCACTCCTGAAGCTCTCCCTGCAGCATCCAGAATGGACCTCCCTCTATTTATGCAATAGGGTGCTCATTTATGGACCTTTTCCTGTAATGTGTGCTTACAAAGTGCTAAACCTTCCCAAAACCCCAACATGCATGACAAAAAGTTTGGCATAAGCCACAACATGAAAAAAGCCATGTGCTTTTGCCACTATTCAGTCAATGAATTCACTGCAAACATATGCACGCACGCACACACGCACACAGAGTTTCATAGCTCTACATGGCTCTTCATCCAAAACCCAAAAACTAAACATGTCTGATCTGCATTTATTTTAAAAAATGATCCATAGTCTATTGAGTTAATTTATTTTTCCTTATGCAATGAGCTGACAAATGTGCTCTTAGAAATGAAGGATAATGTCGGCACTTGAAGTTTTGTCCTTACATAAAATTAACTTAGCCCTCAAGCTCCTTTGTCTTGTGTTCAGTGTCTTGCAACAGTGCCTCCATGTTTATCAAAGGAAACGTGCGCTTTTTGAGAGTGTCTTGAGCAACAGTCGAGCCAAACAGCTACTGGTGGGTATTTAAATACTTCACTAGTTAAAAAAGTTCATACAGCAAACATTTGTTAACAGACAAGAGTTCTGGAAAGGCAGTAAAATGAATCCAAATCAAATTGAAATCCATTATGGTCCTGTCTCACCTGGCCCACATTCAATGGATCTTGAGAGAGTGTTTAAATACATCCCTATGGAACTTGTCACCAAAATGCCTTCTAAATGAAAAGACATTAAACAATTGTTTGGCTAAAAAATGTTTCCCAGTGCCCTTCATGCCCCAATAACTCAAGAGTGTTTGGGGCTCACAATAGTGCTAAGCAAAACCTTTACATTTGTAGTAAATAAGTACCCTGGAGAAAACACACAATGAGGAAGAAAAGCCCTGGTTGTCTTTGTGGAGTGATCCTTCTTTTTTAACACTCCCTGATGACAGGCTGTATTGGTTTAGGATAAATTAAGGGGAGAATCTCTAAAAGGGAGTCCCCTCAAACAAACCTCCACCACCCCTCCCCGCCCCCCTCCAGCCGAGGGTTGGGAAGGAAATTCTTTGGAGGACAAAAAGTGGAAAAAAACGGTTTTATTGACAAATGAAAAAACTCTCCCCACCCCGAGTGGAAAGAAAAGCTCAGGTTTACTCAGGAGGAGGGCACAAAGCTTCTTTGGCGGGCTCCGGGTCTTCTCAGACATCTCGGGTCAGATCAGTTCCAGTCTTGGGGGGGGGGGGGGAAAGGAAAAAAGAGGGGGAAAGAAAAAAACGGAAAGCAGGCAGCAGGAGCAGCGGCAGCAGAAGCAGCTGCAGCGGCAGCAGCCAAAGCAGCAGCAGCAGCAGAAGCAGCAACAGCGGCAGCAGCAGCAGTAGCAGCCGAGGCAGCAGAAGCAGCCAAAGCAGCAGCAGCCAAGCAGCAGCTGAAGCAGCAGAAGCCAAGCAGCAGCTCTGCTCCAGCAGCAAAAGCCCCGCGGGCAAAACAGCGCTGCTAGACATAACAAAAACAGTCCACTGATATGGGATAGAGGCACTGTCAACCCAGAACACAGGCCAGGGGACTTAGTCAGATTTCCAAGCATAGCTTCACTTTTACAGCAGTAGGAGGCATCCTCTTCTTCTTTTAGACAAACATGGATGCAAACATGGAGCAGAGCTGAGACAGACCCTTTCATGCATTAAACTCTTTCTCAAACAGCTGGAAATACCTTCGAGTTTTTTCCAACAGCTGGGCACAGAGAGGCAATGTTAACACATTTTCTTTTCCTTGCAAGGGGCCACACTGGACTTTACAGCAGTGTAATGGTTTCACATTCACTAATTTTGATGTTTCCTGGCCAATGCACCATATGTGTGATTGTTTGAGTGTTTACTTTGTTGTGAGATAGGGTTAGGAGAAAAAGCAAAACAGGCCTAAACTTAAAGGTACAAAGATACATTTATTAACACACACTAAAAGAAGAAAATAACAATCAAAATGAAATTTTTAAAACACTCTTCCTCCCCTTCAAAGTGTTCACTTTCTCACAAACAACATAAAGAGACAAAACTTGTGATTTTCAGTCAGTTCCACCATTTAAAAACAATCTTTCATTAGTTCTTTAGGAGAGGAGTCTCTCTTAGAACTTCCATGGAGATTCCCCGCTGACAACATAGAACAATTCTCTTGTGGTCTCATCTCTCACAAAGACAGCTGCCCAGGAACCTGCCTTTGTGGAGTCCCTCCCATTAGCAGCTTTCCCAACAGTGCATACAGGTCATGTCTGCTTATTTAAGGTACTGTTTAAGGATGCCTCTTCTACTATAAAACAAAGATTCTCTTTTTCCATCTCCAAAATCATCTTCATCTCCAAAGCTAGAGATCTCCTTTTTCCCTAGGAGCAAAGGGCTTCATATCAGTTTTCTTCCTCTATTCAAAATTCTCCATTAAATTTCAATTATATCAGTCCACAGCTTTTGACTAGAGCCATGCATCCCCCCAAACAGCATTCATGTGTTACAAGAAATAGTCCATTCTCCATGGTTTCACAAGAGAAGTCTGGCTAAACAGGCTACTCCTCACTCCTTTGTCCCACTTAGCACTTTCAGTCTCTTTTCACCGACTTCATGCTGTGTCTTCTCTACATTCACTCTGTCCTTTTTCTCCTTACTCAGAGAAGGATTAGTGCTCCAGAAATTTTATTTTGTGCCAAGAGTGAGTTAATGTTCTCGCCCGGGCCTGCAGATGGTCTCGTGGTCTCTGCTGAGCAGCAGCCCCAGGATTACTGTGGGGATGGGGGTAAGATCACTTCACCACGAGGGATCTTGGAGTGGCCTGGCTGGCAGAGGCCTCCTGCCCACCCCTCGGTCTGATGGGGTGGCCCCAGCCGGCCGGTGGCAGAAGCAGAGCCCGGCTGGGCCACGCGCCCCGTGGAGGAGCAGGGCCAGCCCCGCCGTGCCCAGAGCTGCAGCCAGGGGCTGGGCAGACAGAAGCAGCAGCCTCCCCTCCCCCTGGCTGGCAGCTAGGTGGGCAGGGCGGCCCAGGGGTCTGGCTGGCACCAGGCCCTCAGGGGCCATGCAGCAGAGTGGGACTGGCCCTGTGAGCTGTTCCAGGGCAGGAAGGAAAAGGGCACTTCCCCGGGATCCTCTGATATTTAACCTCTGTGTGTTCATGTAGACATATCCCTTTCTAATTGGTTTGTCAAGCTGTAACTTCCTGAAAAATCACTTCCTGGCTAAACCACCACAAGCAGTGATTGCAACATTGCTGCATAGGCATGCTGGATGAAGGAATGACACAGGTTTGGAGACTAGCAGCCTGCCACCTTGGTCAAATCCTGGTTGCCCCAGGTGCTCAAGGAATACACATTGGTCATGATGCAGGAAAATAAAAGGTGGCATCTGGGAGACACTCTTTCCTTCATGTGATGATGTGAAATTGCTGAGCTGTGTCACTGCTCAGGGAATGGCTGCTCCCTGGCACAGTCCACATGGCAAGGGGACAGGTGTATGGATCTTCCCTGCAGTGCTGCTGTTCTGTGGTGGTGAGGTCATGGCCACAGAACCACTTCCCTCCTTCCTTGCTCTTGGCTTTTGTCATACAAGGTACAGAACTTGGGGCTGAGTCCCATTCTGCCCTGGAGAAACTGTCTCTTCCAGGAGGTTCTTCTGGCTGGTTTGGCATATTGCAGTTAACGATGACAAGGGTGTGCTGGTGGCACACACCCAGGAGCCCTTCTCAGACTGACAGCTAGTGGGATAAAACTTGCTGACATGCCCTGGGATGTGTGCCAACATATCCATTGATAAGTAAATCTGCCTTTGTTTCTAGGAAGAGAAGGGATTCTCCTGTCCACTTTAAGGAGACAGGTAACAGTGGGATGTGGTTTGGATCAAGGCATCAGGGGACATAAAAGAAATTACAATACTAAGCTTGTAATAAACACAGATTGGAAAAGAATTTCTGAGGCATGTCACTATTCTATAAAAGAACATGGAACCCATTTGAACTGGGTGCAGACAAACCATTTGAACAAAGGTCTTGTCAATGAAGAAGGCAGCCCATATTCAGCATGACAGATCTTATGCTGGATATTCACCCAGAGGAGTATCATAGAGTGAGTCTGGGATGCAAACAGCAGCACTGGGATAGAAGTGGAGCAACAGTGTCACCTTTGTGCTTGCTACTGGGGTGACTGCAGCAGAAATGCTGTGTCCAGCCCTGAGTCTCCAGCTCAGAAACATGCTGCTAATTTGGTGGAGGCTCTGAGAAGAGGGAGGAGAAGAAGTAGGATACCAGGAAACTTGCTTTTGTAATGAGATGGTTGGGAGTTCAATTTATTTGACTTATCACCCAGGAGGCCACTGGCTGACTTGATCCAAATCTGTAAGTACCTGCTGGAAACAGAGATGTGATGGCAGAGGCCTCTTCAGTAAAGCAGGCAGACAGATAACAAGACTCAGTTGCTGTAGCTTAAAACAAAAATTCAAAGCTGAAATGAGGGGTAGTTTTTCCCATGGGGGTTAATTGAAGGTTGTGGTGGAGTCTCAGCTCTTTTCAGAGGTTGTCCTTGAACCTCAGCACTCCTGCTACATGGAAGGGGGATTTAGCAGACCAGCAACCTCTACCTTGTTGTTCATCTGGGGTGGGCTGGCAGGGCAGTCTGAGCTTGCTTTAACCCCCACTCAGTCTTCTTCCCCAGAGTGACTTGCAGGTGTTGCATCCTTCAAACTGGAGGAAATGCACAGGAATGCAGCAGCAATGCCTCACCCCCTGGCTCATCTCAGGGCTTGCTTTACTGCTGTCTGGGGGCATGGGGCAGGCTGGACCACTGGTGACCTCCGTGGTGCTGGTGCTGCAGAAAGCACTGCCCTGGCGTGGGTTGCTTGGCTAGGGGTCTGAGATGAAGGCATTGTCTCTCTGTTGATAACTCCCAGCCACTTGAATACAAGAGAGGGGACTGCCTGCAGATTCAGGGATCTCACACCATGTCTCTTCTCTTCTTTATCTCAGCATAATCCTCTGCTGCCCCAACTCCTCCTGGGCCCCAAACCTGGCTGATCCAAGTGCAAGGCAAGTCTGTCCTGCTTTGGCTTATGCTGCTGAGAGCACAAGGGGGAGAGGAAAGAATTGAGGGAAAACGTCCACAGCTGGATGCCAGATCAACCTTTTCTCTGTGCTAGTTCAGGAATGGAGAGACTATGCAGGAAGTTCTTCCTTAGCCTAGGCAAGGAAAGCCATGGACAGAAAAATTGGCAAGGCACATGGAATTATGAGTGTAAAGTCAAAGCATGTATGTTTGGCCTGTCTGTGTTGCTGTGATTCTGGATGGTCTGCAGAAGACCAACATCATCTTAGGCTAACTGAGACTTATCTCTCTCCTGGTAGGGACTAGCACATCCCCATTTCATGGCAGACAACTCTCATGCATTCTAGATTTCGTGCTCTATTGTGTGCACCATGAAACAGGATAACTTTAAGGGTTGCAGGTCTGTAAGACAATCATGTCTGGAGACAATAAGGGGAAAAATGATCCTGTTAGCTCTGCATTTTTCTTCCGAGGGGGAGTTAGATGGGATGAAATCTTTGCTATCAGTCTGGGATCAGAGTCTGGGAGTGAAACAGTTAGAGCCTGGATCTGGGCTGTTGACATGGCTTTGTCTATGGCTGTACTGAAGTATTACTTTTACTGCTATTCCTGCTGTTGGATATATTCATGTCTTATAAGACCTTGCACAAAAGCTCAGAGAGGGTTTCCTTCCTAGCTGGATGGCCAAATTCTCACTAGCAGCTCAATGGCCAAATTTTCACTGTTATGCCAAGGACTAATTCTAGTGTTCAGGCAGCTGTGCAAAGTTCTGTCCTAGCTACGGAAGTAACTATGAAAGTAGTAGGCACTGTCTCTGAAACACTGTATGACCTTTTGAATAAAAAAAGGGAAAGCACAGAGATTTTCTGTGAGCTGCTCTGCTCCACTAGGCAGTAACGTACTGCATTTGTTAATAGCAAACTGCTGCTCCCTAGCAAAGGGATTTTCTGCTCTTTGTGAAATATGCATTGCAACACTGAATTTTCTCTCTCTAAAGAGAAAATACTTTGTTTGCCAGGAAGAAGACTCATTTGTAAGAAGTAAGTAAGTAAGAGTCAGGAAGTAAGAGTCATTTGGGTTCAACCTTTCTTCTCTTGGAGGAAGGTGAGAAGGCTGCTGTATGCATGATACAAGTTGCTTTTATACCTAAATTTTTATGTGATTTTAGCACATTCCATGGAGATGATAACAAGAAGTGACTATCTATTACCCAAAGCTATGATATTCTTCCAACCAGAGGTCTAATGCTGGTTCTTCCTCTGTCATAAATATTTCAGTCTAGAAGCTGCAGACCAAGGTGATGTGCCCTGTGCATGTGCATCTCCAGTGGCTCCACAGCTGGCATGCCAAATGCATGTTTTGGAGGAAAACATGTTTTTCAGTTGTCCATGTTTCCCTGGTTTTTGGTCTGTGGGGAGACTGTGATGTGACAGACTGCTGTGAGCAGCTCCTGGGATTTTCTTCTTCTTTCTTTACTCCTAGTGTTTCCCATGGTGGCAACCTTCTTTCTCCCCTGTCCTGCTCATGTCTGTACTGCTTCACAAGGCAGGGATGAGACAGCAAGTAGTGGGACAGAGTGAGCCTCGGGAGACTCTTGCAGCTTCCTTTTATTGACTCCAGAGGCCTCTCTTGAGTTTGCAATCTAAACGGCTTTGGACTGGATAAAGGCAAATCCTTCCCCGACAAACTCTCTGGAGACTGCATGTGTGCTCAGGGCTTCAATCAGCAGAAAAACTTCTAGTGACTCCTTGTACTTTGAATAAGGCATGGAAAGTCAGGCCAGCAGTGACAACAAGGAGAACCAGAGAGTTAGTACTTGAGAAGCACAGGGAGAATAGAAAGAAAGATGGGATAGCTCTTCTGAGGTCCTTGATATAAAATTCTGTAAAAAAAGCCAAAAATACTTGCTTTCTGTTGTAAAAAACCCCAATTTTATAATGAGTGAGTAGGAGATTTCAGTTCTGACAGGATCCGCTGGCTCTGGGCTTGTAAACCTGTTATGCTTCCAGCTCTTCCACATACACCATCTTTGCTGAAAATGATGTTTGGTTGAAATCTGCCATATTTGGATGTTTGCCTGTAATTCCAGATGTTCAATGTCCTGATCAGAGTTGTTATGCAGAAATCTAGAGCTGGAGCACTGCAGAGGAACTGGTGTATTCTCTGCAAGTGCCATATTTGCTAGACACTGAAATGGATGTGTTGAACCTTTTGTACACAAAGCAGACGAAGTCACTCAGGATCCCAGGGGTTCATTGCACAGTCTTGCCTGACTTGTTCTGTGCAGTGAGCTGAACACAGAGTCATAGAATCACAAGAAGGGACCTTAAACATTACCTAGCCCCAAATCCCCCACCAGGGGCAGGGACACCTTCTACTTGACCACGTTTTTCAAAGCCCCATCCAACCTGGCTGTGAACACTTCCAGGGATGGGGCATCCACAGCTTCTCTGGGCAACCTGTTTCAGTGCCTTACCATCCTCAGGGAAGAATTACTTTCTAATACCTAATCCAAATTCCCATCTTAATTTTAAACTATTCCCCCTTATCCAATCACTGCATCTCCTTATAAGAAGTTTGTCTCTGTGCATGGGCATGACTTCTGTCCCAGAAAACCCTCCATGAGAAGCATGGCAGGCCTGTTAGGGGGAATATGTATGACACTGAATGATTAAAGTGTTTTCATGATTAACATGATATTGAAAATCTCTGCTTCACAAGATAAGAGAGATATCTTCCCCCTGAGGCTAGAATGTCTATAAATTAAATGGAGGAAATGGTTGACTAGGACCAGAGACCACAGATCACCCAGCTCCAGTATCCAGTCTTGGACTATGACCAGTGACAAATGGTCTTCTGGACAAGGGTAATATGGGAGTTAATATTTGGAGACAATTTGGCAATCCACTTAAAATTCTGTTCTTGATATATCTAACAGCTAAGTTTTGTTGAGAAAGAACTTTTTTGTATTTTGTGTTTAGACTGCTGTAGAGTTAAATGGTGGCTCTTTTCCTGCCATGTGGGAGTAGTGATTTCTGCCACTGCAGGACTGCCCTCACTACCTCCAGCTGTCCCTCCTCAGTGGAAGTCTGTGCCACATGTTGTCATGTAGGGCATGTGTCCTTTCCCTGGCCCTGCTGTCTGCCTCTGGCCATTCTGCCTGATGTGCAGCACCAAGCAGGATGTCACCTTGTATGAGCACTAGCACTTCCCACTCTTTCCCAGCTCTTAATCACTGATCCTCAGAGCACATCACCTTAAGCATGTTCCTCTTCCAGTCCTGGTTGTCTTTGCTGACCTTTGGGAAGCAAGCTTGCAAAGTGTCTCTTATTTGCTGTGAGCTGGAGAGAGGGTAAATTTTAATTACTCTCTGAAACCAATGGGTTGGACAACCTCTCCCTGCAGCCCCTAGGCACTGTGCATTCTGTTCTGTAAATCAGGTGCTTTATTAGATCCGCTGTAGCAGAAAATGAAATGTAAAACTCAGTGTAGACTTATTTTAGACGCAGTAGTAGCAGAATTAAGAAGGGAAATATCTTTGACTTACTGGGGGAAGTCATTTAGGAAGAAATTGGAATGGCTAATTAGAGGAAATTATCTCTATCTAATTCTCAAAGGCTAATTTAAATGCTCCAGTCTTTCTCATGTAAGGAAAAATCTATTTTAATAGCTTAGATTATTATCAAGGAATGTAACTTTAGTGGTAGCAAAATTTTTTCATAAGTTTTCCATGAAAAAATATTGGTGAAGTAGCATCTGAATATTATAACAAAGATGTAAAAATCATAGTGGGCCTCTTTTTTTTAATTATTACTTTATTCTTGGGCAGTGGAAGGTTGGGGGCAGGAAGAAGACAGGGAAATGGATTTATAAATTTTTTCAAATTTTCATGTACACCATAAGTGCTAGAAACTTTGAGACCAAAAGCTGTATCTGTGTGATTCCTGAATTTTAAAGTAAATAAAAAATAAACATTTAACCTCTTGACAAAATCCCAGGATCTGTAAAGATGTCAGTAAAAGTACCTCTTTTATACAAGAGGTATGATATTGCAAGTTCCCAAAACATGTTGTTTTATTTAGTTTCAAATAAGAAAAGTCTCGTGTTGATTAACTACCCTTCTTCAGTTTAATCTTTTACTCAGGCTTTCAGTTGTTAAAGTAAGAGCTTGGGAGTAATGTTTGACAATTTTCCCAAAGCAGAATTCTGTCTTTCACCTGCTGAAGACGTGAGGTTTTGCAGATTGTGCTGTCTGTGAGGTGGTTGTAGATGATCATCTTGCAAAATGCCCTTGTCACATCACCAATATGTTCCAGTCTCCTTTGCCTTGGCTGGGATTGTCTGTTGTCTCACCTCTAATGCAGTAGTTCTCTTCTAGCTGAAGAGGCTTCTCTCCCCAGGCATCTGGTACCTGATCACTGGCTAAAGCTCTGGTGGCTCAAGAGAAGCCTTGGTTGGGATTTTACCTATTTTCAGTTAGAAGAGGACATTACCCCTTTCCAGTCTGACTAGTTCCCTGTGCTGCCCAGCCTGTCCCACCTGATGCAAAGGACATAGTGCATTAGATAAAAATGATAAGACAGGGCCTGGAGACGGTCTGTGCCTGCCACTATCACTGTGAATGTGCTGCACCGGATTTTGTTGCTGTCGGCACTGTACCTTTTCTGGAACAATACAAAGCATTTGGACACCAAATTCTTACTTTCATTTACCTTCATTCTCACAAGAACTAAAAGCAAGCCAGCCAACAGCTCCTCTGTCAGAAAACCCTTTTCCTTCCAAAATTGGTAAAAAGCTGTTGCACAGTAATGTGTTTAGCATGAGTCCAGGCACCAGCCTGTGTGTGGTCATTAGATATGAGGGAGAGTTTGTATGGGAAACTCCAGGAAATTGTGTTAGGGAGTCAGCAATACAGACCACACAGGAATAGCCTTTCATTTCTCCTGAGAGGTGGTAAACCTATTAAGTTACCTTTGGGAAGGATGAATGATATTTAGTCACTGGGTAGATAACTCATGTCTCATGACAGTAACTGCAATTACCTAATGAGAAGTAGAAGGTTGTTTTTTCCTTTGGGAGATGCATTTTCTATGGAGTTATGAATCTTTTGCACCAGGATACTTTGCTTCATCTAGTGCACATTCTGCTTTTCGCTGACATTTTTGCAAAGGAGTGGGACAGATTCTGCCATGTTTGTCTAAAATAAATATGCAGTGATTTATATTTTCAGTAGAATAATTCCATTCTGCTAATGTTACTATAATAAACTTGTCTTTATTTGGTTTGTTTGTTTGTTTGTTTGTTTGTTGTTTGTTTGTTTAATAACCCAGTTCTGATAATATTGTGTTTTGAAAAACATTAGAAGTATGGACTACTTCCCCCAAAAGTGGTCAGTAGTCCACATCTTACATAAATGTGATGTGGCAGCTCTGAGACCAAAATACTGATTTGTGAAGTTATCTTTCTACCTACAGGTCTTAATGTTAGGTACTCTAGTGGCAGTGAAATTCCGTGATGACTCCTTTGTGCCAAAGCTGGTGAGAAGGGCATGTACTGTTCTGACGACTTCTTTCCCAAATGTTTATTAGCACCTAGCCCACAATTTTGTAATCAGAATCAAAACCAGTATTCTTCTTTAATTACAAAAAGGAATTACAAGAAAGCAATCAGCACATTCAGTCCTATGTTTTTAGGCAGAGATTATCCTGGAGGATGGAAAGAAACAACCTACAAGCAGCTTACTTGATAATAACCCAATGCATAAGACTTTTGTGTCTTTCCATGGAGCCGTGGATGCTGGCCAAAGGATTTGAGCAGGGTACACCAGTGGAGTTTTCTAGTATCACAGACACTGTATTTACAAGTGCAATTAAATGCTTTTGGAAGGGATTATGTAATAGCACATGGGACACGTAGAGAGTAAAGCCAGATGCTGATCTCATTTGGATTAACTTTGATGTGGAGCAAATGCAAAAATCTAAGCAAGGATAGTTCATATACAGCTACTGTACAGTCTGAGTCTCAGTTTGCTCCAAGCTACTGCATGCCTCAGTCCATCCCCTCAGCCCTCTTCTCAGTGCTCAGACATCTACTACCCTGACACTCTTGTGCTGTCACAGGAGGGTGGATGATGTGTGAGAGGTCATATCTCTTGGCACTTTGTCTGCTCTCTGGCTTTGCAGAAGTTTGATTCCACCAGCCCAGATGCCTGCAGCAGACATTGACTCCTGCCAGCTGTCACCATCAGAGGGCATGGCAGCAATGTGGCTGTGCTCAAAATGATGGCTTCATATACCTTCTATGTGCACCTGTGAGGCCCTAAACATGACAGTACAAATTATGATGGGAAAAGGGAACTTGCAGGGGTAGTATGCAAAAGCAGAAGACAGAAAAGTCAAAAATGGCATGGCAGAGAAGAGGTAGGTAGACTGGGTATGAAATGTAGGGCCAGAGAATATCAGATCTGCGAAAGACGAGTGAAGGAAAGGGGCAGACAACAGTTAAAGTGGCTTGAATCAGTGTGGAGAGCTTTCACTGAACAGGCCAAAGGGAGAAAAGGAAGTCTCTCCTTCTATTTTTAGCCAAGCAGCTGAATTACTCCACTTCCCTGCCCGCGGGGGTCAGGCAGTAATGGAAACCACCCTCTGAGCAGCCACTGAGCAGGAGTAGGCCTGTGCTTTGCCTGCTGGCAGGGCTCATCTCCAGGCACTGTGTGATGGCACGTGCTGCAGCACAGACCTCCCCTGAGCTGGATTTCAGGAAAATGAAAATTCTAAGGGACCTGTCCATGTTTGGGCACCTGCTGGCCATCCCAGGGGACTGGGGCATCAAGGGCTGCAAGTGGCCCTCCCCTCTTGACTTCTGGGAGACCACAGCTACGCCTGGGCAGTGGTGTGTTCCAACCCAGGGCCGAGCTCCCCATTAGCACAGCCAGCCTCCATTTCTGCACTCAGTGCAGTCCCTGTGCCTGTGCCACATCATTTTGGGTATATTTGGTAAATCCTCAACTATCTAGAGAGATTATCTTCCTGATTTATCATCAAGCACCTTGTTCTTCTCTAGAGGGCAATTCAGTGCAGCTAAATTAGGTTCCTGCCTGGCTTTGTGCTTTGAAAGAGCCTTTTTCTCTGTCTAATGACTGCAGAGTACATGCTTTCAGCTCTCATGCTTAAGTTAGGTTATGCTGTGTATGTACTACTGATTATTCCTGGCCTTGTGAGGTGGCGTCATCTCAGAAATACAGATAAAGGATGTGCCTAGCTGAGCAAATAGGATGGGAGATGATGTATAAGGCTGGGGGTGACAAAGGAAGAGAGATGATCAGAGCAGTCCTGACATGAGTGTTAATAACACTTACAAGTGTTTGGGTTTCCTTCTCTGCAGGGAATTCTTGGTGTTGTATTCTCGGGAGCCATTTTCATCAATGGTGGTCTGTGGGGAAGTATAAAAACATCAGTTAGCTGTACAGCTCTTTGTTATTCAGGGTTTTTTTTTTTTTAACTTTAATTTTTTTTCTTTCATCACAACCCTGAAGCTGGTGTTTGAGGAAGAAATGGATGAACTGACATCACCTTTTTGTGCTTTAAAGGTCTGTGAAGAGAAGAGGAGGTAAAATGTAGCAGGTAATTCACTACTGCCAGGATCATATCTTTTATGCAGAACATGGCCATCAGGTTTAATTTTTGGTTTTGCATTTTTGAGTTATTATCCAAAAAGGGTGGGCACAAGGGGGCCACAAAGGATGGAGGTTTCATGTCTCTCTATTGAGATTGTCTCTCTAATTGAGAGAATCAAAGGATTATCTCTATTGAGATTATCCTTTGCAGTTCAACTTGCTGCCTGTGAAAAGAGAGGCTTTGCTGGGCCTGAGGGTTCGTGAAACATGGGATATTGCACTGTTGCTTGTGGTGCCTTGGAAGAGGCAGAGCTAATTCAATCCCTACAGATCAAGAGTGATGTGAATGTGATGACCACAACCTAAAGAGGCAGAATCTAGCAAGAATGAGCCCTATAAACATCATAGGGCACCTGCAGTGACAAAATAAGCCATCTCGTCCTGCTGTGTCCAGTGTTCTTGCTTAGTTTACATTTGTGGGTAGGGATGGCTTATGGTGACAGCAAACGCTCTGCCCAGAAGCTGTCTGGAGGGAAGAAGGATGAGCTGGTGCTGAGTTACAGCAGAGCAGGACAATCCCCTCCCTTGCCTGGCTGGTGGTGCTATGCCTGATGCTCCCCAGGACATGTGTGTCCCTCCTGGCTGCCAGGGCACCGCTCACTCATATTCAGGTTGCCATCAACCAGGATGCCCAGGACCCTTTCCATAACACTGCTCTCCAGTCTCTTGTTCCTTAATTTGTCCATACATCCAGGGTTGCCCTGTCCCATGTGGAGAATCAGCAACTTCCCTTGTTAAATGTTACACGGTGATTGCTCAGGCCTGTAATCTGTTATGTCTCCCTGCAGAGCCTCTCTGCCTTTAAGGGAGTCAAGACCTCCTCCTAATATCTCTGTTGGCTTCTGAGTAACTGTTGAGCTGAATTTGGGCAATTGATCAGAGTTGCTGCTCTGGGTCTTTCAGCTGGTAAATGCAATGCCAGAGACTAAGGCAGACCTGAGTGCAGCAGGTGGATGTCTCCTGTGAGCTCAGAGCTGCTGTCTGCCTGGTGGCCCTGAGGAGGAAGGGTACGACCCCACACACCCTGCTGAGCTTGGCTGCAATGTGATCTTTCTGTAGCAGCTGCTTTTTATGGCAGAGGCACCATCAGCTCAGGACCAGCTAGGATCTCTGACCTGGTACTCCCTTCCTTCTGCACCAGACAAACCAGCCTGCACCTCTGGAGCACCAGTGGGAGCTTAGTGGTGGTGTGGCCAGTAGTTAATAGGTGGAAGCTGGGGAAACTACCTTCTGCTGTATCCCACTTCTGCTCCAAGGCCTAGGCTCTGTGTGCCAGTGCAGTCCCAAGGTGGGGACTGACGTCATTCTTCTGCAGGGCAAGCTGCTGCAAAAGGAAAAGCACAGGAACTCCTCTCACAGGTAAAGGAAAAGCATGTGAAAAGCTGAGGAAAACAAATGCTCAAATATCAGTCACTCAGCATCTCTGTTCCAATTTAGAAAAAATGCATTGAATGAGAGGCCCTACCACCTTGGTTCCCACCTATCCTCTTCTTGATCTTGGGGACTCCAAGGTTCACTTTCCTTGGAGGAAGGGAGCCAGGAAATTAATTTTTACTGGGGATGCCAGTAGCAGTACCTGCTGGGAATAGGCAGTATTCCTCTCATTGAAAGGCTGGAGATGGGCTTATCTGCCCTCATGAAAGGGCTATAGGTGGCCCCAGGAACAATGGATGATTATTATCGAGGGGGTTTTGAAGCTGGCTAGTAGAATTATTTTAATATTGCTGAGATTTTATTATACCTGAGATGTGTTAGGCCACTGAGAGCCTTGGGCAGACTGTTTTTTTTAATTATTATTTCTTAAGCTGACATGATGAATCAGTGTTGGTACCTGGTCTCAGCTAGATCTGATACAATGTCTGTACCTGCTGTTCTGGTTTTGAATTTTTCTCCATCGTGCAGATTCTGCAGATAAGATCTGTGCTGTGATTTGAAAATGAAATATTGAGGATATAGAAAAACAACAATATTTTCAGGAAGCTGAAAGGTACATGAGCAAGACTCCAGTGATGCTGCATGTTTGAATCTTGGCTCATTTGGAAATCCAACAGATGAAATCATCTTCTTCAAATTTTTCTGGCAGAGGCATCACAGCTGTACTTGGAGCACTTCTCCCTTTCTGGCTTTAGCTAATAATTCCAGCCAATCTGACATTTCTTCTTAGGCTTCAGACCTGCTGTTCCTCAGCCTGCACCCTCACAGGCAGCACATGGGTCACAGTGGTTTACAAGAAGGTATTTATTTCTTTGGCATCAACTCAAAATCTAATTTGCTACATGCATTTTGAGGTGCACATAAGCAGATACCTCAGGCAAATGAGGAGAGTGACTAAGAGGCAAGGATGTGCTGTGGATACACCCTGGAAGTGCATGCTTGTTATGCTGTGTTATGTAATGAGGACCTGGGCTCGACGTCAGCATTAGGTCACAGCCTTGAACACATCCCTGCCTCTCCCAGCAGGTTTGGACAAAGCTTCTGACACGCACCGCAGCTTCAGTGTTGCTTCAGTGTCTGCACAATTAGCAAGGCTGAATGTATAGGGTTTTATTGCTCTCTTGCCTGTGCCTGTGTCAAACCAACCCTAGGCAATAGCTTGGTTTTGGGAACAAACAAGGGTTAAAGCAAACAGAAAACCAACCAACCAACCAACCAACCAAACAAGAAACAAAAAAACCCCAAACAAACAAAAAAAGAGAAAACGCAAGAGAAACTGTTGGTAGCAGTTACTGTTCAGTTCAGACAGTTTTATTATCCCTTGCATGGTATCCAGGGGAACCTCAGGAGCTCCCTAGCAACAATATAGCAGGAAAAGGAAGTGTCTTAATTCCTGGAGCTAATGTGTTTGTGCAGGGCTATTGGCCCTTAGGCACTATCTGTTCTGGTGGTAATGGTATGGAGAGCTGCTACCTCCTTCCACAATACTGCCAGGCAGCAAAAATGGCAAAGGCAGCAACTTCTGGAACTGAGATATAAGAAAAAGAGCAGATGTAGTCTAAGGAATCACATGGTCAATCCATGAGGAAGGAAACACTTCTCCAGTCATTAACTGAGATGTATGGCCAGTCTGTGTATTTTATAGAATAAAGCTGTTGTGATCTATGTGTTACCCCTGCTCTCCTAAAACTCCACATTTTCAAGTTCCTTTCCTCTTTTTCTATCTCCATTTAACCATCCCTTTATCCATATCTAATGTTTCCTTGTTTGTGAAGATGACATATGTGATCCTGCTATTATTCCTCTTACTGCTCTGCTATAAGAGCATCATGAAAAAACAGGAAACCATACTATCCATGCTCCCTCAGGATGGGCTTTATAAAGGATCCTAAATTTCATTGATGGCAAAGCTTTCAAAGGCTTAACGTAGTTCTCCAAAACAAGAAGGTACTAAGATCCTCCAGGATCTGAGAGACCACTGACACTGGAGACAAATGGCTCCATGTCGAAAAGTCACCTTACAAAATTGATTTAGGATTTTTAATTTTGAAATTGTGCTTAGACATGTCTCCCCTTTATTGTATATATCATCAGTGCATCTTTAATTTCCTCTGCATTTGGGATTTGTTCACCTGTTGCTATTCCCTTGAAGGGCATCATCACAGGGTGAATTTTGCATGAGTTCAACTTTGGCTTAAGGCAGTACCTGAGAATTGGTGTGTTCCTCCAGTTCTTTCAGCCCTCTGCTTTGTTCCACTTGGCTAAGCTGATGCATAAATCCCTGTAACCAAAACTGAGCTGTTAGCAAAAAACTCCCTCACTCTCTCATCATAAAATCTCAAAAAAACCCTACTGTGTTGCTCTGTTATCTTCACATGTAAGCTTTGTTCTTGGCAGGCACAGGTGCATCTTTTTCCAGAAATGGATCTCTAGGAAAAAGTTCAAAGGTGGTCTCAGGTGTCTTTGGGATTGGTAGTTCCCTTCTGTTGCTTACCAGGGTGCAGCTTTCAGGCACCATATTAGTAAGTGTTGCAGACACCTGCAACAGAGTGTGCCTTTCTGGTTGGGAATGTATGAAGCATTTTGTCTCTAAAATATTAGGGGGTTTTCCCTAGATTTTCTGGATGATTGGAAAGAAATGGAGTGCTCTTTCCCTGTGACATACATTGCTTTCCCCTGTCTTGACATGAAAAGTTTTTCTCGCTAAAGGAAACGTGAACATAGCTATGTAATTTTGCTGTACTCTAGAGTACTCTAACTAGAGGGGAACAACATTTGCTTCACCACTGATGCACATTGCACTGAAATGGCATATCTCTCCTCTGTTCAACTCTGCTATGGATACCTGTATATGATGACACTTTCAACATCAACAAGGTATAGTTTTGGCAGCTTCATAGTCATCCAGTGTTTCCTCTGCTCGGTCATTTGGAGATGAATCTGTGTCCCCCCCACCCAGTTTGGTGCTATTGCAGCATTTCTAGCCATGATGAGCTGAGCAGAACTTGGGCTGATGATTCATTACTGGAAGAGTGTTGAGCATACAAATGAGAGGGTACAATCAGCAGTGAGGCTTGCTTTGTGTATTTCTGCTCTGCTTTGCTTCACCAGTAGGAACATTTCTCAGACCAGCCTGCACTCCTCTGCAGCCCTGATGGCAGGCTATGTAGTGATGTAGCACTGTAGAAACTCCTCTGTAGAGACAGGCACAGGCAGTGAAAGGAACCCTGTACTTACTAAATGTGAAGTGCTGCTGGCATGCATCTATTCTGAGCTCCTCCTTTCCTGGTAGCCTCTATCAGTGTGTTTTATTAGTCAGGCAAGTGAGGAGTTCAAACAAAGACTGAAAGACAAATAATGGACATATGAATGTCACTGCCTGCCTCATATAAATCAGTGTGCAATGATGAACCATTATTATTTGTGTGCTTCTAGCTACTTGTAGGTGGCCACAATCCAGATTAGATGCTCTCTGTGCCAGTACATCTGATTGTCAATAAGAAGCAGCTGGACTCAGCTGAAGCAAAAGCTTTTTCCTGCATATGACAGAAGAGTGTTGCTAAAGTTGGCTGACTCCCGGGCTGTGTAGGATATATTCCAACAATAATGTTGTGGGCTTTTTTTGCTAAACAGTTTCCAGCTTTTTTTTTTTTTTGAAGAAATGTACTCAGAATTTCCCATAATGCATTTTGCAAAGCTGACAGTCAGCACTTTATGTGATCTTTTCTCCTTCTGGTGATATGAGGTAGGTTTTTTTGTGTAATTCTATTGACTGCAGTGATTTTATTTCCACTTGTCTACATCAAAGAGGACCTGAATCAGGACCTGACATTTATCCACTCATGGCTGAAAGGCAGGTCGAGGTGGAAAGGGCATAAACATCCGTGAAGAACACAAAAGGATTAAGATACCAGCCCTGTTACAGAAAAATCTCCTGTTAATGCTCTGGCGGCCAGTAGAAATTCATAGTTCACTGAAACCAGCAAGTGGTGGTGCGGTAGACCAGCAGCTCACCCATTTTCATGCAAGCATTTGAGTACATGAACACAGCATCCAGCTCTGGGGTCCCAGCATAGAAAGGACATTGAACTGTTGAAGCAAGTCCAGAGGAGGCCACCCAGATGATCAGAGGGATGAAGCATCTCTCCTACGAGGAAAGACTATGAGAGAATTGGGATTTTTCAGCCTGGAGAAGAGGCAGCTTCAAGGTGATCTAATTTGGCCTTTCAGTAACTGAAGGAAACCTACAAGAAAGAAGAGAAGAGGTATTTCCAAGAGCATGTAATGACAGGGAAAGGAAAAATTACTTCAAACTGAAAGAGAGTAGGTTTAGATTAGATATAAGGAAAAAATTCTTTACTGTAAGGGTGATGAGGCACAGAAACAGAGAAGCTGTGGCTTCTCCATCCCTCCAAGTTTTAAGATCCTTTCCAACTCAGGCCATTCCATGACTCTGTGATTCTCTGACATGATTTTTTTAGGGAAGCAGATGAGCCGGACTATTATGCTGCTTTCCAGGTGCCAAAAAGTGGCCTGTTGTCTCTTTGCATTAGGTATTTGTGTTGAGGTTGTAGTGGTATTTCTAGGTTGAAGTGGGTAAATATTTGTTCTGATGATGCACTCTGATGCCCATCTCCTCTGAGCAATACAGTTATTCATAGAAGCGAGGAAATTTAGCACGCAATAGCTCAGGAAACTCACTCTTTCCTATTTGGAGCCCTAATTAGAGCAATTAATCACTGCTGCTTCTGCCATCTAAGCTTTCAGGCTAGAATATATTGTCCTCTCTTGTCAGAGCAGAAATGTAAAAATGGTTTCCCTTTACCTGACACTTTGCCAGTACAGCCTTTATCAGTGTCTGCCTCCTACTAGCTTCCATCTTCCCTGAGAGCTGGAGCTGAAAATGCAAAGAACAAAATGATGTGACTGTTCCAAAAGAAAGAAGAGGTGTGAAATTTTAACAGATCAGCTTCTACTCTGTTTATGTGGGTTTCATCTGGATGTCTCCGTTTGAGTTACCTTTCCTGGGAATTTTTTTGGGTTTCCATATTGCTGTAACAAGATGATCATTTTCAGAGAATCAAAATCACTAGGTTAGAAGAGAGCTCCAAGATCATCGAGTCCAACCCAGCCCTAACACCTCAACTAAACCATGGCACCAAGTGCCATGTCCAGTCTTTCTTTAAACACATCCAGGGATGGTGACTCCACCACCTCCCTGGGCAGACCATTCCAGTACTTTATCACTTTTTCTGTAAAAACTTTTTCCTAATATCCAACCTATACTTGGCACAGCTTAAGACTCTGTCCTCTCATTCTGTCAGTTGCTGCCTGGAGAAAGAGACCAAGCTCCACCTAACTACAACCACCTTTCAGGAAGCTGTAGAGGGGAAATGCCCTGACATTTGCACTGTAAACAAGGGTGTTCTTTCCACTTGGTGCAACTAAAACTTCCCTCACAAAATCCCTACCTATTGAAGTTCTCCAGGTACGTGCCCAGGACAGGGCAGGATAAGGATTAGGTTGCCTCTGTGTGTTTTAACTCCATATCTGCCCCTTGGCTGGTCCATCAGTATTTAATTTAACTGATTAAATGTGATTGTCATTCTGCTTGCCCTGCTTCCCCATGCATCAATGTGCATCAGGTGATAAGCTGTAGGGGGTGGGGACACAGCACAGCACCCTGGCCCTTCTCTATCTCAAGCTATGTAACTCTGTAAGTGAGGGAGATCAGTGCTTTGGTCTCTCTTCTGTGTGTTCTTGTGACAGTGATTCCTCCTCCGGGAAAGAAAGGCATTTCTTTTGGCACCTGACCTGGTGTGCTGCACCCTTGGGTACACTGAGGGTCTGTGCTGCTGAGGATCTCAGAGGCCTGCTGTATTAAGTGAGATGCTGAAGATCTGAACAGTACCCTGCTTTCTTTTCCTGAGAAAAACTCTGGTGGTATCTTTCTGTCCACAGACCTGCAGGTTCCACTGGGGCCATGGGGCTGCCCATGATGGTGGCAGTGCCTGCACTTCTGCTGAGATTTAGTGGCTGAGTGGGGGTGCTCTGATGTTCTGCTGCTGTGCTGAACAGAATGGAAGAGCTTGGCTCTGCAGTAGGGAAGATGAAGATGGCCATCTGTCCACAGCCAGCATACACACACACACCACACACACACACACACACACACACAAACAAACAAAAAACCAAAAACAAACAAAAACTCCCAAACCCCACAAACAAACAAACAAACAAACAAACAAACACACACACACACACACACACACACACACACACACACACACACACACACACCAACCAAAAAAAAAAACAACCCCAAAACCAAAAAGGAGATGAAAAAGTCCCAACACGTAGCTATGAGCACAGAAGGTACTGGACTGCAAGTCTAGTCTAGTCATGTAAAGAAGTTTTTGAGTATCATCTGGAGATTTGCAGCATTTCCAGCTGCATGTATAAGGGAAGTTGAAATTCATGTTCTTGTTAGCCTTTGCTAACATTATGAATGGTCTGACAGTAGCATTGTGAAATATCAATTTTCTTTTGGTGTACTTTCTGCTGCTTCCTTATCAGTCAGCTTCAAAACCTCTTACAATGAAGCAATTCTCTGAATCTGAGATGTTAACACTAATGTTTGTCTTTTTGCTGCCCTTGATGAAAAATTAATGAACCATGAATGAATCAACAGTTCTGCCCTGTTTATGCTTTTTTCCTTTTCATGCTTGGATGCCAAGATGCATTTACTGAAACACGGGAACAGTTGCTTTTTGACTTTTGAGATAAATTCATCCAGGAAAACTTCCAACAGGGATCCTCATTCTTGGACCTCTGAATCTTGCAGACCTTAAGCAGATAAGAATTGCCACAGCCCTTCGGTGAAGGACAGCCCAGAGCAGTTTATAGTTCTTGTAAAGTGCCAAACACCGTTTGTTGCTCATTTCTATTTATTGCCCCACCAGCTGATTGAGTAATTCAGAACACCATTAGCAGGCTCTCCCCCTAAGCAAAGAGGCAACAGACAGCGTGCACTTGGCATTCCTGAGCTACTCCTTTGGAAAAGTTGCTAGAGGGAGCAGAGGATAAATACTGAACCCAAGATACAACTTAACACCTCTGTTGTGAAGGTCTGCAATTGGAACACTTCCGTTTTGTTGGAGGAGGAGTGAGGGGGTAGCAATAAAGACATTTATTGCTCTTCCCATTCCATTTGACTTGAACAACTTGCTCTAGCAGAAATTACACAGAAGCAGCTCCCCAAATGCAGCCAAGCTCATGCTGCACCCCAGGACCACTGCATAACAAGTCTGGAAGTTGGCACTGTGAGAGCAATCTGCTTTCCTCACTGATGTAACACAGGACAGCGTTCCACCTGGGCTGCGCGCATCCCGCCCCAGCCGCTCTCGACACAGGCACAGAAGCACACCGACTCTCGGGGGGCCAGAGGCTGCCTGCACGCATCCAGCTCCTGGATTAGTGTGTCACAAGAGACAGATGCTTGTTCCCACTGACAAGACAAGCTCCATTGCTTAGGGGAACATGAAGCTCAGTGCAGTAAACAATGGTCCAGGTAAACCTGGATGATAATGGTGCCTTTCAATATATTTCTGGTAGCTCTCCAAGAACGTTACCGATAAGGAAGTCTCTGTGCTAGCCAAATGCATTTCTGTGCAGCTATCATCTCCTAGTTTCGTGAGAGAAGCACCCTTATGTTCTATTCAGGACAACAAACCATATTTCTAAGCAACAGTTTCACAAAGAGCTGTATCAGAATTTCTTTCTGATTTAGAGCAAAAGATGAATCAGAAAGCAGAAAATTTTTTTTTCAACCTTCCAGTCTTGTTTTGGTGGTAGTAATTTTTTCAGTTCTAGTAATTTTGAGTGCTCAGGTCAGGAGGATATGCTACTGGAATTACCATAATTTTTGATTACACATCAAAAGGTTTTGGACAGATTAAGTAGTTTTCAACGCTTACACTTCCATTTCCTATAGTCTAATTCAGTCAATCTACATACACTAGTAGCTTCTGTGTCATTCAGGAAATGGTAAATATTCCAAAATGCAAGGAAATAGAAATTTCTTAGTGGCTCTTCCCTTTCCAGTGAAAATATGATCTTCTTTTGGTAGGACTTTTCCATGTTTCTAGGAGCCATTGGACCTAGACACAGCAAGATCAACCTCTACCCAGATACGCCACTGACAATCCCTTGTGTGGGAGTACATTTTAATCATGAATGGATGGCAGCTGCATAGACCTTGAGACTGTACCTACCGCATCCAAAATCTATGACTGTCTGATTGCCTGGAACTTTCTTTTTTGTAGCACAACTTTGTGCTATTGCTCCCTCATTTGTGAGGAAATGCCAGCATTTGAACATTGGCAAATAAGGCCTCATCCGTACCATGTGTCAAATTCCTTGTATGACCTCTACAGAAATTGGTGGCACTCAGTAATTTGTAGGACAGCTCTACTTAATCTCCCTAAATTTAATAATTTAAATGCCTGGAGACATCACTGAGTATTTTTGTGAGATGAGCTTTCATTTAAAATGTAGAACCTGGGAGAAAAAGCAAATTCTGAAAGAACCTCCTCTAAACCTAAGTATTAGGTTTCCAAAAATATAAACCCTGGAAAATAATCCTTTTAGATCTTATAGGTATTCTTCCATTCTCAAATCTTAATATAAAACCAATGAAAGCTTTGGAACGTTTAGTCCTCTGAACCCATTAAGAGGATCATGATAAGCTTTCTCTCCTCCCACACTCCACTTTATCCTCTGCTAACAATGGTCACAGAAGAGACAAACCGGTAAGGATGCTTGAGGTATTTAGTAGGTGTTTAAATCCTACCTGCTGAAGTGAAACAAATGATTCATTTGCAAAGACCATGAAATGAACTTCCCCATCAGAGAGACCCGTGCCAGAAGTAATCCATAAGTGAAACCCTGTGAACATCTGCTATGTTGTAGTGCTATGTACTTGACTTTTCCATGTTCTGGTGATGAGTCAGTATGTGTTTTTCACTAGAAGTGTTTCCTACCACACTTTCCCTCCAAAGCTTAAGGAGGTCTTCCAGATATCTAAAATTCCACAACCAAAGTAGTGGTAAACTGTAATGTCATCTCCACTCCTGCCTCAAGGTAAATTCACTGAAGTTTAAGGCATTTGGGTCTTAAAAAGGAATGAAACAGGACAGCAGGACTTTCTTCTGTAAAGGAAATACACCTAACAGAGTCCTACGGCTTCTTAGATGACTTGAGCTTCAATTACAGACAATCTAGGCTGACCTCAGGGAGACATAGCCATAAATTTCAACTGAACTTCACCATGGTGCCTGAACATGGGCTAGAAAGTACTCAGCACACCTGGCCAGTAGAAAGCGAGGCAGTTACTTGAATCATATTTTTAGAAGACCAGTTTGAGGATTTCACTCTTCAAAAGCTATGCAGGGAAAGAATTTCAGAACTTGTATTGTAAGAACAAGAACACAGTGCACTCAAAACCTCAGATTTCTTCTAGTTATTTTGTTTGGGCAGAGCCTCCTTTGGGGCAGGAAACATTGTATGCTGAATGGTTGCAACAGGTGATTGAAGCTTTTTTTTCCAGCATTCCATTAGCCTGTGGATTTCCTCAAGTCCATCTGTTCTCTGCTGAACTGTTATTAGATGAGCTGTTGCTGATTCTGGAACATACACCAGGCCCTAGTCCCATGCCATTAACTACTGAGAGATAATTAAGAAATTTTAAAACTGGACAGTGATCATAACAAGTTTCAATCTTACCCCTATGCATTTTAGTTGGAAATATGTGCTTGTATTAAGGAGAGGTAACTAGCACATGTGTAGAGTGTCATCATACAAAATGAACAGATTTTTACCAGAAGAATTTATCAAAAGTATTTGAACATCTTGTAAATGAGAAATACCTAACTTATGGAAACAGACTCAACTTCACAGTAAAACCTAGAATTTTATACCACGGTTCCACTTGCACCAGTTGTAAGACTCTGAAAAGCAAGTTTTTGTCACGAAAATGGTAATTAAATATTAGTTTCGGTTGTACTATTAGACATCCGCCTAAGACAATAAAGAATATGAAATGAAGAGCATTAGGCTTTTCTTATAGGATATGCTGTGCTTTAAAACTTATTTTATTGATCCTAAAGTTACAAGATCAATTACTGACATTTTCTTGAGGATCAATCTTGGATTAAATGGCAAAATGAAGAAAAGGTTTTCATATGTACTATATCCAAAAGCAGAAACAGATTGCCATTCTCATGTGAACATTCAGAAACCTTTTCTGATTATTAAACAGTATGATTGAAATATATCTGAGTTATACCAGCCGCTATAGCGCTTTTTGGTGAACCAAAGAAGTCCTACAGTGAAACCAAACTTTGAGCAAAATCTGTACTACTTTAATACAGTTTCCCCTCTAACACATTTTTTTCCCTGTTTTTAGATTCATATATATTCTGTCAATTACAATGCGAAGTATAAGTAAGATTTAAGCAAGGATGTTGGAGTGTGAAAATAATTCATGTGAATTGCTAATAGGCTGGTGGGAATAAATTTTTCCACATGAAGGCAAATCCTGTCTCATCAAAGACAGCAGACTTGATTTTCCACCTTGACTAGCCACTATTACCTGCAGAAGGGACACAAAAGCTGAGAGCAGTCTCCTACTAAATCAGTTCTTTACTGTGACCAAAACAGTAGTATTTAGCCTATTCCTCCCTCCCTTTGAACAGATGTGAGTAAAGCTAGAAGCAAATTAAAACAACAAGCCACAGCGCAAAAAGCAGTCTTGTCATTACTTCAGGTAGGCAAAACGGAGATTTGATGGCACATACATGTTTCCCTTCCATTCTCCCTGGTTTTGCTACTTAAGGCAGAAGCCTTGCAGTAATCACCCTTCAGTGACATGAATTGATCAGGTTTGCATTCACCTTGACAATCCTGTGATGGAGAATGGGAAATAAAGGGACAGTATGAGTCCTCTCAGGTAACCTAAGCTCTAATGCTTCCCACACCAGCCTATTTTCAATTTTGGCACAGTATAGTTTATACACTCTAACATTATTGCTCAGAAGATAGAATGATGATTCAGGTTTACTAAAAACAGCTTCACAATACAGCAATCATGCCTGTGAAGCTTCATCTCATATCCTGTATTTATAAGTTTCTTCTCACTGAGAAATAAATTTGTGTGGTGTTTCATGTTTTATCAGAAAAGTTAGTCACCAGATACCTGAAACACTGATATACCATCTTTAATAAAACATGGCTTGTTTGGTCAATTTGCCTGCCAATTTCTTTTCCTGCTTTTAAAAACACATATAATACCATAGGTGACCTCCCTTAATACTGCTATCCATACAAATCACAAATAACTGAGAAATAATATGCCACTGCTGTATCCTGTCATGCCAGAAGATCAAGATTACTTTGAAGATTATTTAGAGTAGGTGTTACATATCGCTTGTGCCCAGATCCACTGAAGTCAATGAAACAACGCCTACTGGCTTCTGTGGGAGTCTGACTTGGACATTATTCTGGCAATCTGTCCACCACTAAATTAAACTATTCCAGGGGATAAAAGCCCAAATGAAGAAAAGTAGAAATTTGGGAACTAAAACTGAGCCGCAAATAAATATTCTAATTCAATGGAATCCTGAAAAGACTTAAATAAAACACAAACACACTTTCACAGGCATGTACACACACATACATACAAAAAAAAGTTATGACTTTAACAATCTTAAAAATCCATAGTCTAGAATTGTTTACATTTAAACAATTGAGTATAATAGGTAGCTTTCTTGACTTTCCATTTATTTCCCTGAGCACTGATCTTTGGAACATCTGGAGTTTCAGAATTGTCTAGTTCATAATTCCTAAAATAATTATCTTAAGTAAAATGCTGTCTTTTTATGACAAAAAATCAATTCCTTAAGTAAAACTAGGATACAACTTCCATGAACTACAATGTGTGTAGCCAATTTTTAAAAAACCAACAACTATTATTACTCATCTGCATCTGTATTTAGGCACCTAGCTGGCTCGTCTGTTTTTCAAAATCACTCTGCAGTCTAGCAGTTCCCATTTAATTCAGTATCAGGTACTATGCTGTCTCATAAACTCATTCAATTGGAGAGCTACATAAGAATTTAGCCTTCCTGCTTACTCATTTTGCAAAATCCCGTTTGTATGAGCAATGAAGTATGCTATGAAATTGCATACTGCCTAAATCAATATTATAGGCAAAGATTACAGGACTTCTCACTTTCCCATAAGGGGTTAAGAAGGTGCATCTGCAGAGAGGCAGCATAAAACCAATATTCGGTGCTAAAACGGGACTTAGCTAGGGCATATGTTTTAGACTGGCATTCCACACCAGGAAATCTGCTGGCCAAAAGGAGCTCTATTTTAAATTTCTGCTATTTAGAACTACTTGACAAATTGGCAACTGCTGCTTTTCACCCTCTTCTCTAGATTAGAGCTTTAATTGTGAGCTTCACAGACATCAGTTTGCAACTTTAAGACTTTTCAGGCATTCTGCATTTTAGATTATACGAAGTGTGCAAGTCAAAACATTTTAGAAAACAACAGTGCAGAGATATTTGAATTTTTTAGAATCAAATCTCTCTCTCCAGTTCTAAGGCTGCAAATTACGTCAGCCTCTCTGCAGCTAAAAAGTTCAAAATAATTTTCCATGAACCACAGAAATAGACTCTAACTTTGCATTCTCTTAACTCTCTCTCCGTTCTGTCTCCCCTCCTCTTCCACCTTCTCCCCACTCCCCCAACCCCTGGGTAGCTGATACACTGATGTTATGCAGCAGGCTCCAAGCACAGGATTAACAAAAAGGTTATTTTGTAATACTTGGTTTCAATATGCCTTAACTGGAGGAGGGGGTATCGAACCAAAGGCAACCAGGAGAGTTGCTCTTCGGTTCTTTGTGCAACATGAAATCTAGTCTTTGTCTGTTCTCAAATGATGTAATAAAATATGCCGCATCTGATTCCCTTTAACTAGCACTTTTTAAATACTATCTGGTACTGGCATTCACAGCAGAATCCAAAAGGAGAATTTAGCACTTTTTCTCTTTGCAGGAACCCTTTTTAATACCTCAAAGTCCACAAAGAGTTAACAGCATTAGATCCCATCACTTCCCCCCTCCCCCTTTTCAGAAATTAGACTGGCCTTTCTTTAAATAAACAAACAAAACAAAACAAACAAAAATCCTTGCTTTAAAATAGGAGTATAAATACTGTTTTGAAAACACATTTGGAAGATGTCTTCCAGGATGGTTTATATATATATATTTTATCCTTTAAAACTGTGACTACTGCACCAGTTAAGGCTGTTTACAATATATATATTTTTCAAATAAAACTTTTAATATTCAAGCTTACCAGATTGATGAATTGTAACAGGTAAAATGGAACTCTTTACAAGGTAAACCATGTAGTTGTACAAAATAGAATTATACCCTTCACCTGTGCAAAACAAAAAGAAATCCTGCCTTGCATTAAAAACACAGAACCTGTTTACAAAAAGGAATGTGTACTACATTTGGACTTCCTTTTTAACTGCCATATCCTAGCAACATCTCAGTTATTTTAGTAAAGGAACTAATCATCAATTTTAAACTGCAGTGAATTTACCAAACATTTTCACTATAGACTTCCGAAAGCTTTTACAGTAAGAAGTTATCAACAAAAGCAGGCACGTTAGTGTACAAAAACGTTGTTGATTTTTTTCCTGTTTCTTTGTCAAAGTGCAGGTTTTTTTCTCAATGTGCATCTTACAAGACCAACGAATGTTTTAACTCACTAAATCTTAAAACAGAACTCAATTCTCCCAAGGAGTAGTGTAAACGTTAAAGATCCCCAATACACCTCTAGTAAACGTGACACAAATGTCTCTGCGTTGTTTAGAAATTTAGCTCTTTTGAGAGGTAAAGAAGCTTCATGACACTTTTTCCTTACACTGGCTGGTTATCATAAATGGGTAACTCTGGACTGCTAAAGCTGGAGACTGATGAATCACTTGAAGGGAATTAAACTTGGCTACAGAGGAGGAGAGGCGACGGGAGGAACCAACCCTTAGGCGCTTCTTGCGCAGCCTTCGGAAAATTCAGCCGCCGGCGGACGAAGGGTCGGTGTGGGGGAGGGAAGGGGGGGAGGAAGGGGAGAGCAGGGACGGAGGGAGGAGAAGCTTCCGCAGAGCCAGAGGCACGGCGGCACGCCGCCCGTGTCCCGCTGCGCCCGCGGCGGCGGGCCCATCCCGTCGGTGGTGCGAGAAGTGTCCCCGAGCCCCGCGGCTGCGAAGCGCTGGCGGGCCCGCTCCCGGCTGTCACGGCGACCCGGGGGCCGGGCGGGGAGCCGGGCGTCCCGGCGGCGGTCGCGCTAAGTGCCGTGTGGGCAGGGCTCCCCGGGGTAGATCTCCTCGTAGGCGGGGGGCTGCTCGCTGGGCAGAGGGTAGCAGTAGGGGTAGGAGGCGTTGAGCTCGGGGTCCATGGGCGAGTAGCCGGGCAGCTCGACGGAGGGATGTCCGCCGCAGTGCACCTCCACGCCGGCCTCGTCGAAGACGTGGAAGACGCCCACGTTGATGTAGGAGACGGCCTGGAAGGGGCAATCTCCGGGGCTGATCTCGGGCTCGCCGCCGGAGAAGAGCGAGCCCTGGCTGTGGCGCGGCGCCCGCCGCCCGCCGCCGCCGCCCCTCCGCCGCCGCCGCCGCCCGCCCGCCGCCGCCGCCGCCGGGGCCGCTCGCCGCCGCCGCCGCCTCCGTCCGCGCTGCTGCGCGGCCTTGTAGTTCTTGACAAGAAGCAGGTTGAGCAGGCCCAGGAGGCACTCCAGCGCGTTGAAAACGGTGGAGAGCACCAAGCCTTGCTGGTAGTCCCGCAGCTTCTGGCAGCGGAGCGCCGCGGCTGTGCCGTCGGGGGCCGCGGGTCCGCTCCGCGGGCGGGCCGCACCGCCGGGCTGCAGCAGGCAATAGTGCGAGTACTTCCTCTCCACCAGCGACACGGTGTCGCCGTCGATGACGGCGCCGGCGAAGGCGCTCAGCACGCCCAGCATGAACACCAGCACCCCCAGAAGCAGGAAGTTCTGCCGCCCCCCGGGCGACGCCTTCTCCACCGGCCCCGACGGCGCGGCCGCCGCCTCCGCCCCGCCGGGGCCGCCGCTCGCCGGGTCCGGGTCCCCGGCCGGGGCCAAAGCAGAGGCCGGTGCTGGGGCCGGTGCCGGTGCCGGAGCCGGCGCCACGGGCGCCTCGTCGGGCGGGCGACAGCAGAGCAGCGCAGCGGCGAGCAGCGAGAGGCCGGCGGCCAGCAGCAGCCCCGAGTAGAAGGCGCCGGCGGCGGTGCCCAGGCGGAAGGGCTCGCCCTTGAGCTCGGAGCCCAGCGAGAAGCACTTGAGGCCCACGGCGGCGGCGCTGAGGGCGCAGGCGAGCAGGAGGCAGCTGGAGAGCGCGGCGCAGGCTCCCCGCACGCTCCACTTCATCCTCCGCGCCGCCGCCGCCGCCGCCGCCCCGCCGTCCGCCTCATCCTCCTCCCGCGGCCCCCCCCGGCCCCGCGGCGGCGGCGGCGCGGCGCGGCGCGGCCATGCGAGCGCGGCGCTCCCCGACGGGGCGGCTGCGCTCCGCTCCGCTCCGCACGGCAGGCAGCTGCCGGCCGCAGTGAGCCGGGCGCGGCGAGCGCGCAACGCTCCCCCCACCGCCTCCCGGTCGCCGCCGCCTCCTCGTCCCCGCCCGCCCTCTCTTATCGCGGCGGCTGCGGGGAGGCGATTAATTATGGATGGGAGCCGCGGCAGGCGGGGGGACGGAGGGGGCGGCCCACCGGGCCGTCGCGGGTGGCAGGGGCAGAGTGCGACCCCCGCCGAGGCCGGGGGCGGCGGAGCTGCCCAGCCCGCCCTCCCACCCGCGTGGTGCGGGGGGGTCGCACGTCGCCCTCCGAGCGGCCCCGCAGAGCGGAGCGCGGCTCGGGACGTGCAGCTCGGGAAGGGGGTGGCGGGGGTTTGAACACCCCCGCGGGTTCTGTTGCCGGGGGCCGGCGTTTATCTCTGTGTTCCTGCCTTCTCTGCCTCTCTTAATTTTTATTTATTTATTTATTTATTTATTTGTTAGCTCTTGCGCTCGCCAGGAGGCCGGCGAACCGCCGTGCATCGCTGTGACCGCGTTGCGGTGTCGGCGGCTCTGATACGGCGAGCGAGCGAGCGGACCGAGCCCCCCGCACCGCGCCGCCCGGCGCAGGTCTTCCGTGCCCGCGGGGGCGGCGGTGCCCAGCAGCCCTCTTTGTTCCGTGCAGCGCCGGTGAACCCTTGTGGGATTGCACCCCGTGGGCGGCGGGGCTCGAGGGACGAATGGCCACGGCGGCACCCTCGGGACGCCACGTCCGGCAGCGCCTGCAGCGCCGGGGCTGGGAGCCGGTTTGGGGGTGGTGCCGTCACTTGCCCCGGTAGAGGTTGGCCCGGCGACCTCTCGGGGAGCACCTGCAGTGGCCTTGTGAAGGAGAGGTTGGAACCTCAGCCTCGGAGTGGGCAAGTCTGGCAAGGCGTTCTTGAGGAAGGCTCTTCCTCGCCAGTCCTTTTTTCTTCCGGGAAGCTGTAGCCTTTCAGCTCCCCCATTTTCCCTGTCTGCCGTGCGCACGCCAGCCTTGCTGGGTATTTTTAGCCGGCGCCGCTGATTAGCATTCAGGGGAGCAAGTGAGAGAGAGAAAGCGGTTTTCCAAATCGTTTTCTCTTCCAGCAGCTCAAGTGCACCTGTTGGTGGCAGGAGGGGTGTGTGCGGTGTTATCCGGTGTTTAGCTTTCTGCAGAGATGCGACCTTGCTCCCTCTGTCCCGTCGGGGTAGGGCCTGTTGACACCTTCCTGAGGAGAAACAGCACCCAGCTGTAATCTCAGGCAGATGGGCACAGGTCTTCTTTGCAGCAGCTGCTCCTCCCCGAGAGAGGTTTCTGGGCCCTGCATGGGGCAGTGGTTGTCCTAGGAACACTTGGTGTGCTCCTGCCTGGAGCCCAGCTCTCTAGGGTTGCACCATCCAGAGGTATCATTGCCTCAGTATCAAACAGTACCAAAGGGATGTGCCATCCTGCCCCATAAGGACCACACAGACAAGGAAATTTTTCCCTTTTGCTCCCTTTTGCTCTCTCCCTCCTTTTCACAAAGGGCCCATGGAGTGCTGAGTATGTGAGAAAACACAAACGTCCTGACCAGCCTTCTTGTGTCCCTTGAGAAAGGGGTGGCTGGGTATGTCATCCCCAGTCATCCTCAAGTCTTCCTCTTCCCAGCCTGTCCCTTAATCTGAGGACTGAGTATGCTGGCCTGGTGATCTGTGGCCTGTGAAGATTTTGTTATAGGATCTGTGACTTCGGCTTTGCTTTTGGTGAGTGCATGGACTGCTGGGGAAGATCTCCAGGTGTCTGGAAAAGAACTCACTCCGTCACTCTTAAAAAGTGAATGCATAGAGGACACGTGGGATTTTATAAAATAATAGCATGCACCTTCTGAGATTTCTGTTGAGCATCAAAATATTGCTTCAGAAAGCCCATGTAAATTCTCAATCCAGCTGTTAATCCAGAGGACCCTCGTAGAAACACTGTGTGGAGGTTGAGGAGATGTAGTTAGTGGGAAGTAAACACTTAAAGAACTAATTACATGTAGAGTGGACAAAGTGCCTTGCTCCCTGACATAGCATAAATTTATGTGTGAGGGAAATGTGTGGTTTGTATAACTTGATTGTCGAGACCTTAAAAAATGAACAATTTCTTGTGAATGGTGAGAACAGTAATTTAACACTAAGCAAGAAAAAAAAAAAAAGAAGAAGAAGAAAGCAAACTGTCAATTGGTGGCAAATTGTTCCTTTTCTGTACAAAGCATTTCTTGATGTTTCTTTCCTTCCTTTTTTGGCAACTGTCAAAATTGGCCAGCAAGGCTTCTCCAGCATAGTTCCTCAGGTGTTCCTACAACTGTTTCAGGTGTTTTGTCTTCCTTGTCTTGAATGTCATCTTCTAAAGAAAGGACATTTTCTTCCCTGTGTTTGTGATAGGAGACAGATCGTTGATTGCATCCCACAAAGCTGTGCGTTGTAAGAGGCCAGGCTAACACACAAAGTTAATCGTGTAATTAATAATTCTGCTGTTCCTTTTTATTCCTCCTATGGAGCAGCTTGATACTGTTAACCTTTTTCAGATCTTACCTGCTTCTCCCCAAAACGCCTCTTTGTCTTCCAAGCACTATGTTCAACATGCAAAGCCAGAAGTTTCACTGGCAACTTGTTTCACCACATGTTATTTATTATTCATAAACTTCCTGTGTTTCACTGCCACTCCGAATTAGCCCAGTTTTTCACCAGGTTATTTACAGCTTTGCACTGTGGCACATTTTCAGTAACAGGATACTTTTTAAACACACACATACACATAGACACACACACACACACACACGCACACACACACACACACACACACATACACATACACATACCCACAGAGTATGGTCATTAGCATATCCTGCACATTGAAGATCAGCTTCTTTGGATAACAAGTCTAAAAACATTGTAATGATGTTGTTACATTAACAATGATAGACCCAAGACTTTATAAAACATTTATATACCTATACTGAATGAATTGTTGATGACTGAATTGCCATTACTCTAAAAAAAAGGACTACCTACCATTGCAAATAAAGGTCACTGAAGAGTTCTCTGGACCCCAAAGGGTAATGCTGATTGCCTCAGTCCTAGCTAGTGGCCCCTTCTGGTATGGTTAGGATGCCCATTTGCATGTTCAGAGCTGATCTATGTGTGTCTAATTCCTCAGCCAGATCTGCCTGCTGCAAAAAAAGAGTATCTGTGTGCAACAAAAGATGGGAGAACTGCAAGCCACTTGTCCACATTGGTCTGTCACCTAAATTAGTCACTGCAGGTAGTTTTGAGTCTCTGGCAGCTGTTTTATCACTAAGCTTTATTAGTCATGTTTTCTTTTCCAAAATTTATAAGTTGTTTTCAAGAGTTATTCTGCTGGGCTTTTGAGCAAGTGTATAAGGTTTTGTAGGACAACACCAGCCTGGAACATATGTTCCCAACAGTCTCCTCACAATCATAGTCCAGGTTTTCTGCGTGTTGCAGTGGTAGTAATTTATGGCTGGTTCCTGTCTCCAAAGAGGACTAGGAGATCTTTTTTTCAAAGTTTTGTTTGGCTCACAGGGGAGCTGAGGGAGCTCTGCTTGCTGGGTTGGGTGCCTTGTTGGGAGTGGGCACTGCCATGACCTGCAGTGTGGGCTTGCTTTGCTTACAGTGCACAGAACTGGATGTTTTCAGTAATGTGCAGATCAGCCTCTTAACATTTTTGGTGACTCAGTGGCACAAAGGACAACACAGCTATCAATTATTTGCACTCTAGGCTTGAAGCTAATATGCGTGCTTGTAAAATAGATGGAGATCTTCAGCTTATGCCACCAAAGTGCAAAGCATTGCATTATTTTATTGTCTGCCTCTTCTCCCACACTGTGTTTATGGTAAGATATATGTGTTGTTATTTCTGTGCCAGTTTGATAAATGGTTGTCATAGCTTTGACTATTCAGTCATGATGACTGTGTAACCTACCATAACTTATTCTGTTTCCTACTACTTCTTATTTTTATTTTTTTTTCCTGTTTCCATAGGGGACATTATGGACTGTAAAATCTCCTTGCAAAAATTGCTGTACATGTAGTTAATAAGAATACATTAGAAATTAGAAATTTGAAAATCTGCAGGTGAAACCCATTGTATTTCTTTCTGGTTCTTCTTCTTTCCCATTTACAAGGTCCACAAGTGTATTTCTGTGTGCTTGAGGCCTGCTGTTCTCTAATTTTCACAGTATTTTGTGGGAAAGACTCATCTCTGCAGGGAATTTATGGAGAACACATGCTGGAAAAGGACCTACATAAGGCTACAAGTCTGGACCTAACTGGTTGCTGGGCACTGATGAAAAAACATCTGCAAATGCTGCTTCAATGGGTGGCATTTCAAATAGGAAACAGAGAGGCTGGGAAGAAAATATAGGAATTTAAAACAGAGAAAGTAAAGCCTGTGCTAGAAGCTGAGTAGCTAGGAGTTTTGGAATATAGGAAGAAAGGTTTGAGAAGATAGGGTTATAAGAGCAACAAGGTGGTTTGCACTCTACGATCATGCTGTAAATTAGGTTGGAAGGGACCGTAAGAGGTGTCTAGTCAGACCTGCTCAAAGCAGGCACAACTCTGGGTTGCTTGGGGCTATTTGATACATGACTTAAGCAAGGGCTTCTTTACTTATATCACAAAATTGTTAAATTATAGCAAAATTTTGGACAAATAATAGTTTCCTAACTGCTGTTCTAATGGTGGGACCTGGGTGGTATTTTATTGTGTAGGTTCTAGGAAGCTTTTAAGTTGATCATAAAAGATTGTTTAACACTTTGCCAGCCAAAAGGTGTCTCAAAGCCCTTCTCTTTGGGCTCTCAGACTATTTTGAAGTGTGTTTTTTGTTTAGTCTTTCAGTTCAGTCTGCATATTTGATATATTCCCGTATCTTTCAAATCAGTGCTGTACAATGGCTTAAGACTGACACATCTCTTAGCTTCTAGTTAGGCGTTAAGCACAGGACCTGAACAGCAATCATCCATCTGTGTTTTGTCTTCTGCTGAACAGTGAGTGTGCTGAATAAAGATATTAAGAAGTTTGAAAGGTCTGTATGGTTTTGTGGCTTAACCCCAGCCAGCAACCAAGCACCACACTGTCTCACTCCACCACCATCAGGACTGGAGAGAGAACTGGAAGGACAAAAGGTTGAAAACTTGTGGGTTGATATAGAGATGGTTTAATGGGGCAAGGAAAGAAAAATAAGGAATTAATTCACCACTTCCCAAGGCAGGCAAGTGTTAAGCCATCTCTTGGGTAACGGGACCCCATCACACTTGACGGTGACTTGGGAAGACAAACACCATCACTCCAAATGTCTCCCACTCTTTCCTCCTTCTTTCCCCCACTCTGAATTTTGAGCATTCTGTAAAATGGTCTGAAATATCCCTTTGGTAAGTTTGGGCGACCTGTCCTAACTGAGTCACCTCCCAGACACCCTCACCTTCCTCTCCAGCTTGGCAGTATGAAAAGCAGAAAAGGCCTTGGTTCTGTGTAAGCCCTGCTCAGCAATAACAAAAACATCTCAGTATTATCAACCCTGTGTTTAGGACAAATCTGAAACACAGCCTCATATTTGACACTGTGATAAAAATTAACCCTATCCAAGTCAAAATCAGCACAGCAGGGTTTATTCCAGGTTTAGGGGAAGGGACCTAGTTTCCTAATTTGGGAGAAAAGGGTTAATTAGCTTTGTGTCCTGTAATTTGACCCTGTACTCTCATGTCTGTTGGGACAATGAACCTGTTTGCATCTGAGGGGGGGAAAGGATTGTGTGTGCACAGGGTGAGTTGAGATGGATCAGATGCTGTTCTTGGTCAAGAAGGTGTCTTGTCAGCCTCACCTGCCCAGGTCCAAAATTTAGGTACTGGACTTGACACAAGGATCCTGAGAACTTTCTGCTGATGCTATTTTGTCTTAGAGGAGACTCTCCTCAGGAGATGCCATACTTCTGAATTTCTGTGCACCTAAATTGTATTTCATTCAATGACTGGTTTATATCAGGGGCATAACTTGCTCTTGAAGGAGGGACTAGATGTCAACTTCTAGTGAGTGTTCTACTAAACTTCGTTGCTTGTTAGGGTGTTTCTATGTTAGTATAAAACCCCTTGAACTTCCTACAGAAAGAAATTTCAAGGCAGGAGTAGTGGGGGAGAGAAGGTCCCCACTCCAGCAAGAGTTGTGATACTGGGAAAGTGTACATTAGGATCTTCTTCAATCAGAATAATGGGGAAATAATTCGCCTGCCTGGGGCTGCCTCTTTAAGCAGAAGTCATGTTCTAGGAAGGTGTAGCTCACTTGCATCATGATTTCTTCCTTTGGCTTTATGTTGGGACAAGGAATTATCTGGTTGGTTCTTGAATGAAAAGAGCATGGCGAATCTACCATCATGTAGATCTACACAGATCCATAACCTGGGAAGTACCTCCCTGCTGCTTGAGGGCTCAGTGTGGCTGTTGCCTGAGTGATGCCTACATATTTTTGCTTTTGTGGTTGAGCTGTGGTCTCTGCTGTGGCTTGGTAACAAAACTGCTGTCCTAGCTGCCTGTCACAGCTTGTTTCTCCCAGAGATCTGTCTCTATCTCAGCTGCTTGCCTGGTCTTTCCCTAGCTTAGGGAAACCTAGGGGAAGCAAGTGATCTCCATCAAAGTGATCCTATCAAATTTAGTTTTCCATGCCAGTTGAGAACAACTTGTGGGTTGGTGAGCAGTGGGCAGTGAAGCTAGTACAACTGAAGGAGCAGCAGTCGGGGAGCAGCAGGCACACTGTCCTTTTTGCCCATAGCAGCAGCTGCTGGGGGGGAGTTGACTCTCCATGGACACAGGGTAGCACTGGACTTTTCTTGATTCCCAAGGACATTGGTAGACTGCTTTTAAAGGGCTGGTAAGGGGAAGCATTTGTCAGGGGACATTAACTCACTGTATTGAATTCTGCAGCACCACTGGAAATATTTTAAGGTTAAAAAAGGGTGGAAATTGTTGGCAAATGCTGAGATACAAGGGACTTCATAAGACAGTGCATAAGGCTGCCGGTCTTGCAGATATCATGTCCCTGTCATGGCACCCATGAACAACTCCCACTTTTCTCTAGAATTCTTTGCCTGCCTGTTGGAAGACTGTGCTGAGCCTGACAGCTCTGGTGATTAGAAACTGCCTGTCTCAGTGCTAAGTATATTTTATGGTCAGCTTGCACACATTTGTTCTGTGCCAACATTGTCCTTTAACTTAAATGGCTCTTCTCCTTCTCTGATGTTTACTCTCTGGATGTATTTATAGACAGCAAACATACTCCCTCTGAGATTTCATTTTGCTAAACAGGCCAGATCTTTTTTCTTATTCTTTTTTCCCCCCCCTTTGTATTAAAAACTCTTTATACTTTGCAGTTTGACTTCATCCCTAAGCACATAAACAGGACAGTATGCTATACCTTTCATGGTCTTACCAAGGCCTTGAATGAAGGTATTACAACTTCCTCATCTCTAGTGGAATGTCCTTGCCCAATTATCTTAGAATTTTGATTGCTTTTTTATCCAGGTCTTTCCCAAAGGAGGCTATACTTGTACTCAGTGCATCTCATTCTTTGTCCTCCACCCAGCTGTGGGGTTGCCAGTTGGGGGCATTGATGACCTTTCCTCTTATTTGATTTTTCCCCCCGCATTTCTGTTAGTACCTTAAGGTAATTCAACTTTTTCCTTTCTGATATTTTGAACTCTCTCTCTGTTGAAAACACTGCTGTGCCTCCTGCTACTCAAAGAACCTTGTTTTTTTTCCTCAGATGACAGATACTTTTTCCCAAGATCCCTTTGTTATGTAAATCTGCCCCTCTCTGGTTTGGAGGTTGGTTTCCAGTTCTGTTATAATTTTCTGTCTATTCTGTATTGTTTGTTCCCTCATAGAGCCTCTCTTTGCCCTCCTTTCTCCTGTTAGGCTTGCTGCTCCTTTTTTCTTGACCATCACATCTCCTTCTGCTTAATTCTCCTTTTCATTATCTGGGTGCAAGCAGTACCTCACCTCTAATGGGAGTACCTCATTCCTCTAGAGGAAGTCTTTCTTTGCTGTATGTTTTCTGCTCTGTGTATTGACCAGAGCTAAAGATCTATGCTGTCCTATATGTCTTCAGTCATATTCTCCTTTTCTTTTCCTCTTTTCCTCTGTCTTATGTCATGGCTACATATTCCTATTTGAATTTGAGGTGTGTTTGTCAGGAATTCTTTTTCACACTCAGGAATGCTGTAAAGGATGGTTGGCATGCCTAATCTTCTCATCTGCTGTTGATGTCTACAAATTTTTAAGGTCTTCCCATAACTGCCATGATTTCAGACTTTTACTTCTTGCCTTCATTTTCAAAAGCATGAAAGAACCTACCACTGCACTTAGAACTTAATTTCTGTTGCTGGATCCCTTCATTCCTGCCTATTGACACTTTAAATTCCTCACTCAGTTGTCAAGGTAATTTTTTCTTCAGTTGCTATGTCAGAGAATTACATTTCTTTCCCTAGATCTGACCCTACTGCCTTCATTGTGGGTCTGTGTTATAAGTGAGTAATCTTTTCCATCATTTGGTAGGTAGTGGTCTTCTCTGATGGCAAAAAACTTTGGACAAAGCTGTAGGTTTCAAAGCTGAAGTGCTGCACAGGTAATTCTTTTTCCTTGTCTAGAAAAAATCCAGCTGAAGCCTAGGAGCTGACAGCCAGGGAAAACTGATTGATATGAATCCATCATGTACTCCAACTTTGCTTTGGAGGAGAAAGAATGGTTTTAGGTGCATGAAACCCATTTCCTATAGGAATCAGAGTGAGTGAACACTTAAATATAGGAGATGTCAATACTACAATGCCATGGGCCTCTGTAAGGGTGTCTGAAGTATCTTCTGGCCCTTACCATCTTCCCTGGGGACATGTTGAACTTATCTGTCTTGGTCAAGCTCTCAAGGCACAGCAAGGTGGGATGAAAATCCTGCAAGGACTCAACTACCTGCAGCTCTTTACTGAGGATGTGGTGTGATTCCCCTTTCCCCTCATAAGGGTCTTGCTAAATCAGAAGCCTCTGCTGTATCCCACCATTACCATTTTGTAAAACAATTCTTCTGGTGATGGGTTTGATTGTTACTTTTTCCCTTCTCTGAAGCTCATCCCAACAACTCTGAACCTGCTTCCTTGGCAGTCCCAGTCCAAGTGGCTGTGCTCACATACATGATGCAGGACATCAGGCAGTGGTTTTGTGAGACATTTGGACCCAACCATTAGGTCATCAGTTGCATCTCCTTTGGTGAGCTAGAGCAGGAGCAACTTGCTGACAGAGACAGGATAGTGTTTCTTGGCATCTTTGTCCACATGATCTGGCAGTGACATTTTGTGTTAGCCCATGGGGACTGCGGATCCCAGAGTGCCCTCTGTGCTGAGGGTTTGTGCCTGCAGGCACAGCTGGGTGCTCAGGCCCATGTGCTCTCCATGGGGTAGGGCTGGAAGGAGGAAGATGGTGGGTTTCTTTCAGCAAGTGAGTGTGGGGAGAGAAGGGAGTCCAGGGCAGCCCCTCACAGATACTGCCAGAAGAATGGTGTGAGCAGTTGCTGCTCTTCAGCAGTTGGCACTCTCTGCTTTTGCTTTTGAGCATATCTATTATGTTTTTTCTTTAAAACTTCATCACAGTGTTCCCTGTTATGTGTGCTGTTTGTAGTTATTAAACATACTCGTTTTGAGATAACTCTCTGCAATATGTTACATACATAATTAGGTATAATTAACTTCAATTAACCATATTAAGCTGTGCAACACTTCTCCTGCTGTATTTTGAAGCTGGCTTATGACTAACAAATCCACATTTGCAGGTTCAGGTTATACAAACTCATCCATATTCCAGGTGTTCACTTTTTCCTTTCAGTACTATGCCTTTGAATCCAATAATTTGGTGTTTGGTTGCCTGCATAATTTACTTACAGCTTGTGGGATTCTGAGTGCAGCAGGATCCTCATAGTGCATCACTGGTGCTTTTCACATGATGCTTCTGGGAGCTGCTGATCATGACAGCATCTCAGTGCCTATTTTACAACCCCTTACTTTGCCAAAGCTGGTTAGGTGAGTATGTGCTATGTTTGACAAAGGCCTAAGTGCCACACATGGTGAACAAGTCTTCACCTTTCTGATTTAACCACTGAGCCAAAATTTTGGCTTTTATCCTTTTTGAAGTCTGCCTCTCCCTATTTTTCCTTTTAGTATTAATTTTGTTGCTTTTGTTGCTCTTGTTGGAAAGTGCTCTGAAGTGTCATGCATTTAGAAGATATAAAGAACAATTGATTGATTTAAAGACAAATGCAGTTTGGCAATAAGAGCAAGATGCAGTTTATGGGTGAGGAGCATACTGTGGCATCTTGTGGCACTCTCTGGTGCCCAGGATTCTGCACCTCCCATAAAGTAAAATTGGTGTCTTTCTTTGCAGCTCAGCCCATCATTTGACAATGGCTCTTGGTGCCCTAGATGCTGGCTGACACATTTCTTAGCATTCTGCCTCCTAAAGGACAGCTGGAAACAGTGAGACCACTAGTGTATGTTGCGAGGTCTGCCCTGTGTCCTGTTGATGAAAAACAGGGCATACACACACAGTAGGTGCCAGACATGCTGACATTGGCAGAAAGAGGTCTCTCCGTTGGCCTCCATGCAAAATGGTTTCTTGACATCTACGAAACAGTTCATCACTACCCCATTTTTTAAAGCTGCATGGCTGTTAATTTGCTTCAGGTTATAATCAAGCTGTCACTTATTTTAATGGGCCTTGGATCAGAGAGGTCTGAGGTGTTTTTTTATGGTTTCCATTACAGTGTTAATTAACTTAGCATGCAGATTTAGCTATGAAACTCAGAGATTTCATTTAGTTTTTGTAATTTAATTGTGGAAACATGGCAGTAAATGCAGATGAGAAGTTATGTGCAATTAATATTGACCCAGGACAACTCAAATGTCAGACACTTTTCTCTGAAGACTCACTAGGAAGTCCAGTGTGTTAAATACTGATTTTGTAGCGTGGGGTTTTCAAATAACCTTGGTTCTGGCCTATTCTTCTTGAAGCTGTATCCTTTCTAAAGTCAGGACTGTGTGAAACCTTGATGTCTGCAAGTGCAGTGCCAACACAGAAAGCCAGAAAATCCTGCCGCTTGGCAATGTTAGTAGCAGTGTTACCTCCTGCAACTTTTAATCAAAAACGCTGAACTACAAACGGAATTAGCCTCTGTGTGGGTGTATGAGGGCAGTCAGGAGATTGTTTTGTTTTCATAGATTTTAAAGGTATTTAATTTAGAGTTGTTGATAAACAGCTCATGGAAGGTTTGGGGAATGAAATGATTTTATCACAGCATTTGGTATACCTGGCCTGAACAGGTCCATGCAATGTTGGGAAGAGGGGTCCATTTCCATGCTGACCTTGTCCTTAGCATGGCTTGGAGTCTGAAAGGTAGACTGAATGCCAGAAGGTGTGCTGATACTAGTCTGTTGACATCTCCCTCTGGAGAAATGGCTCGAAGACGCACTGGGATCTGTACTGTAAGTGGCATAAACTACCATGTTGAAGAAATGAATAACCTATTGTCATATCTACTGGCAAGATTAATAGTCACTGGTTTGAGGTGAAACTTGCAATCTGTTTGGATACTTTCCTAGGGAACATGTGGCTTGACAATGTATAGAAATGATGTTATTAAAATTGTCCAATAACAGACTGGCAAGTATCTACTATAGGTCATTCATGTAGAGCTGTTCCTGCTGAGGTGCCTCCTTAACCTGATTTCCTGAGAGGCTGACACACTGCTGTACTTTTTGGTTATATTTGATATTTCAAGGGATGAGAAGTCTCTGCTATGGGCCTGATGTAGATGAAAGACGACTGCTCTTGACCATGGGTGTCCTCAGGCCTCTGGGATGGTTCATCCCCTAGGAACCTTCAAGAGGTGCTTATTATAGCACCCTCTGGAAACAGTGAGGGATGGCACAAGATTTTGCCTCTGGTGCAGCACTTATATATGAATTTTAAAAATATGAATCCTCCCTACCCATTCATTTCATCTGCTATACAACTCAACCTTGGGGGACAGGGAACTGAAGGGCAGCAAAAGTCTATACCTGAGAAATTGTTAGATGTCAGAACAGGGATCCGACAAGGTACATTGCATTTTCACTGCCTCACCCCTTTCCCCATCTTATATGGGCTTTCAGAAAAGATGGGGAAAAAAATTGCAGTCCCTTCCCACTTCCTGCCATGTTTTTTAAGATAGGCTGAAAGCAACAAAATTTGGAGCAGAGTGATGGCTGAGCCTGCAGCTTATTGCAATTTTCAGTGCGTTGTCTCTCCATGTGAAGAGCTGAAAAGCTAGGCTGGGACAAACTGCTGCTTCAGGTTCTCCTGGAAAAGTTCCATTTGGTCTATGAAGAGAAAAGCTGTATGGGCAACTGGCCCCACACTCCTGTTTGTTACACAAAGAAAATACGCAGTTGCCTAAGATAATTTTGATGCTTTGCAGCACATGTGCGCACTGTAGCTGCTTCACCTGCTTCAGGGCATCTGACAGTGTAGAGTTACGTGTGGTGACTCAGAGGGCTTTCCCTTGATGGCACATAAAAGTTCACTTGCAGAACATCAGCTTACGTAAAAGTTTGAGCTATTTTTGTTCAAGTGCATTGCCATACATTTTTAGACCTGCTAAACTTCATGCACACTCCGTTTGCCAAATCCACCACTTTGCTACTTCCAGTGAGAGAATTTCAAAATCCCTGTGAAGCTTTTAGGGACTGCAGTCATGCAGAATGCTCTGTGAACACAGCCATATTGCTTGTGCATCCAGATCTCAGGGGCCAAGCCGCTGATTTGTACATGGTGTAATTCTCACTTTCTAAAAGTTACAAAAAGTACTAAAAATATCTAATGCATGAACTAAAGTTCAGATTTAGAGTGTATTGAAATATACTAGGATGGATCCTTATATATTTCAGCTGTACAAATTTCAGCTGCTTCATTATGTGAGCGTATTCAATCTTTGCCACTGTACAGAGCTAGAACTATACGTATCTTTGCCTTTTCTTCTTTATTCTCTACTTCATTCCATGGTCCATTTCACTGTGCTTTGGTTCCTGGGTCTATTTGATCAGTTGCTCAGAGTCACCTCTGTGTCTTTTTCAGTGAAAACTTCTAAACCTGATTCAGTCTCCCTGAACCTGTCTACCAGGCCTCTGGACATACTTATTTCAATAGGTCTGCTAGATACATTAAATATTCCCTTTCCTTTTCTATTTCCCTTTTCCTTTCCCTCTTCCTTCCTCTTCTCCTTCCTCTTCCAAAATTCTGATTGCAGGAACAATCCTTCTATGTTGGGAAGGAGTTTTGCTTCTGCTTGTATTTTTTCTGTACCTTATCTCCCATGGAATTAAAATGGGAATGCCTGCATGGTTTGAATTTATGTTTTTTAATTTTTTTTTGTTACAGTGGAATGCATGTAAAAAAGTATTTTCCTAATGTCAATCTTTTATGAATTAATTTGTTTGTTTGTTTTTATGAATTAATTTGTTTAATAAATTAATTTGTTTCCTGCTGTATCCCAGGTCACTTTGAAAATGAGACCTTTTTCAAGAGTTTTATTTTGCATTGAATATTTATATATATCCAGTTGCAATAAACCCAAACAATTTTCCCATTAGCAATGCAGTCTGCGAAAGTCAAGTAATTTCTCCTGTGGCTGTGCTAGGGACATTGTGCACTTGAAGCAGTGGAGAGGAAAAAAGGTTTCAAAAAAGAAGGCTCAGGATTAACGTCATGCACAGGAACAACATCATGCACTCTAATTGAAGTATTGAAATTAGCCTTTTCATCATACTGTATTTATTGTTTTAATTTGCTTTGGTGGCATTTGGTGTTGGTGCATGAAGTATGAATGTGCTTGCATGCTGCATGCATAGGCAGAAGGTAAAAGGATTTTACAGAGCCCATTCATATGAGGAGAACCTGAACCAGACCACATTCATGAATGATATTGTGATTCCTGAAGGTGAAAGCAGCACTTATCAGGCTCAAGGTGGGACTCCCTAAATGCTTTAGAGAGGTTCATGTTCAACAGGGGAGCTAATCTGAGGCTTTGTGCATGGAATCTGTTGCAGAATTTATTGGATATGCACCTTTATGCTGGCGGGAAGTCCCCAGAGCTTCAGCAGCTAGGAGAGAAAGGAGCTTGCAGTGATCATTGCTCCCATGTCTCCAGGTGGGCTGAGCTCTGGTGTCAGTACATTCAAGTCTAGGTTTCCTAATAGTGAAGTGCTTGTGGATCACAACAGAGCAGAGCTGCTAAAATGAAGTCTCTGTGCTCCCAGTTTCATCAAGGCTGCAGAGAAGCCAACAGCTTCCTCTGTTGTTACACCTGGCAAATACTTTACATTGCACTTGGGTCAGTGCTGCAAAGCATGCAGAACTGATGTGTGTCCATCCAGGTAACTTTGGGGAAAGAGGAAGAGGAACAAAGGAAACAAGTCATGGCATTAGCAGCACACAAAACAGCACTGATGAAGGTGGCACAATAACTGAGCCAGCAAAACTATCAACAAGCTTGGATAATAGTCTCCCATTAGTAGGTGCCTTGTTCCCATTCCACTAAATGCAGGCCAGCAGTTCAGAGACAGCTAGAGATGCAGCATCTGTGTGTGGGTGAAGAATGCACGTCGTTTCCTCCAGGGAAGCATATGAGCTCCACAGGGCAAATAGAGGATGCTTATGTATGTATCTTTCTTTTTACCTCAAAAAAGTTACAGGGTGGCTTTTGGGTTGCTGATAGTTTTGCTTGAGTGCAGTTCTTGAGACTTGTGTTGTTTTCGACAGCAGGATGTCCGTTTCTCTCCTGTTAGTGTGTCCATTATCGCAGCATCACATATTTGCCATGAGCAAAGAACACGGCTAATATCTGTTTTGTGTGTGTATCTTTCCTTGCTCTGTTCCCTGGTGAGGAGATCTCCATGGTGGTTTATTAAATAGCTCCTGTTCTACGTGCTTGTTCTTCTCCAGTGAACTCCAGCAATGGAGATGGAGTTTATAAAAGAGATAGCATCTTTTCTCTGTTGTCTCATACTCTGCCCATTTGTAAGCTTTTAGCGTTGACAGGCTCTACAGATGTGTCACTATTTCTGTAAGATGAAATCTCACAGTCACACAAATGTCAAAACCTAACACTTACTCTCTGTGTGTTGCAAGAGACTTCCTGCTGCAGTACTGATGATGTACAGTGGTGACATCTCATCTCCAGAATTGCCTCTCCTCAGAAGCTGGGATGGGCAAAGAACTCTGTGGATCAGAGCAGGCATTCCTCAAAAACATTTTTAGTTTTATTTCCTTTTCAGTAAAAGGATATACTTCACAGTGACCCTGTGAAGTTCTCTTTTTTTTCCCTTTATTTTACTCATTCACATGGGCACCATCATGCCAGTCACTGTTACACCCTCTGACTGATGAATGTGCTTAACTTGCAGAGAGTATTCTGCCCATTTAGAGGCCACTATAAGTATTCAGGAATACTGCCAGGATTTTTTTGCCTGGACTGTGTCACTTGTGTCACAGTTTGGAGAGCACCCAGCACATCAGCTCACAGCTACAGTGCTGGGCAGTGGGCAGGGAAAGGCATCTGCATGAGTGATATACCTTTTAAATCTCAGATTTTGTCTTCAGGGAGGCATACACATGGGATTAGGAACTGAAATAAGAAGTATAACCCTGAAATAAGGGATATAACAGAAAGAGGAAAAAACTGCACTAAGGGGAGTTAAGGATGAAAAGGGGAGATGAAGTAGGGAAAAGAAGGCAGTTTAGGTAGGAAATGTTGCCACTGAGAGTGACAGACACATAATTTAGTATTTAATAGTGAACAAAAGGTGCTGGAAGACTGAATTTCTACATGTGGAAAGATAAGGTACCTGGAGATTCTCTGCTTGTCCACTCATTTATGTTCAGAATAAGCTGTCACTAATTCTCCCTCTACAGTCTCATAAAGCTCAGGAAACTCAGAAGCTGGTGCTGGTCAGAGAGAGATGTAGGTCTGGACAAGGTGCAGCAGGGTCAGTAATGGAAGAGCAATTTGATGGCTATCCTGGACTCTCTGCTGCAGATAGTGATTTGTTTTTTCAATTTGGGGACTATTAGAAAAATATGGAAGTCCACTTCCTGTTCTGCCCTACCTTTGATGATTACTTACTCTGTATGCAAAAACGGATGGGGTCTTGAAGGAGGGGAAGGCAAATAGCAGTATCCTTCAGATCAGGCACAGGAAATGGGAAATGGAGGCAGTAGTAAGGATCTGTGCCAGGGGGTGCACCTCCAGAAGAGAAAGAGGGGCAAAACCATGATGTTACTGCCCAAAAAGTGGAAGGAAAATCAGGGTTCACTGAAGGGACAGCAAAGAGTGAAACAAGCAAACCTGTCGCAGGACAACCCTCAGTGCAGTTCTCAGGTCCCCGTTCACTGCAGAGAGGAGCGCAGAGGGTGCTGTGAAAATGAGAGGAGTTTGTAAAATCAGAGGAGGACTTGACAGTTAGATGGCTCAGTTAGAGAAAAGACAAATGTGTTTACTCATACTTAAAAAAGGCTGCTGCAAAGATAAAAGAGTTAGACCAATTATTTTTATTCAGTGGCAAAGGATTTTCAAAGATAATGAATTTTGAGGACCAGCAAGGAAAATCATTGAAATATACCAGTGAAACTTGTAATTTGCCAAATTTTAGTTCTCTTGAAGAAGAAGGAAAGGCTGTCAGTGGGCATGAGATGTATGAGATCAACAACATAACCAAGAATGTAGCTGGCAACCAGGGCCAGTTGTAAAACAGCCAGTGGACCTACCTTTCAGATTAGAGAGTTTGAAGGAAAGGGCTGAAACATGCTGTTGTGTGAAGGGGTGATTTCCTCACACTGATTCCAGGAGACCTCCAAATTCAATCTCCACTTTTCCAGGAGAAGATACAGTTGCTGAAGTTACAGAAAGCTCTTTTAACATGGGGAAGGAGAAGTCAGATTTGCATTTATTTTTATGACTGGATAATAATTACAGAGAATGTGGTGATGTGTACTTTAGTCCTGTTGTCTGAATGCAGGAGCTACACCTTGTCACTCTATATGGATTTGCACATCAATATGGTATAGAGCAGATGAGTCAAGCAATATGAAGTTTAGAAAGGAAGCAGTCTGCAGAACATTTTCACCTGGACTATACTATCCCCAGAAATGTCTGTGCATGTAGAGGTGTGATGGTGTGCTAGGATCTTGGATTTCAGCACTGAACCAAATGGCTCACCAGGGTGCTGTTTGTGTACAATAAAGTAATGGCGCAGAAGGCAAACTGACCTGAATTGCCAATCCAAGTATAACACCTGACAACTCTGGATCCAGTGGCTGATTACAGCTGTATGAGTGCAAATTCTAGCCAGACAGGGACAGGCGACAGTAAGAGCAAGTTATAAATGGTTAATCTAAATGGAATATCCAATCAATCCTTGCCTATTTATTTTAGTAATTACTGCTGAATGGTCTGTGATAAGAATGCTGAAATATTAACCCATGATGATGTGAAATGTCTTATCTCTAATGAGGGCAATTTCAAGCTAGAATCTGACATTTTTGCTTTTATTCAGTAATAACTTATTTTGCTGGGTTAAGTTTGTAAACTGGGCAGAAACACCAATTTGTGTAGTGGTTTCACATTCACCCTTCACGTTCTCGTTTGGCTCTGCCAAATTTAGTGTAGTGGTTTAAGTGTCTTTGTCTGCTGTGAGATAGAATTAGGAGAAAAAAGGGAGGCAGGCCCAACTTAAACGTGAACAGATAGATTTATTAACACACACTAAAAGAAGAAAGTAAGAATCAAAATGCAACTTTCAAAACACACTCCTTTGCCCACAAACTGTTCACTTTTCTGCAAACAATATAAAGAGACAAACCCTGTGATTTTCAGTCAGTTGCACTATTTGAAAATAATCTTTCATCAATTCTTTAGGGAGAGGAGTCTCTCTTAGTTTACCATGGAATTTCCCCCACTGATAACCTAGAACAGTTCTCTTGTGGGTTTTAACAGTCACAAAAACAGCCGCCCAGGGAGACCCTGCTTTTGTGAAATCCCCTCCCATTAGCAGTTTTCCAAGCTGCTTATGGGTCATGGGAACTCAGGGATACTGGGGTGTCACTTTTTAAAGATGAACAACTCCAAAGGCAAAGAATTCTTCATCCCAGGGAACAGCGATGTCTTCTCACTTCTTCACTGGCACAGAGGGCTTTTCATCTCTCTCTGTTCAAGCATCTCACGGGACCACAATTATTTACTTAGTCCTCACAAATACCTTTGCTTATCTCTACAATTTAAATACCCTTATCTTCCCAAAATGTGTATTTTTTCCACGGTTTAAAGAGATATTTTAGTCCAGTCTCCATGGCCTCACAATAAAAATCCAGCCCAAACTAGGCAACTCTTCTATCCTTTCTCCCAACAGTCTTTTTTATTTGCCCTTCACTGGCTGCCCATGATGTGTTTCCTTACAGTTTAATCACTTTTCCTCTTTCAGGAAAGAGTTAGAGCTCTGGAAGTTCCATTTTGTGCCAGGAAAGAGTTAAAACTTGCCCCGGCCTGCGGTGGTCATGGGATCTCTGCCGGGAGCCGCCAAGATCTCAAAGCCATGCCGGTGGCGGAGGCTCAGAAATGGCAGCCAGGAGCTCAGTAGTTAGGCGGGCTGATGGATGCCTCCCTTTCCACCCCTCGGTCTCATCCGGGGTGGCCCAGCTCAGAGCTGCTCCCTGAGGCCCCCAGGGGGAGGGGAAACATCTCCCCTGGCCCTGGCCGGCTCGGGGTAGGCTTTAAAAGTTTGCTAGGTGGTAAACTGCAGCCTCCCCCTTCGCCGAGGGCGCGGCCAGGACCGGGCCAACTGCCCCCACAGCGGGGAGCAGCGGGGCCTGGCCGGCCTGGGCCGCCCCACACAGCGGCCCCACAGCCCCTGTTACCTGCTCCTCCGGCAGGAAAGAAAAGCAAGTTTCCCAGGCTTCTGCTGATTTTAAGCCTACCTGACCCGGAGGTGTATACCTATATTTAATTGGCCAATCTGGCCATCAGTCTTGGAAGTCAGTCACTAATTGGTTTTTACTGCCTGTGCTAAACCAATACACTTATTGGCTGTTTTAGATCAGTTTCTTTGATAAGAGACAAATTAATGTATAAAAATCTGACCAAATAGCGTGGAAAAGTTTGTCTGTTTTTTCTTATAACTAACTCTAGCCCCATCTTCATTTTTGCCATGCGTTCTAGTTTATTTTTGAATATTGTGTTTGCCCTGCTGGCTTGTCCAGAAGGATAAGGATCCAGGAACTGGATACAGAAGACTATTTTCATATGGTCTATATTTATTTGATCAAGCACTTGATCTGGTACATGAAATATCTTTCCTGTGTGGCTTCTTGTAGTTGACAAGTTGACTCTGCTGACAAATAATTCACTGAATCTGGCATGCAGTTACTCTTAAGCATCATGTTTTCATCTGATCCAAGGTTATTTCCCCTCTTGCTTTCTGCCTCCCTTCTCTGGCAGCTGTTCTCACACCAGCAGAAGGATACTGCATGGAAGGCATATCTCCTGCAGACACCCTGTGGGTGCTTCTTTCTTAATGTTTCCAGTGAACTTTGGCAGATGTAGAACATGTACACAACACATTCAGCCTGCCTCATCAGTTGGCAGAGGGAAAAGGACAGAAATCTGCAACCTGGAGTCACTCTAGTCATCCCATGCTGACTGGACCGAGCAGAGCCTGCTGCCCACTTTAGGACAGTTTATGGAATCTGCAGGAATCCTTATTGCATATACAAGAAAAATAGTCACAGTAACTGGAAATCAAATGTATTCTCCCTACATCCCAGGATAAACAGTGTATTTTTGTAAGTGTCTGTATAACTTAGCATAGCCGTGTGCAGCAGTCCAACCTCTGGACTGATTTTGCAGATGTGCTTGTCTCACTGGAGACTGCTCTTAATTTCCATAGCAGACCATGAGGGGAGAATGAAGATGCATTACTTCTACACAAAGCGTGCAGTCGCAGTGAATAATGAGTGATGTCTCTGCAAGTAGCCCTGCAGTCCTTTATGAGGTAATGTCTTCTTTGACGTCAATGGGAAGCTTGCTTCCACAAAAGCTGAGCAGGGACTGCAGGATTTGGTTTCATAGGGGTTTATAGAACACAGCTTTCAGAGCCTTTGAAAGAAATCAGGATGGCAGCCCTTCTGGTTTGCCTATTTCTGATGCCTTTTTGCTGCCACCTTGGTTTATGGCATTGCTTCTCTGGTGTGTATTTCGTGTCCGCACTCGTCAGTCTGTTTTTCTTCACCTACTTCATTAAGGCCATGAAGTGGGTGAGCAGGGCAGGTTTGTTGCTCAACAACTTCACTCTGAGTCACTCTTGCAGGAAATGAGTGGGGACATGAGCTTTTGGGAATTCAAAGGGGTGCCAACCTACTAACTTCAATTTGAGTAGAAGGGCACTGTTTATAGCCTTTGCAATACAATCCCAAGCCACTAACACTTAGCTGTGTATTTGTGCTACTCCGGAGAGTCAGCCATACTGTTTTTTGTCTCCCTTTGGGAAAAAACATCATGGAAGTCCAGGGGAAAATGTGTTTCAGACAGAAAAGTCTGACCATTTAGAAGCTATGTGTGCTTTTGGACAGTGGGGCTTTTGGTGGAATTTTGTGCTGCGATAATGCCTGACCCTCCAAGCGAACGCAGTGGGTGTAGGAGACAATCTCACCTGTGTATTTGTGAAGCCTTTGTAAAGACATAACATCATGAACCCAACCTATTTTTTCTGCCTGGAACTTTCCAATTATATTCCACTTCATTTCTTCTTCTTCTTTCTTCTTCTTCTTCTTTTTTTTTTTTTTTTTTTTTTTTTAGTGATGAACTTCATTTTCAAATCAGGATAATGTTCATATTGGAAACTTCCCATGGTCCCAGCAAAAAACTGGCACTCATTGTTATGGGAAGACCCCTGTATTGGTAAAAACTGGGAAAAGTTTCTCTGACCTTGTCATAAAGTAGCTGGCAGGGATGAGCGAAACATGGGTGTGTCTTTCTATGTGTGAAAAGAAGGGATATGAGGATAAAACCAGCAGCAGTCTTAAGACCAGTCTTAAAGGTATGAAGAGCATTTTCAGAGTTGGGAATACAAGCAGTTATTTGCAGCACCTCAGGAGAGGTTTATGAGAGAGTTCTCATAAGCTTCATGAGGAATATGGTGCCTGTGGGGAAGGCTTTGGCTAAATTTGCCTGAAGAGTGCAATGGTCCTGGTGGGTGTAGGGAAGCAGACATAGACAGACCAGTTGCCCACTCCAGCCACTTTTCTGCATTCTCTATTTTCTTCAAGACCTACAAAACAGGGACCAATTTTTGGCATATTTCAAGAGGAGTATTAGCAAACTTCCCAGGTAACAAGGACCACATAGATGTCTGGCACTGCAGTATTTTCTATTCTTTGATAGCTTTTATACAGACTTACAGCTGCATTTATGTTAGCTTTCCTTGTCCTCATTGCCCCACCAAGTCTAATTTCCTGAAATGTAGGGGTGAGGCGTGGTTATGCTTTCTCCATTTATTTTACTGGAAGAAAAGAATAAGGAACATTGGTTTGGCCCTATCTGGGATCCTCTTCTCAGTGGATTGCAGTAATTTCTGTATGTGGTAGGTTGACCTAGGCTGGACACAAGGTGCCCAACAAGCCACTTTATCATTCCTGTCCTTAGCAAGGTATGGGGGGAAAAAAGTAAACCAGAAAATCTTATGGGTCAATATAAACATAAGTTAATGAAGCCAAAACAAAGTCTGCATGTGGAAGCCAGGGAAAATAGAATATTTATTCTCTCTGTCCTATCAACAAGTGATGTCCAGCGACTTTGTAAAAGGTAAGACTTCGGTACACATAGTGGTGGCTCCAAAAGACAAACTGAATAATAAATGCCCTTGGCCATGCTTCCTCTTGCCTTTTGTTTCTTGAGCAGATGTCATATGGTATGGAATATGTCTTTGGTCAGTTTTGGTCACCCAAGCCCACTGGCCTTTTGGGGTGATGCTGTACTGCTGCTCAGCAGCAAACAAAGCACTGGTGTGTTACCAACACCTTCCTAACTACTAGTACAAAGCACCGTTCTGTGAGAGCTACTATGGGGAAAACTAACTCCATCTCAGCCAGATCCATTACACTGTAATGTCACACGCTTTGGTTTCACAGTTTCTGAATGCTGCCATCATTATGGAACACCACCAGAAACTTGTCTTTCTGTGCTAGAGCAACCTGAGTACTTGGGCTTGTAAATATCATCCATTTCACCAGTGTGACAGCTAGAAAGGTTATATGTCCAAAGACCCATGGGAAATAAGTGACAGGAGGAGAATAAATCTGTGTCAGTCTTTGAATTACGAAGTCATTGTAAAATCAATTAGATTTCTCCTAGGTGAGGCCCTTGTGCTGTTTGTTTTAGTGTGTGTCCTATCAGTCACTTTCACTTGTGCTGCACAGTAGTTTTTGAGGCTGTAGACCTCATTTTTTTTCAGACGTGGGAAAAACTCTGCCACCTCTAGATTTGCAATGAAGTTAAGGGATGCAGAGATGAAAATCATGTTTCGATGCTGATTACAGGGCTTGGAAATAAATGTTCTGAGTATGGGCACCCTGACTGAAATACCGCTTTGTGCAGGGGAACAGAGATTGGAGATGAGAAGCCAGGACTCCATCCTGTAGTCACTATGTATGTGGGATGCTGATGTCCACGCCACATTAATGCCTGTGGAATATGTTGGTATGAAAATTTTTGGTGTGCTACAGGCATTCTGGAGCACAGAGTGTAGGAAAGAAGGGCTCTGCATCCTTCTGGTATCTAACTGACTGAGTACTCCCTTGCTAATTAAAACAATTACAATGGAAAGCGCCTGTTTGTCTCTACTGGGATGAGAAGACTAGGGTGCAAAGGGCTCTGGGGAAGGACCAGAGCACTGCGAAATAGGTTTGTTAACAGGCTTTTTCAGGTGATACATAGAATTCAGGAGAGATGCCAATCTCTGGCAAATCTGTTTTTCATTAGGTTGTGTTTGCTGTGAGCCCAACCCCAGTTGTGCAAAGCCAGGCCACTGGTGTCAGAAGACTATCTGGAATGATAGGGGTTGTCCGGGGAGATGAGCAAGAAGAGTCAGGTACAGAGTGGTGACAAGTGGTGTTGCTGATGGAGGCTGTGCTGTGGTATCCCATAAGAAGAAAACATCACCTCCTTCAATTTTGGAAGTTTTCTTAATAGAACTGGTTGTTGTGTTATATTCTTGGTGCCAGTAATCTGGGGATGGTGCAGATATATACTGACTGGACAGTAAATTAATGCTCTAAAAAATCTTATTAGTTAAAGTGAGTCTGATCAGAGTTCAGCACAGCTAGTTGCACAGATTTCCTAAAGGGATGTTTTCCTTTGCTCATTGGAGGAGGTATTTGCCAGTATAGTAATCAAGCTGATCTTGGTTGGTTTAACTAAGGGTTTCAAGCAGTCTGAGTTTCTAAAAGTACAATTGTTCTTTGAACTTGCTACAGACTTGTCAGGTCCTACTTCTGAGGAAAGTGGGAGGCTGCCTATCACATGAACAGTGATGTTCCATGTCACTGGACTAGAAACACTGGTGGTCAGTTTATGTCTTCCTACTATTGTTGTAGCTGTGATGGTCTGAGAGCACTAGGCAAGATTTTGTGTGAACACTAAGTTTTACTATATTAGCCAGTATAATGGACAAAGCAAAGTACATAGATGGGTACCATATAAACATTTAGACACAAGATTTTTTTTTCTTCTGTGCTTGTTTTGTCAGGGGTTGGGTACCTTTTTATTCTTTTTTTTTTTTTTCTTTTTTTTTTTTGCTATTTTTGTCTTCTGAGTTTACCTTTTCTAGAAGTCTCTGTCCTAGACAATAGTGTAAGTTCATGCGAGAAAATTGCAACTCTGTGTGAATATAAGCACACAAGATATTAATGACAGAAATGTTACTAAGTGTCATGGACAGCCAATCTTATCAGTGGCTGAACCATTTGTCAAGCTCTACTTTAAAATGTACTTACATGATTGCTCTGCTTTCTTGGGCAGACCTCTGCAATTTTATGTAGATGAGTTTTCTGTTTTATGGTGGGAGGCACATGAGATGAAATCTGATGATTTTTATTTAGGCATTTGTATGCAACTCTGGCATTTAATTTTGAAAAAAAAAAAAAAAGGTTATTTTTATACAGAAAAATGCATGTTGTTCATTTATGTGACTTCAGCAATTCTGCCAGCTCAGGCATTAAGAATCCTTTAGTAATAGTGAATGTTTTCTAGAGGACAACATAAAGTGACAATATTTACTTCAACTGCCAGAGCTGTAGTTGTGAAATTTGCCATGATTTTGATCTGATTTACTACAACCCAACCACCATCCTACCTAGTGAGTAAATCTGTGCCTTTCCTTGCTTTTGTATAATTTGTAGGAAGCAGCAAAACCAAACATGTAAGTCAGTAGGGTACCTGTAAATGTTATAGCAGAAGTGATAATTTTTCCTAACGTTCTATGGATCTGTAAGCAACTAAACTAGAGAGCAGAGGAGAAGAATAAAGGGTGAATTTGGGGGCTTCCATTTAGAATTAAGTCACCAGTAGAATCAGACAAGGTCTGTGTTGTTGAACATCTTTATAACTCTTTGGACAAAGGAAGTGATTAGTGAGGAGAAAAGTTTGCTGATATTGCTAACCTTATTCTGAGTTTTAAAGGTTGGGACTGTATCAAAGAAGGATCTCATGAGACTGAATGAAGCATAAACAGGCAGCTGAAATTCTGTGTAGGCAGATGTAAAGAAAAACACATGGGAAGAAGAATCCTAGCTTTATACATAAAGGACTCTGGACTGACTGTTTATAAAGAGGTGTGAGATCCCGGTGTTACAGAGGGGCTATGTAAATGTCAGCTCAAAGCACTGCAGTAATAAGCAAACAAGGGCACAGAACATAGCAGTAGGTAATACTAGGAAGCTACTAGAAGACTAAACTAAATATTTCATAATAAACCATTATTTCACTGCACAATTCCATGCATCTCGTCCCTACCATGCACAGTCCTAATCCAAGATACAGTAGAATAATTCAGGGTAAGGGCCTACAGTGCTTAACTAGTCCCCCTGCCTGACCAATCCAAAATGACTTGATGTGAAAGCATGTTATTAGAAGCATTTTTCAAATACCTCTTGAACACTGACAGGCATGGAACACTGACCTCTCCAGGAAGCCTGTTAGTACATTGACCGCTTTGTCGGTAAAGAAGTGTTTCCTAAGATTGTGTCTGAACCTCCCATGATGCAAATTTGAACCATTTCCACATGACCTATCGCTGGATATCAAAGAGAAGACATCAGCACTTCCCTCTCCTTTTCCATCCTCAGGAAGCTATAGGGAGCAAAGAGATCACCCGTCAGCTTCCTGCTCTCCAAATTAGGCAAGCCGGAGTCCTTACCTGCGCTTCACAACACATGCCTTCCAGCCTTTTCACCACTTCTATTGCCCTCTTCTGGATGCATTCGAAGACCTTTGCATCCATCTTAAACTCTGGGGCCCAGATCTTCACCCAGTGTTGGAAGTGAGGCTGCACCCATGCTAAATACAGCAGGATAATCACTTCTTTTGACCAGCTGCTGATACTGCACCTCAGGATGTGGTTTGTCCTCTTGCCTGCCAGGGCCCACTGCTGACTTACAATGAGCCTGCTGTCAGTCAGCACCCACAGATTTCTTTTTCCAGGGCTGCTTTCCTACCACTTTTCTCTGAATTTATACTTTTGTCCAGAATTACTCTGTACCAGGTGCAGAATACAGTATTTATTTTTGTAAAATCTCACACCATGGATTATTACTGTTATCTTGCAAGGGTTACAGCCAAAGGCTTAAAGGTATAGAAGGCGGTGGGATAGATGAATTAAGCAATTGCATCTACTAACTTGGCTTCTTCAGAGTTGAAAACCTGGAAAATGCACAAAGGTGTATGAAATGATAAATAGCATGCAGAAAAGGGAAGAGGAAATTCATTTCTCATCCACAGGCTAGAGGGCAGGCAATAACACTAGTAGTGGCTCAGGACCATCTCTCCAAGCACTTCCACCCAAGTTCTATATGATCATATAACAGCTGACCATCTCTGGCTAAGGAAGCTACTGGAAAAATGTCAGATCACACTTGCTGTCTTTCTGTACTTGTGGTCACAACTCATGGTGGGGTACCCCATTATGGTACATATGTTTATTCTTCAGTTAGAAATAACATTTGCACTGAATGTACAAATGAGTGGTTGCATTTTCCCCTTCTGACTGACAGAAAATGCTCTGTTCTGGCTTCTTTAGCATCTCCATATACAGTCAAGTGAGGTAGTATTGTCTCTTTGGAGCCTCATTGACAGCCTGAGAGAAAAGTCTTAAGATTTTGTGCTCTTTACTGCTTCAGTATGTGGCTGAAGCTTTTGTGAGGCTCCAATCCCAGATAAGTATTAATGGTTCTGGGAAGGACCCAGGATGCCTTATATTTGCAGTTCATGCAGTTCAGTGAAAACTAAAACATGTAATGTAATCATGTACTGGTGTTCTGGGACTGTGAGTTGAGAAGGAAACATGATTTTGTATTCCTTGCCCCAGTCCATCCAGTTTCTGTTCTCTGTCCCACACTGCTCATCTTAGGAAGGAAATGGGAAACCTAAAACAGAATTGGAGGAGCACACTTTGAAAAGTTCTGGAAGTGCTGGAAAGTTCTGGAAGTGCTTCTAATCCATCAGCTGGCCACTGGTGAGTACCTAGGAGAAAGACAAATATAGAGTGAACTTTCCTAGCATAGTTCCCAGCTTCCAGTGCAGGGTCTTCCAGAGCATGAGGTATTGCCAAAGTTAGTTAGAAGCTGGATTTCATTCTGTGGATTTTCCTGGTTTGCATAGAAGTCTTTCTTTCTAATCCAGTCTGGTGTCATATTTTGAGTTCGTCCCTGGCACAGACAGCTGGGAGCAAGCCGGAGCACTGATCATCTCCAGGCATTTATCAGCATCTCTTCCAATGTTTATTTGCTGACATGTGTATTCCTGTCTGTCATTCCCGCCATGCCTGCACTGCTTCCTCTGTTTCTTGGAAGTGGGGCAATGAAGCATCGTTCAGTTTCCCATCCCAGAGCACACCTGGTGTGGCGGAGTGTGCCTTTGCTTTGACATGGGCACCCTGGAAGAACCCACAATTTTCATGTCTGTGGATGTGCTGAATAGCATGAAGTGTGTGGCACAGCTAGCAGTGAAATATCATGCTGAAAAAAGAATCTGCTGAAATATCTCTGCTGAAAAACTGAGTTAAAAATCTCAACAGTAGAAATACAAAACCAAACCAAAACACCCCAACCCCAAACCATTAGAGGAGAACAGCAGAAGAATTGTGTCCGTGAAACAGGATTCAGCATGGATTTTCCATGGATGTTCAGCAAGGACTATCTGCCAAGTAACACTCAAAGATTTTGCTCAGAGGGTCACTATATCATCAGAGATCAGAGTAAGACCACTGCACTGGAAAAGGTCTAAAACTGTTTCCAGACAAAGCTAAGCACTTTTCCTACTGACTCCTCACACAATACTGCAAGAATAGCTAATGCTGCTTGAGCCTATTGCAAATTTTCCATTTTCTATCCATTAATAAATTTCCCCTGGATTGCAAGAATAATTTTCACACATTGTGTCGTCATTCTCATATAGACAGTTCTGCTATACCACTATTGAATTAGCTCTAACAGCATTATTTTCTCCCAGATTCATCTTCCTTATAAAGGTTCTGAGAAAACTTAGGAAATTATTTGGACGTAGCTTCCCATAAATACAAAAATCAGAAAGGTTTTAAGCACCTAATTTTTCTCAACAGAAGTTATAACTTCTTTTTTCAGGTTGCATATGCTTGTTTTACAATGATGACAAATCTGTTAATAAATTTTTCCATTTGAGAACATAAGGAACAAGGGCAAAAATAAGAAGTCTATCAAGAGTTTCTAGGAAGAGTGAAAATAACAAGTACGTTATAAATTTTCTTTCAACTTTCCTGTCTGAAACATTCTTTTGAAGTATGAACATGTTTTAAGAACAATATGTGGGGAAATTTTGAATCTGAGCTTTCCAAAGAGGAAAAAGAAAGATATCAGGTATTTCAAAGAGATTTTTGAATTGTCATTATATATACTGAAATAGGTGTACCTGAACCTCACCTCTGAATTTCTGGAATAAAATCACAACAACACCAACAAAAAAACACAATCAGCTTCAAATTATTTCTTACATGAATGGAAGTCATAACATGAAACAAATCGTTATCATTTATCCTTGAGTCATGAAGTGGAAAGAAAAGACAACTGAAAGATTTGAGCCCACCTCTATCTTAGGGCACATGTAACTTTGCTGAAGTGACAGCTGTAACTGTAGGTTGAATTAGACCCCAAATACAAGAATTTTACAGTGACTTTAACAGTATTATTTCTATTGATATAGATCGTAGCTTTTTAGTAATAGCAACTGTATCTGGTGTAATTCTTCTGTATTTTTTTTTTTATTTTTTATTGATCTTCCACAGTTCCACAATACATTAGAGCAAATCTGGCAAAAGTGGATATGATGGATTAATTTAATCTCTTTTATGTTCATGACTGCTTCTACCTCTCTATTCTCTGACATCTAAATAAAAGATTGTTTTATACCTAAGTTTGGCTATTGAAAATCACAAAATGAAAAAAAATTGTACTTAGGGTGGGGATTGCTCTCCAAAGTATTCAGAAAAAGTTTTTATTATTCATGCTTGGTTATCATTATTATTCAAAGCATTATTATTTTATCATTCACATATTAGAGTTACTGAATAGTTAAAACATCTGATGGATAATTTATGAGTGGAAGACGAGGACCTCCCTGTTTATTAAGAGGGTCACACAAGCAGACAGAATCATATAAATCTTAAATGACAATTCAGGATGAAGAAAATCTTGTATTTGTTATGTCATTTTAATGAACAAGTCCTACATTCAGATGACTCTTGTATGAGGACATTGTTTACAGATACTGTGATTTTTACTAAAGGTTGTGACTGCTAAAATTCACAGCTTCTAAATTTTCCTGTGCTCATGCAAGCAGGCAAATTAGGCAAGCTGTAGGTTTCACTGTTGTCTTCTTAGTCAAATTTGTCAACACTGCAGTTCGTGGGAGAAACAAGTTAGTAAGGTGGAGGGCAGGGCTGGCCAATGCACTAAGCCTTAGCTTTTACCTGTGGATGCACTGCTGTCAGAGATGAACACCTGGGAATAAACCCATTGCCCAGTACTACATTAATGCTTCAGATGACTGAGGGGATGCTGGGTGGAAAGGGCTGGCAGGCACCACACTCTGTGCAGTTACAAATGGTATCCGACCCGTGCCTCCACAGATCTGCAGGTACTGAGTGCTATACACACCAGGTGGTGCCTTCATGGGTGTAGCCCAGGGAAAACAGCATAAAGATCATCTCTTGAGCTATTTCTGCTCTCATACAGTGGGGTGGGAAGAGGGGCGTTAATGTGGCAACATTTAAGAGACCACTGGGCAGGCCTGGTCACCTGGACGTGGGTCTTTGCAAGGGCAACAGGAAATCTCCAAACTGATTGGCAGTTTGAGACTCCATGCTAAAAACACTGCCAAGTGGCATATGCACTCAGTTGCTGGTTATCTCATGTTGGAGCCTCACACAAAATTCTGCACAAAGGCAATCCACAGCAAAGTAAGTAGGAGCACCGTAGTGCTTCATTTAGCCAGGACTGCCTTAGTATGCAGAGGTACTCCACTCCTTACCTTGTTGGAACCACAGCACGACTCAGTACAACTGTGAAGTGATACATCCTGAAGGTAAAAATCTTTCCATTATTAGCTTTTTCGACAAAGTCCATTCCTTCATCTGGAAGAAATTTCCTGGGAATGTATAAAGTCAGGTGCAGACAGATGAGTCCCAGTCTGGGTGGTTGGATTGGTATGGTGCTCTAGGGTTTGTATGTATCTAGTTTGTACACAAGAGCCATGGTCTCTAGGACATATTTTATTTTGCCACTTGGAATGCCTTATGGCATTGTAATACCTTAAATTTTTATCAAGAAATGTGTTTTTGGTCCTTCAGTGTACTGTGAATTCCCCTAATAGTCTGAAAGAACACTTATGATATGAGGTCGTAACTGGCATGAGGGAATTGTTTTGCTTTGTTTTGTATCCTCTTTTAGAGGGACTATTGTACAAGCTGTAAACTGAATTTAAGATATATTTGGAGAGGTGGACTGTTCTGCCCAAAAGCTGCCGAAATCCAGCAGGTTTAATTGGATCAGATTGCTCAGGGTTATGCCCAATTAAATATTGACCGCCTCTAAGGATGAAAATCTGACAACATTCCTGGGCAATCTGTGTCAGTATTTAGCTACTTTCATGGCAAAAAAATATTTCCTATTACCTAATAAGAATTTCCCATTTTCTTACTTGTGTCCATTACTTCTTGTCTTTTTATGGTACATAGTTGAGAAGAGTCTGGTTTTATCCTATGTGACTTCTGATCACACAGCTGTAGTGAACAGAAATGTGTCTCCTTTCCCTTCTCCATTCCAAGATGAACTGTTGCTGCTTCTAGAGCCTTTCCTTGTACTCCATGTACTCCAAATCCTGACCATCTTTGTGACCTCCAGTGGATTCACTCCAGCCCGTCATTGTTCTTTTTGCAGTGGCCAGAAATAGACACAACACTAAATGCAGTATTGCAAGTGCCAAAGAACTCTGCTGGACCTGACAGTTACACAAGTACCAAAGCAGGTCTGAATGCAGCTGGCCCTCTACGGCAAGGTCACACTGCTGGTTCATGTTTGACTTGCTGTTCACAAGGACACTGGGATCTTTCTCTGCAGAATGGCTTTTCTGACAGTCAGCCCTGGCCTGTATTGTTCCATTGGGTTATTCCATCAAGAAGCAAGACTGAGTTTTCCCCTGTGTGACTTCACAAGGTTCCTGTAGGTCATTTATCCAGGTTCCTCTGAAGAGTAGTCTTTCCCTCCAGTGAATTGTCCACTCAACCTGTTTGATGTCATTCACAAATCTGATGACAGAAGGCACCATCTTAGCCTGGTCATGGATAAAGACGTGAAATAGTCTTTGTGCCAGTTTTGGTCCCCAAGGGATGTTGCTGGCTACCACTCACCAGCAGTTCCTACCCACTGTGTGGTCCACTTATCCAGTCCATGTCTCACCGTTTGCTGGTCAGAGCTCTATGAGAGACTGTGTCAAAGGCAGTAGAAAGTCAAAGTACACAACGTTGTCTGCCTTACGTGTAACACTGATGTCCTCATTGTGGAAAATGATGAGGAGCATCAAACTTGAATAAAGTTCCTCCGAAGGTTTAGTGCCACGAAGAAGGTAGAAGGTTTGTTTAAACAAACCTTGTAGCTGAAGAAATCACAGTTTGAGGTCATAGTGGCTTGACAGAAGCACGTGAAATGATTCCTTGGAAGACACGGGTGCTTTGGGGAGCAAGGTTCATAGTGGCTCACAAGATCTTCTGGAAGAGCATTAGAATCACCTGGGACAAAAAATAGGATAATTAAAACTAAATTGGTTGGTTGGTTAGGTAGATAGTAACTCACTGAGGCCTCTATAACTGCATTGTCCACTGCAAAGTGGAGTGTTTGCTGGAGTGATAAGCAGATAAAAAAATACAAGATCTCACTGTATGAAGAAAATTTATGGTATTAACAAAAAACGACCAGTTTAGAGAAGTTTAAGAAATAATTAAACATGTTCCTTGAAGTTGAATAAGAGTGTGTAGACAGGAGGATGAAGTTCACATGAAAGGGTTGACTGGACAAAAGATGTCTGTAAACAGATCTGTATTTGGAATTCATGTGAGCTACTCAAATCTAGTATTTGGAAGAACAGTCTATGACAAATACTAAAGAAGAGAACAGTTCTTCTCGGGAATCCTGAGGGCAGCAGTCAGGTTTTACCTGTACATCAGAGCTCACCTCTCCCTTGGATATCTTACAGAGGGTTCTGACTAACCTTTCTCTACCTTTGCAGTCCTTGCATTACCAAACTCCAGCACAGACTGTAAAATATGGCAGTGCAGGGATATTTTACAATCCTACCTTCTCAGTGCTCACAGAAAGGATTAAAGATTATATTGCTGTTTGTGTCAATGTGGAAAGATGATATAAAATTCCTTTTTCTGAGAAAAGAAAGAATAAATAGGACTCTGCTCTTCTCGTAAGTACTTGTTCAAATCTTACAGAGAAAATCCTAAAGCATATAAGTACTCTTCTGAAAACAAATGAAATTCAGATGCCAGTTAGGTGTCTTAATTAATACCATTAATGCAGAGCGCTCTAATCAAAGTATTCAGATTTTAAAAACCTCTGTTTTGTACACCTTACTGGCCAAAAGACTGTACACAGGCTGTCTGAAATGGGCTGTCTACAACACCTGAAATGAACCTCAGGAGAAGATCATTCCTGTTATCTAAACTGTTAAAGAGGGAAATTTTAAGGAGCTTAATAAAATATACAAAGTTTTTAAACACAACCACGCTGAAGTATTCCATTTGATGAGAGTGCACATATTTTCTGAAATGATTGGACAATGCCCAAGGTGTGGTCTTAACGGGCAGTGTTGCATTTTTTTTCAGTGATAGCATGATGCCTTGATGAACGAGGCATGCCGAGTTCGTTAAACAGAAGCTTTGAAATATCTTTCTGGGTTGCTCAATATCCTAAGTTGATCAGCTGATCAAGGTGCTGCGAGTCAGTGTGCATGAATAAGAGCTCATTCTCCCCTCCTTTTCTCCTTGTGATGCCATATAAATCTAGGCAAAAGGATGTAAAAAAGATTTTAAGATTTACCTCATCTATTTTTATAGAACATGTCATAAGTTATCACTTGCATGGTATGGAAAAAAATTTGGTCTTTCATGACGGAGTTCCAATCAGACTTCTGTATAATTGTTTGGTGCTGATATTAATGTATTATTTAGACTGAGATAGGACAGGTATTTCAATGTCACCTTAATAGCAATGAATATTTATACATGATGTTTTACATGAGTATTTTATGCATTGTTCTTCTGTCATCTCTTTACAATATTATTTTGTGTTCTCCTAGAGAAGACAAATATTCTAGCTCTTGTTTTTGTCTATAGACTGAAATAAATTATTGGAATTATCCATAAATAAATAAATAAATAAATAATGCCTGATGTATTGTCCCTCTTTTGTCTTGAGGATATCTTTACATTTTTTATGCCTGTGGATGAATTGATGGATTTTTCTCTGTTTTTTTGTTTCTGTTTTCTATGATAAAATATTATACTGTTCAGAATGAGAAATTATTATTAAGTATGGTTGCTGCAGTCAAGACGACTTTGTTTTCTCTGGGGTGAAATTAAATGTCTTCCCTATACCATGTAGAGTAGGGAGTGAACATAAGCAAAATGGAAGCAATTTTTACTCCTGGGTACCATATAGAGGCTGAATCAAATGGCTCTGGAGCTGCATCCTAATAGGTTGTCTCTTATTTTCCTTCTATGGGTTTTTGTTTTAATATGTTTCTGATGAAAAAAGAACATAGAACAGTCCTCTGAAGACATATTTTCTTGAAGCTCTACATCTTTTACCAGATTTGAAAGCTCATGTTCTTATGCAGATTGATACTGTCATAAAAGAACTGTTTTTCCATACCAAATGTTGCTAGTATAAATGCAATCTACTAACGGACCTTTACAACTTATATTTATCAAAAATGGGTTTGGTATAAAATATAGCTCAGAACAGAAGGGATAAGAAATTTTTGAGTGATTTTTTCAGAGTTCATTTCTGTAACACACTTAGCACATCCCATATTTATAGTTCAATGGTCTACAAGCTCATCCCACTTCCACTGTGTTTGGTGGAAATGTTCCCATTCATTCAGGGGGATTTGGCCTACAGGAGCAGAAGTTACGAATGTTCCTGATTGACATCTGCATATTACATGCATAGAACTACAATTCCCCCTGTGCATGTTAAAAAGATCTGGAAAATATTTTTTTACAACTAGTGTTGGAAAAAGACAATGATTTTTCTATTCCTTGAGGGTCAAGTAATCTGACTAACAAGTGGCATTTGAGAGCTGAAGTAATGGAGAGAGGCTGAATGTAGCAGCTTTTTATGAAATATCCAGCTACTTTAGGCATAGTAGTAGGAGGAGGGGCACAAAGGTTAGTTTTAATTTTTACTTCCAGAAAGCCACCAGAATTTTGAACCTGAACAAAAGTAATGAAAAAGAAAAAAATTTGTTGTGTGTACTGATTGGTACACGGTGTGAAATTTCACTTCAAAAAACCTTTTTGAACTATGCCCATAAAATATCCCCTTATTATCCTTAGAAAGTTACTTTCAGAAAAGTTAAGCTACTAGAAACAAACTGCAGGATAATCATGTGCTTTTGGGAACACCTGTAGCTCTGCCTATTAGCAGATCTAAAATGTAGTCCTTAGAAGTTTGGGTTAATACAATAAATACCCCATGACTCCTTAAAATATTTTTCTGTTTGTCTTCTATTTTTCTCAGAAAATTCTAGTAGGAATTGTATCTCCAATCTGTATAAGTTGAACAAGAGTACTTTTAACAAAATTACTTAACATTCAGTGCATCAGCATGAATCTTAACAACTCAGACTCTTAATGGTGTCTCCATGAATGTCTTGTCATTTCAGCATCCATCTACACTTCTGAAATGACTGGATTTGGGCCCTACATTTAACATTGTTCTGTTATCTACTAGAAATTTTAGGTTAATTTAAAATCCCCTTTGTTAGTTACTTGGCCATCTTACCAAGACTAGAAATTTTTGTATTTGCTAATTCCTAGGCACTTTGTTTGGACACACTAGCTCATATTTTGTCATTTTATACACAAAGTGACATATGGTTCAAGATTTTTTAAATTATCTTTTCATGGCTAAACAGGATTTATCACTGATTTCTTTGTGTTTCTGATCCTCAAGGTATAAACTTGCATTTTAGGGAGCTGCCTCATGTTGTGAATCCAGACTTCAAAGGTTGCAGAAGTTCTTCCTTTTTTTTTTTTTCTCCTACTTTTTCAGCTGCATTTTTTTTTTTTTTTGAAGTAGATGATAATGGAACTTTCTTCTTCTTAAGAGCTGTTTCTGTGACTTAAATAATTATTATCTTTTAAGTACAGGATTCATTAGGATGGACTACCTTGGAAGAAGTTTATCCTAAAAAAGAATTTTCTCAGCTTGTATAAGGAGTTACTGGTGTGATACAAAAATTGGCACCTGAAAGGCTCTTCCTCTTTCTGTAAGTTTTTATATGCTTTTCCAGTAAAATACTGACAAACAGTTTTATCTTTCTATTTTGAAGCCAACTTTGCCTTTACTTCATCATCACAGTTTGTTTGGGAACAAGAGATGCTTTCTGATGAAGAACAATCTCTTCATTGCTGTATTGCTTTTTTTCCCAGCAGTCAATCTCAAAAGTTGACAGACTATTGCAAGGTCATATAATCATAGAATCATTTAGTTTGGAAAAGACCTTTAAGATCATCAAGGTCAACTGTCAATCTCACACTGCCAAGTCCACCCCCAAACTGTGTCCTTAAGCGTCTAGACAGCTTATGAATACCTCCAGGGATAGTGACTCAACCACTTCCCTGGGCAGTCTGTTCCAATGCTTGACAACCCTTTTTCATGAAGAAGTTTGATTAGTCACTTCTTATCTCTTTGATTAGTCACTGTCAGTCTAGATCTAAAGTATCTTAACTAAACTTTAGGCTGTTGTGTCCACTATGTGTCATTTGACTGCAGTAAAAGCACAGCCACCCAAAAGAAGCTGTTTTAAACGCAGGGCAGGAGCTTCAGCTGAGTTTAACCTTTGGAGAGAAGGGCCTATACCACCACAGGGAAGGACATAGCCTCAGAGGGCGCTTTGGCCAGGCTCTCCTCATGACTGCATGTTCTTTCTGGATGTGCAGGTGTGGCGGGACTTTCAGTCAGATCATCTGAAAGCTCTCATGAGCCAAGATAATTGGTTCATGACAGTTTGCATGCCTGTGGAATGGCAAGGGACTTTTCACACCTCAACCCAGATCAGCACAGCCATGTGACGGAGGTAATAAAACTTCATTAGGTTCAGAAAGAATAAAATTTTCATTGAAATAGCCTGAAATACTCAAAAACTCATCCTGCATTTTCTTAGCCTTTCCATAAGACTGGACTTTTTAATGAGGAACCTTCTTGTGTGCAGGAGCTTAGTTCCTTTAAACTGCTCTTTCTCTGTGGTACCTGAAGGTTAGAAGAAGCCATCTCCTGAGGGAGACAGTGTCACTAAACCTTTCTGTCTGGATTTATTGCCTGCTGTGTGTCTTTAAATCTGTAGCCAAAGAGCTTCAGAGCCAGCTCCCCAAAAGTCCTGAGGTTGGTTTGCAAAAGCCAAATCCAGATCTCTTTCCACTACTCACTGCACAGCACCTACCTCTTGGGTGTTTTCTTACACAAGGACTCCTCAGCCACTGCAACCTGCAGTGCCACATCACCTTAGCTGACCTGCATGTGAGAGTCTAGATGTTTGTCCAGGCAGCATGCCACCCCCACAGGTAGTCACTGCCAGCCAAAATGAAGCAGTGTTGCTTGGGCTAACATGGCCCATGAGGAAAGAATGATCCCCATGGTCTTAGAGTCTCCTGGACTCTAATTAGGAAGGTGGTAGGTTTTCATCTCTTCCTCAGGACCACGGAGGAAGAAGACATATAAGTACATTGTGGAAAGGAGCACCATCAGCCAGGGTAGATAGAATAACACAAAGAATGTGTTAAAATTTTAGAGGGAAAATTTGTAGCCAGTGTAGTAGGTGAATTTGCAGTCAGTATGTAAGCACAACTGTCCCAGGTACTTGCACAAGCAATAAAAAGCCATTGGCTTGTATCTGCCTACAGATAAAAAATCAAAACAAAATTCATGAAACAAACAAAACTACAAAACAACCAACCAAACCAACCAACCAAAAAAATCTTTCCTTGAAATTTGTTGCAACTGTCTCCCATGTTCAAGTATTGAAAGGGAAAAGGACTTGTAAGTACTCATGGATAGAAAGTTGGACATGACCCAGTCATGATCACTCCCAGCCCAGAGAGCCAAATGTGTCCTGGGCTACATCCAAAGCAGCGAGGGCAGCAGAGGAGGGAGGGGATTCTGCCCCTCTGCTCTGCTCTGGAACCTGCATCAAGCTCTCGGGTCCCAGCACAGGGACTACAGGGATGCTAGAGTGAGTCCAGAGGAGGGACAGCTGATGATCAGAGGGATGGAGCAGCTCCTGTGATGAAGGACTGGGAGAGTTAGGGCCGTTCATTTAAAGTGAAGGCTCCAGCATAACCTTATTATGGCATTCAGTACTTAAATGGACTTATAAGAACAAGGGGGCCGGACTTTTTAGTTGGGGCTACACTGATAGGACATGAGTTAATGGTTCTAAACTCAACAAGGATAGATTCAGACTAGAAATATGAAGACTTTTTTTTTTTTTTTTTTTTTTTTTTTTTTTTTTTTTTTTTTTTTTGTGCTAGAGGGGGATAAAACATTGGCAGAGGTTGTCCAGAGAGGTTGTAGATTCCCCACACCTGGAAACATTGAATATCACATTGGACAGGGCTCTGAACAACATGATTTATTGGACGGTGTCCTTCCTCATTGCGGGGGTCTTGAACTAGAAGACCTTTAAGTGTCCCTTCCAACCTGAACTATTCTGTGGTCAGTGGCACAAAATTCAGCTAAAAGCCCATCACCACAGCAACATCCTAGGATGAATACTGGGGTTAATGTTTTTCTGAATCTCTGTGGATGCCTTGGCTGAGGGACAGAGGGCATCATCAGCAATCTGCAAACTATCTAGAGGGAGTCTAACTGTATACAGTCATGAGAAACCTGCTCTCATGAGCTCTGCTTAGAAGAGGAGGTTTGTGATAGAGGGTCTGCAGAGGGACTTCCCAGCAACCACCACACAGCGGTTCTGATTTTCTTTAAGAGCTTGTTTGTTGTTTTGTTGTTTTGTTTTGGTTTGGTTTGTTTGTTTGTTTTAAATTTGACTTGGTTTGGGTTGTGATTTTTTGTTTGTTTAAAAGTTGTTTTTGTTTTGTTTTTGTTTAAAAGTTTTTTGAGAAATTTGCTTTTTACTGGTGCTTGACTATTTTGGCACTGTCCTCTATGTTTGTGTGTCTGTGCACTGAGGGTTTCACTGCTGTCTCAAGTTCACAGCCACTGGTATGTGACAGATTAGGACAAGCTCGGGAGGGTGTATAAGAGAAAGTTACATTGTCTTGGCCATTTTTTTCCATAAAGTGGGATATCAGGCTGTTGTCCTCATGTTAATATAAATAACTGCTAATGCATTCATTTCGTACAGTATTGTTCTTGAACCTCCAAAGATTCTGCCTCACATACACTCTCTTTCTGCTGCAAAACTTTCATCTTTGAAATCCCAGCATCTAGTAAGTATTAGGGCCTCCTCAGTCTTAGAAGACTGGAGGATAGGATGTATCCACAAGTCCTTGAAGAAATGGACACGTTGTGTAGTGTGTATTCCCTGCAATGGAAAACGCGAAAAAGTACTTCTGTTTTTCTCCCCTTTCCCTAGAGACCTCATTTGTCAAGTAAGTCATAAATCTGTGGTCCAGGATATCTACATGAAATGGCCTCTCTCCTTCACAGGTGTGTCTCTGACTTCCTGGATCCCTACTACTTATGTTGGGATGATTGTGGGGTTAATTTAAATCGACTCATCCTCTTTAGATGGACTGTCAGGCCACGCTTACGATGCATTTGTGAAGTCACCTAACATGACTTCTTTTTTAAAGGGAAAAATAAGCAAAAGTGTTAGAGTGAATAACAAGTGCTTGGGTGCTTGAAGGGGTTCACCACAGGTGGGTGATCCTTTGGTTTTTAAAAAAATTCCAGGTCATACTGAGTATCATCTCAGTCTCACTCCTTACTTCAGAGGGGGTGAAAGGGTGATTTTGGCAGGCCCACTTGAAAAAAGGTGATCTTTACATTCTGCCTTATTTGCTGTCATAGAACCTGCTTTACAAAAGGAAATTGAGAGAGGTGGGTATGCTGTAGCGGCTGGTGAGGCATGGATTGTATTCTCCTGCCTGGACTGATCCTAACAAGAATAAAGCTTTTATTTTATTTTCCTCTTTAGTGAAGTACTGCTAGGATTGGTATCTTCTGTATACTGATTTTTCTGAACTTCTTGATATTTACATTTCTTGCCACATTTTGTCTGCTATTGAGTGTTTTTGAACTTGGTTGAGTGCAGAATTATTTTCAGATGCAGAAGGAGGACATCAGCAGACAAGGATAATGTGGCCATGTATGCTAGATTTTAAGATGTCATTAGAAATGCAGTTGGGTTTAAAAACACAAAAAGTTCATTACATTTGCTAGTCTCTCAGGACCTGTCAGTCTTTTAAGAGTCTCTTTGACAACTATTTCATTATAATGGAATGGGGGAAGTATCTTTTATTCAAGAAATGTAAAGGGTTTTTGTTGTTTTGAGTTTACTTTGGGGTTGTCTGTTTGGGTTTTTTTTGTTAGTGGGAAAAAAAAAAGGAAAATTAATAGATGATTGCTCTGACTTTAGCCTTGGCAAATCACTGTGTACTGAAAGATCCAGCTGTGCCCAAAACACATTCTGCAGTGACAACTGGCAACATCAACATTTCTCCATGGCCAGATTTAAAGGCTAGGTTGAATGTCTTGGCAGTAAGATACTAGAACTGCATTTTGCAGAATGTCTTGACAATTAACAACTTTTCTTCCAGCAACTAAAAGAATTTTTTACTGAATTTGCATTTTCTCAAAATAAATATTCTCATTAGGAAGAAGAAGATTTTCAGTGATAGTTGTTAAAGGCAGTAAATTAAGGATCTTAAAGAAAAAGCTTACAAAAATCAGAACAAGTAACTGTAATAGAAAATAGAATTTATCCGGAAGACCCTCAGGCTTGCAAATTTAAGGCATTTACTTTCTATAGTTAGTACAGGTTTGGAGACAACTGACTTATAAACATCTTGATTTACTGATATTTAATACTAACAGCATGTGAGAAGTGTCCGTGATGTGGCAGTAGGAAGTCTGAAATATTATTTGTTAGCTTTTTTCAGGGCATTTTTTTCTAACTAGATATTTTCATCTGTGATGTAGTATTTGCTCTCCTTTTGCTTTCTTGCTAGATGGCACAGCCTTTGCAGAAATCAAGTCTGAAGGATAAAATTTCAAGAGCCAACAGAACAGATCTGTGCCCATTTAGGTGTTGGCAAAATCAGATAGACTGAGCAATAGATCAGGTAGGATACCCGAAGCTGCTGAGCAGTCATGCAAAAGCTGCTTTTTCATGGGTATAAGATCAGTCTGCAGGAGGTTTTCTCCTTGCTGTCTCAAAGGGAATACTGTCTGGATTCTTGCAATATACCAATTTAAACTGCACAAGTTGCTGATCATTCACAGTTGGATAAATGTATTGGATGTAGAAAACCCCACACAACAAAACATTGAATTAATTTGATGTCCCTTTATTCCTGTTCATAAGGCTATGAGGAGAACAGATTAGGTCCTCTCTGTGCTATTACAAGGCAGACTGCTGCACTACCATGGGCCACCCACTAGGACTGGAATACAGAGGCAGACAGTGCCCTGCTCTTCTGAATGTTCTCACATAAATTAAATCAGTAAAACTCCAGTGGCTGAAAAACTACAATTGAGCTGAAAAGATCTGGCTTTTATTCCTGGCTTTGTTGTAGATTGTCTCCATGGCCTTGGATGGAGTTTGGCTTCTTTTGTGTAGTGATGGAAGCCAAATAGATGTCCTTTCTTCTGTTTATTTTGGCTGGAGCTTCAGGGCAACAGCTGACTCTCAGTGTGTTGTGCAAGGCAGAGAATGGCAGGACCTTCACACAATCACCAGATCACAGAGATTGGAAGAGATCTCTAGAGATTATCCAGTCCAGTCCCCCTGCCAAAGCAGGGTCACCCTGAGCAGGTGTCACAGGAACATGGCCAGGTGGGTTTTGAATGTCTCCAGAGAGGGAGACCTCACGACCTCCCTGGGCAACCTGTTCCAGTGCTGTGACACCCTCAGTGTTAAGAAGTTCTACCTAATGTTGAGGTGGAATTTCTTGTGTTTTGGTTATGGCCATTGCTCCTCATTCTGTCACTGGGCACCGTGGAAGAGAGTCTGGCACCATCCTCTGGGCATGTGCCTTTGTCTTAGGTTGCAATGCAAGATGTAACCAAAAGTTTGTATTCTATTACCAGCTGTTAGAACCAGGTGGGGCAGTGTTCTTTATTTCTTCCATGACCCATCCTCCCTCCATGGGAATATCTTCTGTTAATGGGACATTGAGTCTCATTGCATGACTGGTAAAATTGTATCATGCCATTGGGAGATGCTCCACCCAGGGGGAGGAGCCAAGAACTCCTACCTGGATAAAAATCTGAGATTCAGAGCACCAGAAAAGCTGCTTTTCCACTGGATTTCCAGAGGAACATTGGACTCATCTACACCACCACTGGACCTTCAGAGGAAAACTGCATCCTTCTACAGGATCATTGCTTCAACAGAACCACATCTGTCACTCCAGAAGTGCTTGATTGGACTGCTACCAACACCCTGATCAACAGGGTGTAAGGTTGTATTCTGACTCTGTCAGTATTTTCTTTTTTTCTGTTTGCTTTTTTTGCAGTACTACATTTTTATTTTAATTTTCCTAGTAAAGAACTGCTATTCCTATTCCCATATCTTTGCCTGAGAGACCCTTAATTTCAAAATTATAACAATTCGGAGGGAGGAGGTTTACATCTTCAAGTGAGGTTCCTGCTTCCCTTAGCAGACACCTGCCTTTCCAAACTAAGACAGCCTTGAAGGTATTTGTATGCATTGATGAGATCTCCTCTCAGTCTTCTCTTCTCCAGACTAAAAAGGCCCAGCTCTATCTCTCTCTCTCTCTCTCTCTCTCTCTCTCTCTCCTCATAAGAGAGGTGCTCCAGAGCCCAAATCACCTCTGTGGCCTGCACTGGACGCTCTCAGTAGCTCCTTGTCTCTGTCATACTGAGGAGCCCAGAGCTGGACTCAGCACTCCAGATGTGTCTCACTGGAGTGGAGTAGAGGGGAACAACCACCTCCCTTGGCCTGCTGGCCACACTCTTCCCAATGCCCCCCAGGATCCCACTGGCCCTCCTGGCTGCAAGGGCACTGCTGGCTCCTGGACAGCTTGTGGTCCACCAGGACCCCCAGGTTCTTCTCCACAGAGCTGCTTTCCAGCAGGTCACCCCCAGCCTGTGCTGGTGCCTGGGGTTGTTCCTCCCCAGGTGCAGGACTCTGAACTCACCCATGTTGAACCCCATCAGGTTTCTCTCTGCCCAACTCTCCAGCCTATCAAGGTCCCTCTGAGTGGCAGCAAAGCCTTCAGGTGTGTCAGCTCCTCCCCCCAGTTTTGTTCCATCTGCAAACTGGGTTAGGGTTCATGCTATCCCTTCATCCGAGTTGTTGATAAACAAGCTGAGTAAGACTGGACCCAGTATTGGTCCCTGGGGAATGCCACCGCTACAGGCCTCCAATTGGATTCTATTCTGCTGGGCACAACCCTCTGAGCTCTGCCATTTCAGCCAGTTCTTGATCCAGCTCACTCTGTGTTCACCTAACCCACGTTTCCTGAGCTTACCTGCAAGGATGTTATGTGAGACAGTGCCGAAAGCTATGCTTCCCATCCATAAATTCAAGACTGATGTGCTTTTGCATTACCGAGCATGCAGTGACTCCTCACTGTGGAATGTGGCTGCTCATGTGCTTACTAAGGAGGGTCTGCAGATAATGTCATAGCTATGAGCGGGTAGGTCTCATTCTTGATAGCAGCTGTGTGCAAGAGAAGTACCGAAGGTAGCCTTAGATGAGAAGTGAATTGAAGTGGTTGTCTCATTACTGCATTAGTCATAGGTGTGTCATAGGGGGGCAATCCTGCAGAAATTCTTTGTAGTTATTTGTGGAAGAAAGTGGAAAAGCCTGTTCAACAAAAGGAACAGAAGGCAAACCAAATCCCTAATGACCTATTTTTCTTCCTGCTAAGTGGTTACATGTGTCTTATTGCTGAGCATCCAGCTAAAACTTTCAGGGAAATCTTGGTGTGGTGTACTGGGACTGCTGACTCAGTGCAGCTCTTGCAGCCTAATCAACACAAAAACATCTGGTACAGCTCTGATTTACACTTGTTTGAAGAGAGAAAAACAGGTGCATCTACTGCTTCAGTAGGAAGCTGTCAAAAGGAGGGATCTTCTCCTGCACGAGCACTCATCCTGGCAACTCTGAGAGCCATCACTGCTGCGACTCTTACACTTCAGGAGCCTCATACTCTACCTCAGCACATTAATGTAAGGCAACCCTCAATCAACTCACAATGAGAGACCACTATTTCCTTCTCACACAGGACAATTTACACCACTAATAAAGGATATATCTGTTCAGTGTAAGTACCCTGTTTTCAACCAGTGAATTTAAACTGATTTAGATTGGGTGGATTGATTTAGCTGAAAGGAAAAATATCTTGCAATGAAATAGGGGTATCCTCCCAGGAGCTTAATTGCTAGTAAAAATTGCTGAAGCTTTCTCCTACAAAAGAAGCCTGACCTGACGGATGTCCTTAATGAAAGCATTAAACACTGATCACTTTCCTATGATCCCTGCCACAATCCAGGAAGCTGAGAAAGGTTGTGAAGTGAGTCTGCTCCTCTGGTGTGGTGCTGAAGAAGGCTGAAGGCCAGTTCTCTGATGCTTGTAAACATGCAGGGGGACCAATTGAACTGTCCTGGTTTATGGTTTCTTGGGCACCAATGTAGCAAACCACTAGTGAAGTCAGGATCTATTCCCATCTCGAATACTTATTTTCCAACAGTCTAGCTAAAGTTTTAAGTAGGGACCATGTGCATTTTAAAGCTAAACTTAACTGCAATAAACTTACTCCAGGATTAATTAGGCTGCTGTAGTCTCATTCAAATCATTGGAGTTAACAATGGCACACAGTTGGAAGAAGTGGTAAATAGAGCTCTAATCCCCTGTCATCGGTGAGCAATGTGCTCTTGTGGCAAAGTAGGTCAACACCATCTTTGGTTGAATTAGGAAGGGTGCTGCAAACAGATCAAGGGATGCAATCCTTCCATTCAGCTCAGCACTGCTGAGACGTATCTCTAGTTCTAACTCCAGCTCTGGGCTCTCCAGTGTAAGACAGGTGCAAACATATTGGAGAAGAGTAGTCCAGCAAAGGGGCACAAAAAGAATAGAGAAATTGGATCATGTGACATAAGAGGAGAGGCTGAGACAGCTGAGACAGCTATGATTTCTTATTCTGCAGAACAGAAGAATTGGATGAATCTCACCCTTGTGTATGAATACCTGCTGGGGAGGAATAAAGAAGATGGAGCCAAAATCTTTTCAGAGGTGCCCAATGAAAGGCCAAGTGACAATGGGAGCAAAGGAGATTTTGTGTTGTGGGTTTGTTTTGGTTTGTTTCACTGTTACAGTGGCTGAACACTGGCAGAAATTGGACAGAGACTGGAGTCTCCATCATCCTAAGACATATTCAAAATCTGAGTATTCAGTATCCTAAGTAACTTGATGTAAGCAATTGTGCTCTGAGCAGAGAGTTTGGTCTAGGTATCTCTGAGGTCCCTCCCAAACTCAATCATTCTTGGATCTTCTCACTGAAGAAAGTTGCAATGCTGCAGCCAGCTTCACAATGGTACAGAACTGCCAAGGTCTTTAATTCACCCTAATTTTACAGAGATCCTGTTCATGTACTACTTAGGCTTCATTTTTCTTTCATTCTTCTAAATGTGGTTCATACTAATCCAGACAACAAAGAAACTCTGCAACATTCTATTAGGGCACAAAGGATTTTCTAAAATATAAGCAATGTTTATAATTACAGAATAATTTGGGAAGAAAGATGAACTGTGCTCTCTGACTGTTACTCAGCGACAGAGAAAATGATCATAGCAAACAGAAAGTGCTCTGCTGAGCCAGTCAAATGGAAGGTAGGATATTCAAGCCTAACCATGATTCAGTTTTGCATGTCATTTTGCTATGAAAGACCCTGGGTGTTAAATTTCGTGTCTAGGTTTCCTGGGGTTTTGCAGTTACATCTACTGGGATTAACCTTGCAACTTGGACTTCATTAAGAATGCTTCAGATGATAGCTCAGCTGAACAGAACCTGGAAAAATCCTCCATTGTTGCTACAGCTCCGTAGGATGAGAAATTAGTAGGAAGCATAAACATTCTGACCAAGCTTAGTTTTCACAGTTTTGCTTTCCCGTAAGAAGAAATTCCCGTTCTCCAAAAGGTAATTATGGGTAGAAATTGGAGTCCTAGACCCAGCTTGTGATATGTAATGGAAGACAGCCTGCAGCATGCAGGTAGAAACTATAATCCCAAGGAATTTAGCCAAGGTTGCTCTGTGGTTTGGGAACAAAAGTTCACCTGAAGTTCAGAGCAGTGTTTTTTACCTGGAAAAGCCTTGCAGAGAGTTTTTGAAGCCTTCCCAAAGGTTCCAAGGTGGAACAAAAGCACTTCATGCTATTCTAATGTTTTACATCAATGTGAGTGATCCCTAGATTTCTGAGACGCCCCAGTGTTAGGAGGCAGCAAGGTTTTACTTAAGTAGCTTCTTTGGAACCATAATGTCTATGCAAAGCCACTTCAATTGCAAAATACTGGCTATGTTAAAAGGAAAAAAAAAAAGCATTTTGAAAGTTTTGTGGCAATGGCAGAGTGCTTAAATGGGCTTACATGATTATGGTGGTGTAAGGAAACATTCTGACTTTTGGAAGCCATCAGGTTTGCCACTGTTTGCCCAGCCATTGTTGCTTTGTGTTTGCAGGTGCTTGCTTGTATTCCTATTTGTCTCTTGACTGTTATTTTCTCATTCCAGGTGTATTCATTCTCTCAAACACCAAGAGTGCTTGGAATACAGCTATTATTTTAAATCACCTGCTATTGCCCCCAGTGAAAAAACAGGCTGTAAAAGCAAGGACGATTTTTTGTTCATGTATCCAATGAGGTCTCTTGCCTGGAAACTGACATTATCACCCACTGTTCTTGTCTTTCAGGTCAGTAACTACAATGTCTGATGATTACAATGTAATTGTATTGTCTGATGACAATACAAATGACTGTGACTTAATTAGGGCATGAAGAAACACAGCACTTTCTTCCTGAATTCAAGAAGGGGTCTGCAGTGTTGAAAAGACTTTCAGGTATGTCTTGTTCATGGTGTGGCATGGTAAAAACAATGCCTAGACTCTCAGGATATAGAGAACACATTTGCAAAGCCATCCCAGCCTGAATGTCCAGGGGTGGATACTCAATATTGTAATAGGAGAAGAGGTACAGTGAACAAAGTCTGTCAGGGTGCTTGCTTTTGGAATCCACCCTCAGCAGCAATGGGGCTAGGACTCCACTGGCCCTTCAGGCATCCATGTCTTGAACCTTCCTGCAACCAGTCTCTAGTCTTTTTTGTACACACAACTTTAGATCCTTAAGAATCCAAAAGACTGAAGGATGCTTTAGTGTGAAACAGACTCAGCCTTTGTCCAGTCAGGTCTTGAAGAACTCTGAGGATTGAGACTGCATCTCCTCTTTGGATCCCAGTCCATGCAGAAAAACCCTTCTGTTTATATCTGGTCTGAAATACTTGTTCAACTTTTGCCTGTTGTCCTTTATCCTCCCAAGATAAGAAGTCCCCAACCCTGTGTCACTGATCCCTTTCCGTAGGTAGAGTGGGATTGTCAAGGCAGTGCTGTATAGACTGTTCCATACAATTTGCTGCCAGCTGAGATCTAGACAAGAGTCTGCTCCACCACCTTCTCCAGCTCACTAATAAAGATGCTTTACTCTGCCTTGCTCCAGCTAAGGTGTTACCATTAATTATGCTAAATCAAAGTAGCCTAGGTAACCTGTGCAGTGTGCATTCATCCTGCATTCAGCTCCACAATGACACAGGAAATTAATTTTTTATGGAACTGGTCTTGCTGGGTGCTTTTCTTGGGCAAAAAAGGTGAATTTTAAACTCCAGGAATTGTGTAAGAAATTACACATTATGTTTATTTGCATGTGCCTATCCAGCATAACATTTTGTATGCAAGAATGTTTTCTTCAACTGGTATGTCATTTTTGCTTTTTAATGTTACAGTTATGTAATGGTCATAATTTCTTTACACAAGGCCCCAGCTGATTCCAGTGTCTGTCCTTCACAGAGGTGTTGAAGAAGGCAGCTCGTAGTGGCTGGGCTACAGCCTATGAAGAATCACAAAGCAAGGGTGTCTGTTTGGGATTTCTGACCCACTAAGATGAACACAGGTTAATTGGTATGATTAGCTGGTTGTGTGATGATAGCAGTCTGTCAGGGAGGTTGATCCAGGAGGTGACTGTGGAGTGACAAGGAATCACACAGCTCCGGTGAAGTTAAAGGACTTCTGTGCTGTGCTGCAGCAGAGGAGGAGATGCTGCTCTGGCCCATTACTTAGATGGTGGCACTGAGATGAAAACCATGTTTCTGGGATGTACAAGTTGACTGACACAGATGACAGAAATGTAACAAATGAGGTTCAGGTAGGAAAGGAAGTACAAGTGAGTCCCTAGCAGCAATGCAGAGATGTATGAAGCAAGACTTAAAAAAATAGTGTGGTTAATGGAAGGAAGGGAGGAAGGAAGGAAGGAAGGAAGGAAGGAAGGAAGGAAGGAAGGAAGGAAGGAAGGAAGGAAGGAAGGAAGGAAGGAAGGAAGGAAGGAAGGAAGGAAGGAAGGAAGGAAGGAAGGAAGGAAGGAAGGAAGGAAGGAAGGAAGGAAGGAAGGAAGGAAGGAAGGAAGGAAGGAAGGAAGGGAAAAAGAGAAAGCCAGAGAGGAAAGTGGCTTTGGGTTCCCTTATGCAAATGCTATTCTGTTTGAAATGGCATTGATCAGCCTGTGCCTCTTAAATGAGCTGTTCAAGTACACCCACATGATGGGGCTACCTCAGGTGTTTAATAGCTGATGCTGCTGTGCTTACCTGAAAATGGAGAACAGCTCTTTATGTGGATAATGCAGCTGGTACACTATAAATCTCAAACATGAAGAGTAACGAGGACAGGGAAATAGCATCATGTAAATATTGCAAAATTTTGGTGGGGGAGAGCAGTGGAAGGAACAAAGATTTACAGAGTGACATTGAAATACGGAAAATATAAAGTAATCTGAAATGGAACACACACATGTTCTCTGTGGGTGAGAACAATGTAGGAAGCATGGAGCTGGAGGAGTGGCCAAGGCACTGTTGTCAATGCTGAGTTATCAATCATTATGCTGTATTTCTTTCACTGCCTGACCAAAAGCACTTTGTCTTGGAACAAGGAGAAAGTAGGCATTGTCTGTACCTACTCCTGTTCAGCTGCTGCATGCAAGGCTTGGCAACAAACTTCTGAAAACCTATTAGGAGGCTGGATGTAACAGCCTAGTGATGAGTGTCTGTGAGGACTGGTTAATGAAATTATGAAGGGCCTGGTAAGTGTGTGTGATTGCAGCTTGTCTGTCTTCAAGACAAAGGTGGCAGAGCCTGTGTCTAAGCTACAGACTTCAGCTTTACCACAGAGAGCTTTCAGCTCATGAATTTTCTGCATTGATTATGGAGAACACTAAAATGTGTGTTCACACTTGGTCTGCTAAAGCTCTGCTGGGCTTTCAGAAGAGAAAGCTGATCCATAAATAAAGAGAGCTCCTTGGAGGTGGCATATAGAATAGGCAGGCAAAAATTTAACAGAGTGAAACTGAGCCTTCTGGGACTATTGAAAACATCCTCAAGCCTTGTGTTTTGCAATGATTGCAGTGGATGATGTTTTATGTCTCTCTTTGCTTAATATGTACAGCTGATTAGCAAATGCAGGCACAATATGAAATCTTTGCTGGTTGTTTCCATATGGGAAACAAGATTGGTGGTAAATTTTTCAGAAGATTCTATGAGGAGCTGCCAGCCACTGGATCTCAATGAGCCTGACCTGAGCAATCTGGACTCTCTGGGGAGACCAGCAGTTGTCCTGACCTGCATGTAGGAGTGTATTTGAGACCTGACCAGTCATTTCAGAGGGAGGAAAAGTCAACTCAGGGTGCCACAGGGATTGCTTCTGCAACAGCTGGAGGTTGTTCCAGAACTGTCATTCTTTTCTACCAAGAGAGAGGTGTGGTAGTTTGGCACTGAGCGGGAATAGTGTTGCTATCTTGGGTCCTTTTCTTTCACACCTCTCAAATGCTTCTTGGAATGGATTATGAGACACTAAATTTGTTTGCAGACTGCAGCTCTCGCTGTATCACTCTGCAGAAGATGTTTATCTGGTTGTCTCTTTCTGCACAACACATTTTAACCACCTTTCACTAGGATTTTGCTGTAAACTGATGTATACAATGCCTTGTCTTTGGATTTGCCTGTCTCTGTTAAGTTAGGCCCTTATCCAAGCAAACGTTTTCCTGTCTCTCTGAAGATAAGCCTCCTGCCCTTGCTGAAATCATTAAGATTGCTTGGATCATTAGTTTTGATGTATGTGTGCTTGCACATGACTAGCAATGATGCTTAGTGGCTATGAGAAAATACTTCCCCCCTAGGTAGATTGCTGAGAGGAGGTTCAGTCTATAAAAATCATGTAGTTACAAAAACTCTTCCCCTTCATCTTAGCCTGATGAAATCTGTGGCATCTCTCCAGATGAAGACTGGAAATGTTTTCCTTCCTTTTTTAGCTCACTGGGTTTGTGTGTGTGCCACAGGCACTTTATATCATTCTAGTTTATTTATACTTTCAACTTATTGATTGGTAGATGGGATGATAGCCTTTTGGATTTATTTTGCTGCTCATTTATAATTAATTTGGCGCACGCATAAAAAAATCAACCTTTATTCATTTACCATCTATTCACTGTGATTTTTTTAGAAAGCTTAAAAGTAGAAGAGCCATGCACTAGGCAACAGGCCAACATGCACATGATTCTCACATGTTGCTGTAAGACCTGGCTGTCAATTTTACCTGCATTTGACCAAAATGGGGAGTATTCTTTGGCCACCTGTATAGCGTGAGGACCTCCAGCCTCCTTAGCTTATGCAGAGCTGCCAAAGTTGGTGTGACTTCCACAAGTATGTGTCATGGAAATGATGAGGAAAAGCTATTGCTTTGAGGGCATCCGTGTCCATGCAAGCTTTTGAGGGTGATCCATACTGGGAGAAGCAGGAGGTCATGAGAGAAGGACGGCCACAGAAGTGAGCTTTGGGCTCTTGGCAGAAAGCAAACCTGCTGCTTCACAGCCCTGTTGCTGGAGTCAAGTGAGGGACTTCTAGAATAACTGTGCTGCTCCTGAGTTCTGATCACTCATAGCCCACTGGGCTAATCACACACAGCTCACAGGGAGTATGCTCTGTATCACTCTCCCCAGCTGCCAGTAACAACTGCCTGTAATTGGACTTGATAAATACAATAGATATGAGCATTTAATTCAAAATGACAATTCAAGGTTTCAAAGCAGTTCACCTGCTCTGCAATGCTTTAAAGATCTCCCAAAAGCAATCTTTTGTATGTGCTTGAAATCTGCCTCTGCCACTACTCAGATATATTTATAGTCTACTGGTGGGCTGCCTATGAAAATTCTCATCCCACAGTTTTTCCTTAAGGTTGGTGAAAGCTTCTATGTTTCACGAAGGTTAAGCTACAAAGAGAGAGGATAGGATTGTAAATGCCTGCTAAGCCCCCGAATCTGTGATCTCAGTAATGCGTTCACTGTGCACTGCAGAAGCACAATTCTGTATTGCTCATGTAGAATCAAAGGGTTGCTTCACTTTCCTTGATCCTTGCAGTATATCCACCTGTCTCTTTTAAATCACTCCTGCAGATTATCTTCTGTGGATTTCCACTACTGTCCAAAAAAATAAAATAAAGAAAAGACTTGGTTCCCCCTATTTTCCTGCCCCCCTCTTCCCAGTGTGCAAGCATGCCCAAGATGAATCACTGCATAATTATATTCCTATTGCTTGTATCCTTCCGTTGGCTCTCCCTTTCCGCTCGTTTCATGCTTACTTGCCAATCAAGCCTATCATTTGGGGTCTGATTATTTGCTGGGGTTCATTAACCAAAGGGAAGATCAGCAGCAGTCTAGGGGACACCTGACAGTCTCCAGCCCACATCACAATCTCAGAGGGCAGGCTTTACGTGGTCTTGCAGGTACAACATCCTTAATTTGCCTTGAAATATTGAGCTCTGCTTTAGGCTCCTAACAAATGTTGTGCTTTAAAACAGTGTCTGGGGAGAGAGAAGAGTTTGCGTGACTTTTCAGCTGTGCACAGGGGGGCATGAGCTGTGGGGATGCTGGCTTTCAAGGGCAATGATGGGTGCCAGGGATATGCCTCTACTGTGGATAAGGACAGTGAGGGAGCTCAGGTAGGCCGACACCTGGTAAATGAGGTGAAGGGTTGACAGAGAGATTTGGGGCTTCACATTGATTTTGCATTTTCTGTAGACACGCTGCTGTGGTTCCTGGGGTGGGAGCTCCCCTGGGAGGACAGCCATGTATACACATGGGAAGCAGGGAAGATCTGCAGTCTTTGAAGGCTTGATACAAGAGTCCCCTAAAATATGCTGGTCAAGAATAAACATCAAGTTAATAAAACAGGGTTGCACACTCAAGCAGTTAGAGGCCTGACTGGGTAGGCTTGATCCTCATCTTCTATTTTTGTCAATGAGTTACTTGGATTGCAGCTCTCAGACGGACCCCAAGTGTGTCAGGAGCCTGAAGTGACTGGGCATTGTTTTGATGCCTTCCTCCAAACCTCACAGCCTGTAGTGGTGATAAGGGCATTCTTGCAGTGTAAACAGACATCCCGTAGCACAGGTAGGTGCTGCAAAAGTACAGGAGTACTTACTTCCTCTGGTTTTCAAAGTGGCTTAGTACCCCTGAGTCTCCATCCCTATGGAGCTGTGTAGAGCCATCAGCCCCATCCAGCATCCCTGCTTTCAGGAGTGGCCAGGTTTCCTGGTGGAAGCTGGAACCTTTTTCTGCCCCTTCTCCAGCTGTATATCACCTTCTGGGTGTCACTGCTTTGTGCTGCTGGTTTCAGTCATCACTGCTGAACTGCTCTGGTTTGCTCTGTCTCTTTGTGGTTGCAAAGCACTAGACTTCTCAGGCTGCAGTTAGAGCTGCTGCTTGTCTCTGTCCAGCCCCTCTCAATTTCAGCAGTATGTGTGCTGCTTATCTCTGAGCGCTTTGAAGGACATTTTTTGGATTTATTAGTGTGTTTACGTTTTGTAACTGTAAGTTCTTTCTTCTATCCCCCAGTCACCATTCAACACCAGCACCTCAGTCAACACCACATCCAGCCTTTCCACCTTTCCATGGAGCAGGGTTCTCCTCTGTTGCCTGGAGAGGGGGGATGCTGCTTTGCCCTTGGTCCAATGCTGTTTCCAGTAAAGAAGGTCTTCCCTCCAGAAGAGAAAGGCAGGGCAGAGGAAGAAAGCAATGCTCAGTTCTTCCTGCACTGCTCTGTCTGCTGCAGCACCTAGCAGAGCTGGCTAGCTGAGAGTGTCCCATCCTCTGCAGCACATGCTCTCTCTAGGATGTGCTGGGCACAGTCCTCCCCCAGCTCCACCCTGGCCAGCACACGATTTTCCCAAAAATATACATTACAGTTCTTAATGTCTAATCTTATTCTGAGAACACTTTCCAGCTTTTCACTGGAAAGATGATTAATACTGCGTTGCCCAGCCAGTCACACTATCCACAGTAGAGCTATAAATAAATACCACCCAGCAGTTGCATACAGCAAGCCTATTTTATTATTTTCCATTCATAGTAAAAAATATGACAAGGAACTGCTGGTTAGAGAAGAGGCTGAGTAACAGCTGTAGTTTAGTAGGCACCTTGGTCTTTCATCCTTCAATATCCAGAGGGCAAAGAAATCCCACACTTATTTTTGTGTATGTTTTGCTGTTTTCTACTTACACAGGTTATTTCTCTGTTTAGTTGGCCGACCCATACATGATTAAGTGTGCAATGCGCTTCACATGGCCCTAGGAAGGAAGGCTTTTTCTTTAAAAATTAGGTGAAAGCCCTCTACCAGGATTGCTTTGTTCAATGGAAAATTGGTTTCTTAGCCAAATGCAAACAACCACTATGGTTGCCATGGTTTCCTTATTTCTTATAAAGCAGAAGGCCCTTCCAATGTTGGGCAAGCAATTTTGGTAAAAAAAAAAAAAAAAAAAGAAACAACAAAAAAAAGCCCCACTAAAAAAACAACCCTCCAATATTTGAAATTAAAAATGTCAGGTGAAAAATGAAGCCCTTTTCAAGAATGGTTTCCACCGTCCTTTCACTGGTTTTTAAGATTTGGATTTTTTTTTTTTTTTTAAGCTCATCATAAAAACTGCTAAAATACAAGCTCTAGAGATTCCCACCTAACACTATTTTTCAGCTAGCTTTATTAATGACCCCGCCTGAGCTATTCAGCTGTGAGTCATTCCAGAGGGTGGGTGGATGGGAGGAGGGATGCGGGAGGGGCAAGGGGCTGGCGTCTCTCCCATGTGGGTTCCATCCCACAGGGGAGCCGGTGCGGGAGGGGTGCTGCGGCTGCCTCCCTGCCGACGGAGGGTGAGCCAGGCTCGGGCTGTGCTCCAGGTCCTGGTGGCACTGGGGACACAAGCTCCTGCCTGCCACAGAGCTGCCTGATGGAGCCCGGGGCGGCTGCACGCTGGGTACGGGCCCCCTCAGGTCAGCCCCTCGGTAAAGCCTTTCAGGGGAAAGGCAGTTTCTGTTTTACTGTCAGTGTGTGGCTTAGGAACACTGGAAAGGAACTGCTGTTATATGAACACTTCTAATTATATGGGCTTTGTTTTCACACAGCTGCTAGCTTTCTGAAACGTATTAGGAAAAAAAAATCTGCCATGACTGTATTACTCACCAAAGCCTAGATTTTATCAAACACTGTGCACAATAAACTTGCAGAAGCTACATAATTTGTTGGAAAAAAGTTCAATGCACTAATAAGATGTTTCAGAGGATTAATTTCTTTGTTTGTTCTACAAAAACCTAGACAGAGTTAAAAATGAAATCTCTCCAATCTCTTGCACAGAAATTGTTTTATAATCTTTTTGGGGGATACTTTCTCCAGCTCACTAAGGCACTTACATAATGATTAACTGAAAGGACTTAATTGGTCCCAGTAAAGACATACTTTCTTAAAATCAGCCTATGGTAATTCCTCTTCAAATTGTAGTTTTTATGATTTTGCCATAGGAAGTCAAACACAGAGCTAATTATAACACTGTTGAGGGGAAAAAAATTAGAATCAAGGTAAGGATTTACAAAAAGAAAATAAAAGATAATATTATCTTGATCTTGTTCAAACCTTTGAATGATGGCTGCATAATGAATTGCTGAATTCTCTTTGCTAGAAGCTCCTTCTTGCTTGCTTTTGGTGTAAGCGGATCATTTTTTTACATTATGCCGAATAAAATGTACAGCAGCCATGAGCAAAAAATAGAAATGTTAAGAAAACATGATAAAGTAGACTTACAGAGAAATATCCTAATAACTCAATAATTACTTACTCAGGTGTTTGGTCCCCTATTTTGAGACTGGGGGAGATGAAGGTTATTATTTAAATATACTTATTGTTGAAAAATCACAGCTATGTCTCTCACAATTTGTAAGACTTTGTTAAAAGTCATGGGCCTGGAGTTGGAGGGGAAGAGGTTTTCTCTCCCAGGCACTCAAACTTCTCTGGTTGGTCCCTTTGCTTTAACATGAAGCACTGGAAGTTTCCTCTTGCCTGCACTGTGCAGCTGAGGGCACTGCCAAGCCCTCAGGAAGGACAGTGCTTTTACAGGGATAAGTGTCTGGGATGCAACACTCCGGTGTCCTGCACAGCAGGTAATGTCCTCATGTTACTGCTCTTGGTTGGGGTTTATGTGGTACTGTTAACAGGGATTGCCAATACTTTAGGCTGCAGTTCCAGTCATCAAGGAGTAAGTGCATCTTCTGGTGGTCCATCCAGAGAACCTGATGCGGCAAACCCTACAGCTCCAAAGCTTTATCTTCCTCTTAGGCTCAACCTGCTGTTCCTGTGAGATTTCTGATGCTTTCTGTTCAGTAAATGGCATCTACCAGAAGAAGAGGCATGATCCTGAACAGGGATTCTCTCCCTTATCAGCAGGCAGAGAAACTCTGCCTAGCTGGACCCCAGAGTGCACACAATGACTCTCCAATGACTGCAGTGACTGTTGAGGACTTTCACTTTCTGTGAGGAATTTGAAGTCCCCTCATCTGCGATGGAACGGGTCAGATTTAGAGTAGAAGATTCTGTCACCCTGACTTTTCTTTCCCAGTAGGCAAGTTGTGAAACTGAAGATAACAAATACATATTCCTGGCTGAACACTAATTAGTATTAGGTTTCTGAATGTGAGAAAACCCCCAGTAATAAGGCCACTTGAAGGCTACTCTGAGAGGACATCCACCTGGGCTTGGAAGTCCACGTAAACGATCAAGTTAGGCTACCAAAGTGAATTCCATGTGTGACAAACAACATTCCCTGTGCCCACCTTGTTTTTTGTACACCTGGCACTGTTCAATGGTTTTCTTTCCCATTGAGGGGCTTATTTCCATGGAAGGCCAGGCAGGAGTAAACCTTTAGCATTAAGCAAGGAAAATGTGCAACTGGAAAAAAATGTGATGTGGGAAAAAATCATAAACCAAGCACTTAACTGATTTGTCTGAAGCATTTTGCTAGTCAAAGAAGCAAAATTTTCTGAAAATATTCCCAAGTAGGGAGTATTTCCAAGCAGGCCCAGATTTTTTTTTTTTTCTTAGGCCACCTTTAAATTTAAAAACAGTAAGTCCAGCAAAAGTAAAATGTTGAGTGGCTCTGCTCTGGTTTTTTTCAGAGGCAGACAGTCTCCACAATACAAAATCTCAGCTCAGTTTGAAAATCCACCAGTTGTCCAAGCATTTTTCTGAGCTGTTTGTATATGCCTGAGGGTGTGAGGCTAAATTATTACCAAGGCAAAATTTTGGTAGGTGTATAAAAATGCATCAGTTGTGTGTTTCCCACACTTGTCACTGGAGGTTGCATGTCCTTCCTTCTTTGAAGGTAGGAACATGGATGCATATCTTGTTCTTTTTTAGAATGTTGGTTTCATTCAAATTGGAGAAGAACTAGGAGTAGGGCTGGACCGAGCACTTATTCTAACAGCAACTGTGGATAGCAAATGCATGGATGACAGGAGGTGGACAGATATGAAGAACAATACTGAAGAATAAATTTCCAGACTCTTTTCCTTTGTACCCCAGACTGGTTCCATACAGGGACACACATTTTATTGCTTAAGTAGTGTGTTTATTAGACTCTATACAAGTCAGGATCTTCAACAACCTAAATATTTCACATGAATTTACTGCTAGTCAGCCTGTGCTCTTAAATACTTTGTATGTTTTTCTTCCCACCTCTGTCTGGTCCGTATATTTGTTCCAGAAATATGTGAGCACACATTTCATCCATCACGGTAGATAATTTTCAAACTATTACATGCTATTAGAATTCCAGTGTTGGCATTTCAGCTACAGAGTACAGCAGTGTTTATCCTCAGCTGTAGTAAGCAAAGCACTTCAATTTTTTTATCCCTTATAAACCTGCATATTGCAGGTGCAATATATTTTTTAACATTAGAAATCACTGCATGTTTGGCTGATTAATGCTTGAGAATATATAATGCACCTGACAAATTTATTTTTAAATGAAAAATTAGATCAAATATTACATTAGAAACAAAAGCCTCTCTAAATTTTTTTTAATTATTATATCCCTTGATAATGCATTTTAAGAATTTAAATGCCAAACTGCTCAGTCTGGAGTGTCATATTCATCTCAGACCATATTCTGGATGTCATTTCATCTCAGACCATGCATTATGGATTTCCAGTATGTGAAGAGTATTTAAAATGTCTGCAATAAAAATCTTTCACTGCTTTTGAAATTAAAATCAATTTTATATGCATTATGTTGCAGGGAGTTGAAATTTGTTAAGTAGGTTAAGTAGTGGGAGGAATATTATAGAAAATTATTACATTCCATTGTAAGATAAATTAAAAAATAGTATAATTAGTACAGAAATAAAATAAGTTCTGCAATTAAATACAAAAATACAGCAATGCAAAGTTATTGTTAAGTGTTGAGAAACAGATAATGCAACGTTGAAATCTGATCTGTAATGACCATCTCCCTGACAGTAAATCTTCCCTTAGTTTATGAATCATAGGTTGCATCCCAGGTAATAGTGATAACAATCTCAGCTATTAATTCCCAATTTAAGTGTCTTTTTGCAGGCTTAATCCCAGAGTGGACCAGGACCAGGCTGCCATTCTGGGGCCAGGAGGAAAACAGTCACTTTATTTGTCCGTGCTGCCCTTTACTCTGGAGAGGAAGAGGTCTAGGGGTGCAGAGGCAGATTTCAGGTGTAGGGTTCATTTCACCTGTGCTTGACTACAGCACCATGCAGGATCTGAGCTACCTGTTTAGGCTGTCTTTGTAGCTGGGAGGTAACAGCAGGCAGCTTGTTGTGCCCCTGTGTTTGGGACAGCCACCACTCCCTGCAAGCTGTTGTGGAAGGCCAGGCAACAGCCTTGCATGTCTGCCTACACGAGGACAGCATATCTCTCAGACCAGCAGCCTTGCTCTGGGCTGCTCCCCACAAAGCCTGGCTCTTCTGCACCCTGCTGTTGTGCATGGCCCCGCTTCCTGGGCATCTGCAGCAGATTCCCCACAGACATATATTAGCCTTTTTTCATCTGGAAAGGTTTGCAGTTCTGGAAGAATCTGCAATTTTGTGTGTTTATTTGGTTTCTTGAGAGCAACCCTGGCTTTGTTCTTTCTCTCCTGAGAGCAGTTCTAGCTGATGTTGCTATTGCATGGTGTAGAATATTGCCCCTCCATGCTGGCCCCTTCTGAATGGAGTTCCCAGGGGAGCCAATCTTCTCAATGTTCAAGCAATGCTACAGGCAGCTTTCTATTACAAATCAGTGCCTCTTTCCTCCTCCTCCTTGCACCCCCTCAAAATGCTATCTCATGCATGTTCACATTTGAGCCTCTTCTTATTTTTGTAGTGCATTGGAGACAAAACCAGTCTTACCCTCTTCGGCTTGCAAGTTTGTATACTGAAGGGAGCAGTAATGACTGGACAGCTTTGATTCAGTCTCAGTTATATGCAAAATTCTTTCACAGACCCAAAAAAGCACACACCAGCCTCAGCTTCTCCTATTTGCTGCCTTGTTCCTGGGTTCTGCTGCCAGCTCTGCCTGGTAAAAGAGAAATTTTGTTCTCTGGATTTTCTGCCTTCACATTATTTCTTGGCAGTCTCTCTCTCGTGAGTATAGATAGTAGCCTGTCTAAGGGGCATCTGAGCTTCCTCTGGGCATTAAGAAAACCATTGTTATCATTGTGCATGATATACATTGGGCTTTTTAATTTATATTCCACTGGAAAATACCTAAGAAATAGAAAAGATTGCATTAACAGAGGGTAAACACTTCCTCCCTTGATTTTGTAGTTGCCATCTCTTCTCTTCATTAGATACACAACCTAATCTGATGCAATTTTTTCTTTAATTGCTCTCTTTGATATTCTCTATGAAGAAAGGATAGTAAAAGTACACACACACTTTTGTGTTTCTGATGCTGGTCTGACCTCTCATCATGTTCACTTGTTTTTAAGAATGCTTATGATATTCAGGGAGATCCAGGGATGGCTCAGTTTCCCCAGGGTTGTCAGAGAGTTTTGCACCAAGTTCCAAGGATGCAAGGTTTGTTCCTCTCCCTCTGGACTTTTTGGGGGGATTTTGTTTATTTTGTCTTTCCAGAACAAGCTCTACTTTTCCCTCTCTTGCCTCTTTCCACCGATGCAAGGTATTTTTTCTAGCTGCTGCTGCTGAGTACTACTGTTAGTAGTAATAGTAGATTTATTACTTTACTTGCCGAGAATCAAGGTGGCAGATTTTCATGGTGCCTTTTATGAGAGGACAGTGAGATCTGCAGCCAGTGTGTAATTGATTATGTTAGATGTAACTTTCTTGTTTTCCAGACAATTAAGAGAAAGAATCCATTGCCTTGCAAAGTTAAGATAAAGAAATTAAAACTGTCTATACTAACAGGTAACTAATTTTCCATGAAAATCTATTTTCTGGTCTTAATGTTACCTTTCTTTAGCTTTGGGAGTTTGTTACTATGTAGAATAACAAGATCATACATAGATTAGCATAATAGCAGTAGCAACAATAGTATTTTTAATAGATCATTTAGTAGTGCTTTGATGTTTTTAACAATCCCTAATGGTTCAGCATTAGAAACGATTCTCTAAGTGCTCAGAAATTAGACCTTCAAAAGAAAAAAATTGCCCTCATTATAGAAAAGGCACCTATTGATCCCTGTTACAGAACTGGGATGCTATCTCACTCTCTAGTACTTCTGAATAAATAATGACCTTTGACATAATGCAGCACTGGACAGGTTAGAAATAGCAGCTAGCCTGTGAGAGAGGCTGAGACAGCTTCTCAGCTAAAATGAAGCTGAGATCTGCAAGGGATGGGGTCACCTTTTCACTCAGTTCTGCCACAGGATCTAACTAGAATTAAATATATTTGACAAATGACCTGAGAGATTCTTGCTGAAGAGGTTCTTCTAATCAGAGACAAAGAGGTCTGAGATTCTGTAGAAGTCCCCAAACAGCCTGAAGTCTGCAGATATGCCTGAGGTGCTGGGTGTGGTTTCCCCAATAACATGACTCCCGTGGCAGAAGTGGATTTCACTGCTGGTTTTGCAGCAGACCCAGAGCCTTTTGATACTGCTACTTGCTTTTGCAAACACTTAACCAGGATCTTCGGAATTTCTTCCATATATTCCAGATAAGGATGTGTATGCTTGAGCTGCTGCAAGGCAGTCCAAAGTACCATCTGCCAGAGGTCTTTGTTGAACAACACCTGTTATTCTGGCCCTTCACATTCCTTGGTCTCTTCGGAAGCCCTCCAGGTGAAGCACAGCCTATGCAGTACTACCTTGCACAGAGATCTTCAAAGTCATCTGCAGGCAACATGCTCCTTGTCCTTGTGTGCGGTGGGAGATCCCTTGGCATCCGGAAGAAAAGTGCTTGCACTGGCATATCAAACACATCGGGTAACTAGGATTTGCTGAGGTCTCCTTAGGGCAAGTGGGTCACTGGCACAGACACATCTGTGCCTGTTTCTGCAGCTAGCTCAGCCCAAGCAGGTCAGTTGTTGCTGTGTGGTGCTCCATCTGAAGGCATCATCATCATGTGAGCAGGGCGCCCTGCAAGTTTCCCTGTAACCTCTGGGAAGGTGGTTTATATGGAGTTGAATGTCACCTTTTAGGACAAGCTTCACCTGTAACATCAGAGGATTAAATACAGCGGGCATTTACAAGTCTCTGCTAGGGTTGCCATTTTACTTTCATTCATATTCCAACTCTACATGCTCTGGTGGTCTCAGCTCTCTGGTGGACTCTTGCAACAAGCTATGGTCCCTGCTGTTTTCTGATACCAGCCTGTAAGAGAGATGTGGTATTGATCTTTAGTGACTACCCTACATGTCTCTGGTGTTTATGTTTTCCCTTTGGAAGCAGAAGTATTGTTTTTCTTAACAGGAAGATCCCTTCACCATACAGTCTGTAAGAGAGATTAATCACAGTTGCCTGTTACCAAAACTAGGCAGGCTTGTGTATGCAGAGATTACAAGATCCAGGAATAAGAAATTAGTAAAAACCACTTCCTAGAAACAGGGTCTTGGGAGCTTGAGTTTTAGAGGTGAACAAAGGCTTTTGGAAAGTGTGAAATTTCCAAGAAAATAAGAAATACATATTTTTGATTTTTAATTATTTACATGATCTCTCAAATAACCTGATACGGCAGTCTACTGTCCTTTCATTATGTATTTGGCCAGGAACTTTCATGAATGGTGTCCATAGACCTTACAAAACTGAGAGCCAGACTCAAAGTCATCCAAGAGTTCAGATGAGTTATAGGGCTCAATGCCATATATGGAACATGGATTTTCTATCCTAGGGAGTTTAAAATCTAGATTTCAAAATGATGCATACATATTTTATATTGGTTTCATCACCGCAATGTGTCTCCACAGCAGCAATGAAAGCCTTGGGAGATATGTCTGTAAGCCAATGTTGGGTATCTTTTAAAGAGAAAACCTCCAAATGGGATATTTATATCTTCACAGGCTATCTTTAGGTGCCATTTGTCAAGTTCTTGCACAGTGTCTCCCAAACCTCCTCTTTCTGAAACAGCAATATTCCACACCTCATTTTTAAACTTTGGGAAAACATGGAAAGCTCCTAAAATAATTTTCATTCATTTCGTAGAGCAATTGCATCAATGCCAGTAAAATGAAATTGAGCCATGCTGAAATTGAGCTTCCTCAAAGGCAATTTTGGAATAGCTTTTTCACATCAGCTGTGAAGCACTTGCAAGGACAGTAAGTTCCCAGCCTTATTGTTTTCTGTGAGAAAGGCAGAGCAGCACACCACGCTTGGGATCTGCTGCATGTAGAAATAATGTCTCCCTGCATCACAGCATCTCCCTGGGGTGGCAGAGAGTGTGAATGAAACAACAGACAGCGTGAGCAAGAGACTGGAATCACATGTAGGGCTGACACTGAGTCTGGGAGTGGAAACAGAGACACAGCAAGGCACTGTCAAAACAGATGTAAAAAGCAGAGGTGCTGCAGCTGTGCATGTATCAGAGGTGAGTGCAGATTGTTGAGGAGTGAGGGGAGAAAAACAGAGAAAAGCACATGCAATCATTTTGCGTAGAAGGTATAATCCTGCTAATGAATAATACAGGAACGAGCAAACGAAACTTAAGAAACATCCAAAATAGGAGCTCAACACAAGACTGGGGACAAGGCTCTTAATCGGTGTGTTGTGATCTCAGAAAAAGGTATTTGCTGGCCCTCAAAGCTGTGATTCCAGAATGAATTGTGTGTCTTTCCTAATGACAGTGGGCCTGCAGATAAAGGCAAATACAAAATACAAAATGGATGGGAGAGGGAGGAAGATGTGCAAAACTGTGTTATGGGGTTTTTTTTAAGTGAGGAAAGAGTTTTAAGGAAGGCCAGGGTCTTCAGAAGAAATTTCATGCTTAGGTGGACCAAGATCGTTTGGGGCATAAAGGCCAACAAGATCTGACATAAGGGTGGTGAAGATGTTGATGAGCAGAAGTGGTAAAAGTATTCCAGTTGTTTCTGTCTCCTGTACTTGGAAGAAGAAGAAGCATGGAATACTGTCCTAATACTGACGAAAACTGAAGGTAAATCAATCAGTATCTAAATAATTTGCTTTCATGATTTCAAAGGAAAGAAAGATGCAACTTCCCTTCTGTCACTGAAAAAGCAAATATTTTATTGATAATTTATAAAAACATAATAAATACTTGGAAAACTGATTAAATATATGGAGACTAGAAGTTGCCTGTTAGTAGGTAAACAAGATGACACAGAAAGGTGTAGACCAGTGGAACTAACATCACTCCTGAAGAAAATAATGGAAAAATTGATATGGACTCAATTAGTAGAGAGATAAAGTGTAGGAATATAATTAATGTCAGTCAAAATATCTTTATGCCAAATACACCTTGTCAAATAGAATTTATTTTATTCCTTCAGATAATCTCATTGATGAAGGCAGCTGTGGAGGTATATGGTTCTCTGTAATGATACTGATCTTATACCATTGCCTTTTTGATACAGAAGCACATGCTATTTGACACTGAAATGTACAGGTGCTGAGAACTGGCTAGCTGACATAAGTACTTTTTAAGGGAAGTTATGATAAATATGTGTTCTTACAGCATGTTCTAAAATTTTTTCTTTTGAGCTTATTCCATATCTTTCCTAATACCTGAAGGAGAATACAAACTCCCTGAAAAGTACATCTGACACTATGTCAGACAAAATGTCTGCAAAACCATGCACAAAAAACTGCTATACAAAAGGAGCAATCAGGATTATTCAGCAGGCCATTTGAAGAAAAATGGTACTGTTCAGGGTAAGGCTGTGCAAGTGTGGATAGGGAATGGTGGCCTTACCTGCAGGGTGTGGGATTACAGCCTGGAAAATAGTTTGGGGATGAAAATGGATAAAACTACTGAAATTATAAAGCGCGGTTGTTGCCACAGCAGGTGGATGTAATGTTGCCTTTGGAGATATATACAATTGAGAAATGAAGGCTAGAAACGCCATGCTGAAAATTCAATATAGAAATACAGCATTCGTTCATGACCACAGGACATATTTCAGAAAAGAGCAAATGGTGTGGGAAGTGGGGGTTGAGGAGAGAGAAGCAAAACCTGTCTTGAAATGTGGAAACTGGACCTTTACTTTGTGGTGGTATTAGGAAATGTTGTTTGGATTAGCTGCTAATATGAATTTTTGAAAGAATAAAGTCAGGTGGCTTGTTTTTCACCTGTCCTCACTCAGAAAATACGACCATACTTCATTATAAAATAGATCATTCCCTTAGAAAAGAAAGCAAAACTTAACTGAATTGCCTTTCTCTCTGTCTGCTTATTTCCAAAAGGAACATAAATTTAAGAATTAGTTCAGATAATCTTGTCCAATAGCCCCTGCAGAGATAAACTTGGAAAGCATTTAAGAGATTTCATTTGTTCCCCCATTCCATGTGGTCCCTCCCTCTAATGTCTAAAGTGCCATTAGAGCACAAGTACTAGACGGGAGCTTTGGGTGTAGAAAAGAAAGGTAACAGGGAACTAATAGTTAAATGCTAGATCAGAATTTCAGGCTAAAGGAGAAGAATGTGTGTTTTTAGCCATGTTGGAGGAAAGCCATATAAGAATTGGTGTCTTGCTTGGGCTGTCTTTGAGCAAAAATGGGAGACATTTCTGGAAAAATGCTAGGAGTCAAAAGAATTTGGGGCTCAGTAAGAGATTAACATGAAATATTAAGCCACTTGAGTTCCACAGGATATCTTGATACAACATCTGACCATGTTTAATCTTAAGTGTGGTAACTAAGGAGAAGCTCATTCTCCAGTGAAGCATGTGAGAAACAGTGTCATTAAGAAGTCCCAGTGAGAGTACTTCTGAAAGAGATGCCGTATCAAGCAAAACCACAGTTTGCATACATCAAGGAGACTAGAGTTGAGCAGGGAGATTTGGCTGTGCTACTTCTGCTTAGTCACAGGTGTGGCATGTGACATTAACCAAGGCTCAAAGATGCACCCTAAGGTTTGAGTGTATTAACCTCCTGGGAGGGCTTCACTCCCATCTGGTGTGTGAAGAAAGATTTTTACCTACTTGCCCATGCCTGAATGTTATGAAAAGCATGACTGTGGGAAGCCTTATCTGGAAGACCACAGAAGCTGTTCAGTCCTTGTCCTCACATTACACCTGTCATGCTGCACTAGTCTTTATAGCTGGTAGTTTATGGCCTAGTATAGTTAAGTGTGTATAAATACTTTCAAGACTTTACAATGCTTTTCCAAAACCTGCTCTGTTGTTTCTGTTTGGCATTGAACTACACCCTGTTACAGAAGGGAATTTAGTTATACATTTGAAAATCTCCTTTTCTGTTTTTCTCAACAGCCCTGAAGAAAAACTTTTACTGGGTTCACAAAATAAAGAATGTAGCTTTAAATTTCCAAGAATAATTCAGTCTGCTAAGTAAATGTGATGCCAAGCAACTGTCTTTATTTTTCCCTTATGTTATTCCTTTGCCTTTGTCCCTTAGGTACTAGTGAGTCAGAGTGGCTTATAAAATATGAAGAACAACATTCAGAATCTCTCAGAGAATAAACAGTATTATTTCCTGACAAAACTCCACACTGACAATTATTGAGCAACAGCATGACATGCACAAGATATAGAAACTCTAAAAATGGAGCTGACGTGATTGTGAGACTCCCACACAAACCAAGAGTATAAGAGATTCACAGGTAGGACTCAGTTAAACACTCCTCAACCTTGCTACTCACAGATTACATCCCCAAGGAAAGGAAATATTTTGGGGTTTTTTTTGACATAAGCTAAGGACATGAGAAACAGCTTCTCAACACTAGCAGACCTTTGCTTTTTGGGTGTGAGGAATTTATGGTTTAACATTTAAATGTCCAGAGAATCAAAGACATTAATTTTCCAAGTAGATACACAGCAGGATTGCCCAAGTACCCAAATGTCCTCAGTGCCTGGCATTTATCATCTTCGTTAGAGATTTCAACTGCCTAGTAGTGCTTGGGACTTTTTTCTCTCATGAATGCCTATGTCTCATGCTGATTCTTTCTTTGTCTTGTACTCTTCCTTTCTTTCTCTGAATGTTCATGGGACTTTCACCCCTCTCTCCATCCTCTTTTGGCATAGATTTAACTTCAAACAAGACGTGGGTTGTTATTTTGCTGATAACTCTCTCTCCTGCCTATCTAGTCTGAATCAGCTGCTTTGTATTCTGTTTCTCTGCAAGTATCACTTCATGCAGAAAGGCATTTTGCTTTTTCTTTCTGAGATGTTCTTGCATTGTCAAATGCAATGTGCGAAACGGAGTTCCAGAGATCGCCTACTGGAATTCTTCCTATTCTATGTGCATATTTTGGGTGGCAGCAGTATGATGTCTAAATAAGTGGCTTTAGAGAAGAATGTTAAAAGCTCCCAAACTTCCAGCCACAAGCACCTGAGTAGGCAGGTGTGACATCCTGATAAATGGAAAACTACTTGAAACAGGGGAGTGTGGCTTTATCTGTCTTCTCCTTTCTGCCTCTCTGGTACACTAAGCAGGACAGCTTCTCACTGCCCTTTATTTTTGCAGGAACACCTTTTTAGGAGCTGGACTTGTCTGTCTCCCATTTTTATAGTCAGTCCCTTTTAATCACTTCCCAGAGCTCTTCACCCATTCTCTAAAGCTACCCTTTTTACTGTCTGTCATGTTTCTCCTCTGACTCCATCTCTGTGGGCTCACAATTGATGAGAATGAAGCTGGTGGCAAAGCACAGCATTCCTCCTCCTAGTATGCCAGCAGTACTTAGTGCAGTTAACAGCAGATCAGTTTTCTGCAGCAGAGAAGGCAATTATTGTCCTGTACTCAGCACTGATGAAGTCTTCTTTAGGAAATTAGAAACAAACTGGAGAGTCCACAGGAGGAATAAAGAGCAATTAAAGGTGAGAAAGTCTGTAATCAGAAAATCTTGAAAGAACACACTTTTCTGAGAGAGAAAAAAAGAAATAAATAAGACACTTTCCACTGCACATTTCTTAGGTCAGTGAATAACTGTTAGCAGGCCCTGGAAGGGTAAGGCAGGTAACCTGAAGTGAAGGAGAGCTGTCCTCACCATTCTCTAACTGATGTGCAGATGTGCAGAACAGGTCAGGTTTTTGTCCTGACAAAAATGGGTTACTACCAAATTAATAGTTGCAGCCCAGCAATATCTGTACTTGGCAAGCTGTAACCAAGCCTGACAGAGGAGAAACAGTCTTCTGTCATGGTGTGGGAACTTGTCACCATGACAGTACCACAGAATCTGCTTGTGGGCTTGAGTATCCAAGACGGTAGGGACAAGGTAGGGCAGTTTTCTGACCCTGTCTGGGTAGTGTGGGCTGGATCCCATCAGACAAAGAATCAGAGTGGTTGAATTTTCACCTGAATGCAAATTTAGTGTGTTCACTTTACTCTTCAATTTAATTGGACAAAAAATGCCATTTGAAACAGTGCCCATATTGCAATTAAGGCATAGCTCCACTGTTTCATATCATAAAAGCGTAAGCAGTATTTTGACAGGGTTGACAGCCACAGTTACCTGACCTCACAGTTACTTTCTGCTGCTAGTCTGCTTCTCCACCACCTCCCCAAACAGACTTTTGCGATTTGTCTGTGTGACTTCTTTTGAAGACTCAGCATAGATTGCCCTTCTCCAGCTCCAATGAGAATGGCAAAATCTGCTTTCCGGAACTGCAGAAATAATCCTCCTATGCTTGTTAGAAGGTCCCTGAAATAAACGGCCAGGGTAGGAGGCTGGAAATCAACTTCACTGAGGAGGCTTGCCTTTGGAAACTTTCTGCAGAAGTGCTGTTTTTAATTGGATGGGGTTATGAACTTGCAGACATCACATGCTGCCCACAGCCGGTTAATCTGCAGCACCTTTTCTGGTGAGATTGTTAAAAATCATTTGAGCAGGAGTATGCACAGCTCTTGACAATGCTCTGTGTATGTAATTTGCTTCATCATCAATTTCTCCACAGCTGTAGAGAATGCTGGGACTGCTTCCAGCCTCCTGTAATGTCAGCAAGAAAGAATCTTGCTCAGCTCTCTTGCCTATTTCTGCAACTCCAGAGCCCTGAGCACTTTCTGCCCCTTGCAGACCAAATGTTCCTGTCACATATGTCATGTTATGCTATGTACTGATCCAAAGCTCTGGTGATTAACTCCTTCCTAAGAGAAGGAGCATTAAAACCTGGCACAGAAAGAGAGGGAGGGAGCACACTGACCTTCTGCAATGTTCATTACCAGCAAGGTTGAAAGAGGCATTGATGATCACAGTGTGGCTGCTGGAGAGCCCCATACTAGCCATATAGGATTATTTAATTGCACCCTGCCAAATTCAGATCACTTAGTCAATTAAAAGAAACTGAGAAAGCACAATGACCTTTCTAGGCCAGTAGCATTTCCAGCAAAATGAATTCCATTTTTAGATTTCAGTAGGACGGATGCTGAAACATAAATTGAGGATTTACTTCACCCAGGGTCAAGTTGTCCGGTTTTTCTTGACCAAAACATCTAGTGTTTTATGCTCTACCTTCTCCCAGATAATATGGGCACACTATGGAGGGAGTCATGAACTCCTTTTTTTCCCTCTCCTTATTGTCCAGCTGCATCTTTTATTGGCAGTGGGGTTGATGGGGAAGGATGCAGAGCTTGTTTGATAAAATCCTCATTTGTTGATGGCAAACAGAGTGTAACTATTAGAATCCAAGCAACTTCTGTGGATAGGGGCTGGTAAATGTTTCCACGTGATGTCATATGTTTTCTTCATACATAATTAAAGGCAAATAAAAGGAAACAACAGGCATTTGTTTTTTTGCTCATAAGAGATATAGGTTAAAGGATTAGCTTTCAGAAATGCCTCTGAGAAGTAATGACTGTATGAACGTGGTAAACTGTAACTAAAGTATTTGAGGATTTGAAATAAATTTGAAATAGATTTTGAGAACAATGGCTTATACTTTTAGATTAAGTAAGAATATAGCCTCTGTGTAAATAAAGGTAAGCACTTAGCTACTGTTACTCTCTTCCTGTCTACAAAAGCTATTGTTTATTTAGCAGTGAAGAAACTAAGGAGTGGCTGGAGATGTATGCAATATTGCAAAACAAAAAGACAGTTGGAGAGAATATGTTTGCTAATGAGTAAGATGTTGAGTGATTCACAACAGTAAACAGTCTCAGCTCTCCTTTCATGTGAAAAAAAGCACTGGTAATATGATGTTTTTGTGTGTGTGCATTGCTGAGCGTGGGGGAAGGGACACAACCCTTTGTCCCAAGGAAGAAATTTTTGAGTTCTTAGCTGCACTCTGAGTTTCTCGCAGGAATTCCTAGCAAAAATTGCTCAGAAACCACCATGTTTGCATATGTGGTTCTGCAGTTCGGAAGACGTTTCTCACCATCAGCAACCATCTTATATATGTTTCAGCAATGTACAGTAAAATTTGGTCAAAATGTGTTGGATAGACCAACCACACCCAATAGTAGAGCTTCCTGGCAAAGAGAACCACTGCATTTAGAGATACAAAAGTGATACTCCTCTCCTCCCACTTTTCCAGACTGTGCTGCGGGGCACAGTAACTGGTGTTACTCTGCTGAAACATGTCCTTTACTGTCTTCCAGGTGCTGAGAGCATCAGGTATCTTGGGAGAATTTTCTTGTGTTTTCTCGTCCTCTCTGTTTTTGTTTCTTAAGGAGACAAGATGGGAAAGAAATATCATCAAGTATGTGTATGGAACATGTAGACTTAACATATTTTATGTATAATTAGTGTTTGAGGGATGAAAGAGGGTTTTGACAGCAAAGGTTTAAAGGAGGCTGTCATCATTCAAACTGAATAGCTACAGTCTCTCCTGCTGAACAACTGCATAACAACATTTGGCAATGAAAAGGCATGAAAAACAACTGCCCCTCTCTGGAATACTTTTCTCAATGAGATGTCTGCCAGTCACTCTGAAGGGCCCAGGGTGGCAACTGACATGCCTTACACTGCTCATCCCAATGCTGAATGCTACACAGGACATGAACAACCAGCAGGAGGTTCAGTGAGCCCTAGAAAATAAAGGCAGGTCTGGCAGAATGCCAGGAGAATGTGTGCCATTGGCTCCTGAAAGGATCTGGCATAGTTTTGCAGACTTTTGAAGGACAAAGCCAAGTCTGCTGACCTAGCAATATGATCATACATTGAAGTGCCTATGCATGTTTCTGAAGTGTCTGAAATTCCCCCTTCTCTGTGTCTAACACCTGGCAATTAATTTTCAGGGGACAGAGCATAGTGTGCTCACCAATGACGAGTTGCTCATGAGTGAACTAAGAATGCTTCATGTGCTAAGAACCTTACCCATCCTTCATCAAACTGCAGGCCCGGCTGTGTGAAATATTAAAGGCCATTGCCTTGGTGGAAAGTTCTGCTCCCCTTAAAAGATCCTCTACTAGAACTTTAAGCTGTTCTCATGCTCCTGCTTTCCCCTGGTTGTGTGAAAGGGTCCAGGAATGGTCATTGAGGCAGCGGTTCCGCTTTGGCTCTTCCAGCCTAACTGTGGAGCTCTTTTCTGCAGGCAGGAAAACTCTCCTCCTGGGAACCCAAGTGGTGCTACAGGTGTAAAAAAAGAGCAGGCAAATACCCATTCTCATTGCCAGAGGGCAATGGCTAATGGCTGTTGCCTTCCCTTGCTAGGCTGGCAGCCTGCTTTTCTACAGCCACTCTGTGTCTGCTGTTAGTGTATGGCTTACACCTCTAAGCACAAAGTTGTACTAGCTGAGCAGATTTAGAAGGCAGGATAGGATCCAACACAACTTACCTTTTTTTCAGTGTAAAATTTCAGCAGCAGGATTGGGATTGTTCATTGTTGGTACTAATTTAAAGTTTGGAAATATTTTTCCTTTTTCTGAGTGCTGTTAGTGAATTGTTGCACCAGAGGGACAAATTATGTAGTAAGTGCTCAGATATGATGCTTTCTAATGCATCATACTTCTGGAAGGACTCCACCTAGCTTTTAAGTGCTGAATAAACTCCCCCACTAGAATCCTTCCCTTCTTTTCCTGTCCCTAGCCCCATCTTCCTCACCAGTACCCTTTCTCTCTTCACCTTCCTCTGCTTTGGTGGAAAGAAGTATACTTTTCACAAACTTGGATGGTAAAAGCAGATGAAAACTTTGCACTGCCATTGTGTTCATCACCTACCTTTCACAGGCCAAGGACAGTTGTGTGAGCTTAAATTAAGAAAATGGTGGAAGAAGTGGCTGTCAGCAAGCAAACCTGAATTTTGCCTTGTACTGCTGAAGAATCCATGTGGGAGTTCCTGGTGGAACCAGGTGGTTTGTCTGTATTTGATGGTTGTCTTTTCTGTCCAGGCTGGATGCTCTGCTGGAAGCCTGGCTTGTCATGTTGCAGTAAGAGCAGTGACTCTGCTTGGCACTGGGGTGGCCATGGCACAGGCTGCCAACTTCAGCAGATGATCAAAAGGTGAGAGAAGCTCTTTGTCACACAACTGTCTGCACTACTCAAATGCTATGAGGACTGAGGTGCAAACATTTTATCTGTTTCTGTGTGTCAGGGTAAAATTTATGTTTCCCGCTGTGGTTCTGTGCTGATCTCTTAGGCTGCATACAAAGGTATGTAAAACAATGCAGTGAGAGAGAAGGGACTCCTGCTACCTGAGCAAAGAGTGTGCTTTCTAGGCAGCAGTAATCTTTGGAGATTGATTCCATGGGTGGAGCTCAAGGATGAAAATTTCATCCATTTGGCAGAACATAGCATAGCTGGATGATCTGGAGACCATCCAGATTTGTTGTTTCATTCAGAAGGATGAAAAGGGAAGTTTCTTCCCATCTTGTCTGTTCTTATCCTGCCAGGTATTGTTGCAGTCTAACAGGGAAACAATAGTCATAGGAGCATCAGTGATGCAGCAAGAGATGCAAAGGCTCAGGACAATGCCAGAAGAATCTGACACATGCTTTTCTGGATGCTGATCATTGTGTTTGGTATATCCAACATTTTGTGTTACAAAAACCTTTGGTTTCCAAAGAGGTTGGACTATTAATGCCGGTCCCTGTGTACCTGTCTTCTGCCAGCCTTGCTGTCTTAGCTGTTTTAGCAGTGCTTTGTCTACAATTCCTGGGCATAAAAGGGAGTGCTGATTTCTGAAAAAAAATGAACTGTGGTCACGTTATGACTTGTTTTTGACCAAATATCACTGCCCTAGTCTGTTTGTCCCATAGTTGTGTTGTCTGGCTTTAAAGCTGGTCCACTTTAGGCTGGTGACTTCGTTTAGGACTGTGAGAAAATGTACTGGGTGCCTCTCCTGTCCTACCAAATAATGACCTCTTCATGCCTTATGATTGTGCTCTCCACAGTGGAATGACTATACCGCTTCCCTGCTGAAGCAAATGTTTGTACAATACCTAATAAATATATGTATATGGACAGAGGTGTTCACACAGCAGACTCTCAGCCCTCTCTAAGGCTCCCTCACTGGTTTTCTGCTCCCTTCTTTTTCATTTCACCTAAGCTCTTCTAAAAGTCTTCAGTTTAGCACAAAATTAGTTTAAAGAGAAAAATAGCCATTGAATGCTTCTCACCTTCATAGTAAGTGGGAAACTTGAGCTGCTGCACTGCTGTAGATAATTTCTCTGTGTATTCTGCTGCCTGAAACTGCTCATGGGTAAAAAAACCAGCATTGCTTTTAAACCATTTTCACATCACAGTCATCACACCTCTCCAAAGCACTGCAAAGCTTCACAGAGTTCCGTGTTTAGCAATAGACAGTACAAGCCTGTTGATGTTAGCTGCCACTGTGCAGAGATGACTTGAGAAAAGCATCATCATTCTTTCTATGTGAGGTCTTGAGTCAACAAACACTTTTGTACTTTGTTTCCTCTTCTATGAACAGCACAAATGTGAATGTGCCATGCAGGAGGAATCCGTGAGGGTTAAGTGGTTTCTGTCTGCATCATGCTTCAGAAGACTCAGTAGCATTCCAGTTTATTCTGACAAGATAAATATAGATTTGCATTTGTGATGGGAGTTTTAATCTCTGCAGTGTGATTTTCAAGGAGATCTGTCTTTAGATAGTCTTACAGATGTTTTATGCTTCCAGCTTTGTTGTGATGTGTTTGCACTTTAACTCTGTGATAAAAGTCATGTCATAACTAACCAGGAAAACTGCTTCAGTGCCTCCTTTGAGGAGTTTGTGCTTGCTTTGAAACAATTCTGTCTTGTCCTGAATGATGTGATGATGTATTATCATGCTACTTTTTCAGAATGGCTGAAATTCTTTTAGAGGTGAAAGAAATGTCTGCCCTTTTAATTCTTTTTGTGAGAAAGGCATTGATCCTTTTCCTCTACCTTAAGGCAGAAGCAGTCAATAGCACTGAAAAGGACTGAAGAAGTAACGTAAACAAGAATTAAGTTCAGTGTTTGACCTGTGTTTCTTTTGGAAGGATGCTGGAGTTTGTCAGCAGACTATCTCTGAATAGCCATTGCCAGGATGAATACTTAATGACGCTTTCATGAAAGTTATACTTTGAAACAAATGGCTATAGTGTAAGAAAAATCTGTGAAAGTTCTCTCATGTTTTTTCACTCTTCTTTTCCAACTTGGTCTGCATTAAATTGGTGACAACAACTTTTCACTGTATCATAATCTTCATTCTGATAAATAAGGCACTTTGGGTAAAAAAAATGCTAAAAATTTTGTTTCATGAAGCAGCAAGACCTGTTTCTAGCTCTTCATTTTCTTTTCATGCACCAAGAGGTTTCTCACTTTCCCTTTAACAAGTCAGTCCCCTTTTGCAAGGGCACATGTTAGTGTCTCTTTGAAGTAGTGGGATTTCTGGTCAACTTGTGCCTCAAATGTACTTTTTCTGAAATATGCTTGGGCTACCTGGGTCCCTGCTCTTCCCTGTCTCCAGCTGCACATATGTGCTGTGTGAGGGGGCATCAAAGCATGAACACCAAGTACCTGCTCCATCACAGCACCTATCACAGCACCCTAAGGATCATGTAAGAGGTGAGAAGACTATCTGCTTTAGGTCTACTGGGCATGCTTGCTGAGACAGGGGCATGCTGTTTCTGCATTCAGACATGTGCCCATCCCTCTCCTTGAATGACACTGAACCTCACTGAACACTGAGTCCTCTTTCCCATTTAACAAAAGGACTGACTCAGTAGGATGCCTACTCTGAGGCAGGTTTTAGGATGGTTTTAGGTTACAGCCTTGTGATGTCCTGGGTTAGAGAAAGGGTGGGTAAGAATGAGATAGAGTAAGACCCTATTGTCAGTGCTTGAAAGCATTTTCTGTATTGCTTTCCTTAAATGTTGCCTGTATGCTCCAAAGAAACGTTGCAACCTTGGAAAGACATGTACAGGTGTGCAAGCTGTTGTACACTGCTGTGTGTAGACATCTGATATCTGTGAACTGTTTTCTGCCTGTTTGGTTTTTTTCCTCTTCCTTTATGTAACCTGGCCTAATGTAGTGTCATTTTAAAAATGCCTATGGAAGGATATGTGGAAGGCTATATATGCATATCCTGTAGGTTGGTATTCAGCGTAAAATCAAAGGAAAGTGATGGGAAAACTTATCACCCTCACTTAGATTAACCAGAAGGAGGCAACAGACAGTACTGAAGTTCAGATATCAGCTCACTAGTTGGTGGGCAGGAACCACTCCTTGGAGAAAGTTAGACAGGAGAAATAGGAAGGGAAAAAAGGAGGTTACCCTGTGTCTCAAGGGAAAGAGAAAAATTTTCTACAGGATATTTTTGAGTGTTGTACGATTGCATAAGAGATTTTTTTTCAAGATGACAGTGGGAATGTGTGTTACTTATCATGAGATGTTCAAGTGAAGGGCCAAAGCAGGAAGTGTGGGTACATTATGGTGGATCCTGGAGGAACAGGTGTGGTGAACGGATGGCGTGGGAAGGGTAACACAGAGTATAATACAGGTTGTTGGCCACAGACATCGTGTGGCTGAATCCTGCACCTGGTCACTGCAGTCCGTCCTGCCTTGGCATGTAACAACCTCTTCCTATTTGTTTCCACCATTTCACTCTCTCTTCAGTGTGCATTTGTGTGGGTATAAGTGCCAGAACACAGACCGAAGGCCTGTCCTGGGTTACAATGTGGGGTGTAACCAAACTATGCATTCTTCTCCCACCTACATTATTCCTGGTGAAATGTGAATGGTAGGTCTCTTGCAACAGATTCCCAGTGCACTGAACCTTCCTGCCTGGTTCTGACCATACACAGTCTGGGCACTTTGGGGACTTGGGATACCACCACCACTGGGCAGATCCAGAGGGGGACCCAAACTTCCACAGGAAAACCAAACTTTCCATGGGACCACCACATTTGACAAGACTGCAACCATCACTTTGACAGGACTGTAACCACCACTTAACTGGACTGCAACCACCATCCTGACCAACAGAGTGCCAGGTTTTACTTTGACTTTGTGGGTCTAAGCTAGTTCTCCTGTGTCATTACATTTATTGTAATCTTTCTATTAAATTGTAACCAACCTGAAATCTCTCTCAAGGTATTTGTGCGGGGTTCATTTCTTCTGCTGGTTTACTTTCTGCCAGCAAAACATCATAGGGCCCCCGTGTTTGAAGTGTCATTAGCTGGGAAAGAACGGAAGGTGTGCTATCTTTCCTAGAGGATTTCAGTTGTTTGTGTGTGTTTGTGTGCAGCAGTGCTGTGAGCACAAGCAATCTGGTAGTGAACTCAGGCTTGTTCAGGAGGAGGAGACTGCGCTGCAAGAGACCCATTGTTAAAGACGATGACTGGGTGAATGCACAAGGTTCATGTGAGACCACAATCTGTTCTTAAACAGTCACGGAGAAGAGTGTGAATCAGCATAGGATAAATGTGTCATTTGAGGTGAGATGTTAAGCCTCTATGAAATAATACAATGCCTAAGCCAGATCCTGCCACTAACAGCTTTTGGTTCTCACACAAACAGCCTCTGTCATATCCCATGTAACTGAAATATGCAGATTGCCTTCACTAACCTGGGAAGAGCTGACAACATCTTCAATGTCTTTATATCCATGTGTCTGTCCTGATGGACGTGAATGGAAATGATTCTGTGGGTCCATTTGCAGATGCAGTCTATGGGAGCCCATAGGTTGAGGTTTTGAGAGAATGGTGTTCCTCTGGAGTCAATGCCAGAGCCAATATTTTCATCAATGATGTGCATGACAGACAAAATGCACTTTATGTCCTTTGTGGGTGACAAATTTGGGATGAAAGCACATTGTTGATACACTGGATGTACAGTTCCAATTACAAGAATTTAGTAATCTGGGGAAATGAACTAACAGGCCCTCAAGAAGTCCAGGAAAGAAGAGTGTGAATTCCTGTCTGTGAATAACCACAAGCAACAACTTAAGCTGGCTTCTAACTGAATAGGGAGGACCTTTGCAAAAGAGGAACCTGATGATGGACACCAAGATGAACAAGAACCAGAAGGGTTCCCTTGTAGCATTTACGGATAAACATGTATTTTGTTACATTATGAAAATTGTAGGGGAGCATATAGAGGAAAGTATTTATTCCATCTGTTCAGCAGATTTGAAGCCTCATCTGGAATACTATGTAAAATTTTGGGCTCTCCAGTGTGAGTGAAATGCTGAGTAACTGGAGTGACTCCAGCAGAAGACAGGGATTAGGTTGAGGGGTTTGGCAAGGTGTCTGTTGGGAGAAGATGGATTTGTTTAGCCTGGAAGTGAAATACTGAGAGGGAGTATGATTTTGAGGGTGTTGTTTGACAGCCATCTGAACATGATCCAGCAGTTCGGCAATAGTGTGGCCAGCAGGATCAGGGCACAGTACTCGGCTCTGGTGAGGTCACACTTAGAGTCTGGTTTTGGAACTGTCATGACAAGAAGGAAATTGAAGAGCTGGAGCATGTCCAGAGAAGAGCAATGGAGCTGATGAAGGATCTGGAGAACAAACACAATGTGGAGTGGCTGAGAGAACTTGGAGTGTTTAGTCTCTAGAAAAGGAGGCTCAGACACGACTTAACTGTCGTCTACAACCACCTAAAAGGAGATTGTGACAAGTGGGAATTGATCTTTTTTCCCAGGCAACAAGTGGCAGGATGAGAGGAAACAGCCTCTAGTTGCATCAGGGGAGGCTTAGGTTGCATATTAGGAAAAAATATATTTTCACAGAAGGGTTGGCAGTCATTGGAACAGGCTGGCTAAGATGATGTTGAGTCACTGTCTCTAGAGGTATTTAAAAGAGGTTTAGATGTAGCACTGAGGGACATGGTTTAATGGTGGTCTTGGCAGCACTGGGTGAACAGTTGAACTTGATGATTTTAAAAATGTTTTTCAACCTAAATGATACTATGATTCTGTGATTCTTATTCTCACCTTAAATTGCCCATTGGAAGGTTACAGAGAGGAAAAAGACAGAGTCTGCTCAAAGGTGCAGAGTGAAGGGAATAATGAGTGAAGAATAACGGGAACAAGTTGCAGCAAGGGAAATTTTGACTGAACAATAAAAAAAAATTCACCTGAAATCAGGATTGCCTTTGGACAGGGACCAGACTGAGGAGTACAGTATAAGCATTGAGATTTTCAAAAACAGGGTGTTTCAGTGAAGACCCCCAGAGGTCTCATTCAACATAAATTGTTCTGTGATTCTCTAGAGATTCAACAAGTGGGATTTCTTAATATCCGGCATGCTCGTATCATCATTGCACTGAGGATGTATGGCTTCCCTGAGTGCACAGAGGTACAGTTAGGGTCTTCCACACACAGCCCATGTACCCTCTGATGGCACCCCTGCTATGTACGTAAGAAGGTGCGGGAGAAGACATTTGGACAGCATCAGAAGTCTTGCAGAGTGACAATTATTGATTGCAGATAGGAAAATGTTATCTGTAGGTCATTCCTTGAGAACTAAGGAAAAAGAATCCTAACAGGTTATTTAACTCCTGAATCAGTCCCCAGACACATGTTGGCTTGACATAATTTTTACAGGGGATCCAACTACATCTGAAACATATTTTTATAAAATATAATTGCATATAAAATAAGATGCAAAAGCATTGTCACTGATTTATTTCTGAAGGTAAGTCTATATGGTGTTCTGGAAGCAGATAAGGGGCCAATCATTCCATGCCCTGAGCCAAAATCAGTGTAGAAGCTGTATCATTGTGGTGTTACGTAGGGAAGAATTACCACATAGCACAGGACATTAACTTAGCCCAAACACTTTCAAGCCCCCAGTCAGCACAAAAGCTGCAAATTGAGCTCTTTCTGCAAAAGCTGATGAAGATATAACTCATCTCTTATTCCCCAAGCAGGCACTACAATAATTTGCTGGCAGTATTTGCATGTGCTTTTATTCCCACTGTGCAGAAATTTAGTCTCTCAAGTCGATGGATGTGAACCAGTTTATAAACCAAATATTTTTTTGAGATTTTTGTCATCTTCACTATTTATAGGTATTTACTGAGAGGGACATATTGCTAAGGAAAATGAGTCAGGCCTTCTCAAAGAGGAAAGGGTGATGAAAGAAGACTAGGCAAGCAGTTTTTAGGAACTTCTTTTTTTTATTTCATTTTTTATAAAGGATGCCATTCTTTTATTTAGGTTTCATTGTTTGCGATTACTTGCCATGCTCCTGAGATGCTTTTCAAGTTATAAATTGCTTGTTGCAAGTACTTGATATTAAAGGTGAGGTTTGATGTGTGCTGGTTAATTTGGAGTGGTCACATGTGGGGCACCACATGTCCCTATTCCTTTTTATTCTCTAGATTGGAAATGTAGAACAAACACTTGCTGTTCACACTGAAGCCTCAGTGTACGTTCTTCAATTTTCACATATATCTGCCTGACTCCTTTTATGTTGCTTCCAAAAAATTCTTTGTTTAGAATATGCAGAGAAAGCAAGTATGCAAGTTAATAAGTACTGAAGTTATATATTTGCTATGGATTGGCAATTGTGGTGGCCTGGTAAATGGAGATGGAGTTTTGATATTAAACACTATAGGCTTTGGCTGATTCAGCAGGCTGCTGCAAATCATTAAAAAAATGTATGAAAAAGAATGGACTTCATCTGGAATAGTTAAGAAGCACTATTTCTGAATTGCAGAGACTTTGGAATAAGCTTGCAAAAAAACTTCCTCATGTTATTTTATAACATCACTGTACTTTGATTTGATAAGACTTTGGGTCCAATGATGACTTTACTATTAAGGAGTGGGAGCTTGAGTTAAGAGAGATTTCAGTAGCTAAGGCAACCATCTCACAACAGTGCAGTACTGCAGAAAACAATAACCATTGTTAAATGATGTAATGAAATTAATGATCTTGAGGAAACACTTTTTGTTTTGATGTTTTAATCTGCTAGGAGAGCAGGCCATTAGCTAGTAAGGTTGGTCAACATGTTCTTCTGAGAGCACCTGTTTTATTTTGTTTGTAACTTTTTTTTTCTGACTGAAGAACAATGAGGACTTATCTTTTGTTTTACTCCCTCAGTCTGGCTGTTCTGAAATATTGTTTGGTTTTGGAAAAAACATTTGAACTTTCTCTGAAATAAGATGTGGTAGATAAGGAATATGAAAACATGTTTACCTTTAAAAAAAAAATCTTAACTTATCTCATTGTTTCTCCTACTTGCTTCCCTAATTTAGATAAGGAATTTGTCATTAAGAACAGATTCATATTTTGGTAAAAAAAATTAACCAAACCAAACCACTGTTATGTCAATGTCTTTGTTTCTTTCTGATACGCATCAAGTTGTTCTTAATGAACTGGAAAAGTGGGCTTAATCAGAAAGCTGAAATTCAGTAATGAAAGAGAAATCAAATGCTCAACTACAAGAGAATAAGAAAGGGATGAGGAGATGTCAGGGCCTTGGATTAGGTTCTTTAGAATATATTGTTGTGAAAAAGCCAGATTTTGTCCTTGAATTTATTAATGGCATAGTCTGTGTAACAGAAAAGACAAATTATTCTGTGGTTGGTAAGGCTGTATTACAGTAACTCTTATAGTTGTATACCAGGCTCTAAGAAGATACAGACAAATTGGAGAGAGGCAAGAGGAATATGTTAAAAGGCTTAAAGAAAACATGAGTTCTGAAGAAAGGCTGGAGTTTGATCTATAAAAAGGAGTGGTTAAACAGGACTTGGTAAATCTTCAGAAGTATAGAAATGATTGAAGAGGATGATCATCAATTGTACTTTGTAGCCAAGCAAAGTAGAACAAAAAGTAATTTGTTTAATTTTAGGGACAGAAATACAGGTTAGGTGTTAAAAGCTTTTTCATAATTTTGCCATCATTGCATGCTGTAATTGAGGCAGTCATTAAACTGCCTCATAAGGAAGTCGTAAGGAAGTGGTGGGCCCTGACTCACTGGATGCCCTCTCATATGGGAAAACCAGAGGAATATTAGTCAAGAGTAGTTTAGATGTTGTTTGTTCTGCCATGGGGTTTGGTCTTCTTATCACTGTGCTACTGTGTGCATTATTTAAAAACACCACAATCTTACCAAGGTAGTCCGCCCTTTGAATGCTCTCTAACACAAATGTCATGAATTTAGGAAAATCAAAATTACTAGCGGCAAGTGTAGTTTCCCATTTAAATTGTATTCTCATTTGATATTAACCCATAACCGAGGAACACAAGAAGTCATGATATGTGTAGAAAGCAGCTGAAAAGAGGACAACCATTCGCGGATCAGGAAAAAAAATGAAAAAGAAAGAGGAAATTTCAGCCTGGTTGAGATTTCCAACACCCTCTGGAGAGTCAGGACTGACATGACACACAGCTTGACCACATAATTTAGCTACAGAGCTACAGACAGCAAAATGTGAGTGCAAATGAGGCCTGAAGAGTAGAAATTCAGGAGTTATAAATGATACCTTGTTCCCTTAAGAAAGGTGTATTTTTTTTGTGCTCAGACCTTGACCTGTTCAAATTAGCCCTGCTTGCAACACAAGGCATTGATTTAATTTAATGCTGTAAGCCTCTTGTCTGATGAAGTTAGCTGAAATACTAGCTTTTGGTTTTTTCTGATTTATTTTCTTTTACTATCATAATTGTTTTTTCTAAGACATGTTTTTCCTAAGTTTTTTTTTATTATTATTTATTCCTCTGTAGACTTCTAAAATACAATCTTTCTTCTCCGTCTCTCCCACTAAATTCCTCATTCATTTGTAATGTCAGCTACTGTAGGATCCACCTACCAAAGCCCACCTAATTGTTAGTCATCTCTCCACCTCACCATCTGCAGGCCATGCCATTCATGGCATCAAATCCCTGCTCACCATATTTCAGTTACTCATATCTTCCTTTCAAGTTACGATTTACTTGGGTGCTGTGCTGCTTTTTTCCCTCTTTCCTGCACACCTCTCCTTCTTAAAGCCGTTTTTTCTTGACATCAGGCTTCGAAGCAACATGGTGTGCAAGGCTTTAATCCTTCATTTCTGAGATCCAGGAGTCCCTGTGTGGTGATGGCTGAGCAGTCCTCCTGTTCACATAGAAACACAGAATCATAGTGTTCATCATATCCTGAGCTGGAAGGAACCCACAAGGATCATCAAAATCCATCTTCTGGCCCTGCACAGGGCAGCCCCAAGAGTCTCACCATGTTCCTGAGAGCATTGTCCAAGCACTTCTCCAACTTTGTCAGGCTTGGTGCTGTGACTACTTCGCTGGGGAATCCAGCCCAGTGCCCAACCACCCACTGGGTAAGGAACCTTTTATTATATCCAGGCATTCCTCTCACAAGGACGTTGTAGACTGCAATGAGGTCTCCCCTCTGTTTCCTCCAGGATGAACAGACCAAATAGCCTCAGCTGCTCCTCATATGGCTTCACCTTAAGGCCCTTCAACAATTTTGTTGGTCTCTTTGGATGCTCTCTAACAGCTTAATGTCTTTTTTATATTGTGGCACTCAAAACTGTCTCCAGCACTCGAGGTGAGGCCACCCCAGTGCAGAGCAGAGTGGACAATCCCCTCCCTTGTCCAGCTGGTGATGCTGTGCCTGATGCCCCTCCCAGGACACAGGTGGCCCTCCTGGCTGCCAGGGCACTGCTGGCTCATGATCAACTTGCCACAGACCAGGAACACCTAAGTCCTTTTCCATGGCACTGCTCTCCAGCAGCTTTTGAAAAAATAGCTTTTGAAATTTAATAATTGCTGGCTGTTATTCATATACAAGATAATGACCGTTTCAGGGCATTATCTCAGTGACATAGACCACAGAATGATAGACTCATAGAATCGTATGGGTTGGAAAAGAACTGTAAGATTTTTGAGTACAATCATTAACATACTGCTGACAAATATTCCACTAAACCATGTTGCTGAGTGTCACATCTATGCGTTTTTAAAGTACCTTTGGGGATAGTGACTCAACGCTTCCCTGGACAGCCTTTTCCAAAGCCTTTTGACAAACTTCTGGTGAAGAAATTTTTCCTAATATATTTGCAGTGAACTGGAGACTCAACAGTTTCTGGATCTTGAGATTTTTAGTCATTTGTTGGGAGATGCAGTATTGGCTACAAGTGCTAATGAGATGGAAACTGATCATCTGTAGCATTTCAGGGATAGGCATGACAGAAATAGGATAAAAGGAAAGCATGATTGTGACCTCCTGAAAATGAGCAGGCAAATAGTCCAGTGGGCTGCAGATTTTTGATTACTGGGAAGACTGTGCCACTGTACTGGATGAGTGGATAGTGAGGTGGATTGAGAATTGGCTGAATGGCAGATCCCAGAGGTCCATCGTCAATGGGACAGTGTCGAGTTGGAGGCCTGTCACTCACAGGGTCTCACAGGGTTCAATACTGGGCCCAGTGTTATTTAACTTACCAATGACTTGGGTGAATGGCAGATGCCTTCTCACCAAGTTTACCAATGACACAAAACTTGGAGCAGTGGCTGATGCCCCAGAGGGCTGTGCAGTCTTCCAGAAGGGTCTTGACAGAATGGAGAAATAGGAAGAGAAGAAACTGAAATTCAACAGAGGCAAGTGCAAGGTCCTGCACGTGGGGAGCACAACCCCAGGCCACAGCACAGGCTAGGGGTGACCTGCTGGAAATCAGCTCTGCAGAGAAGGACCAGGGGGCCCTGGTGGACAACAAGCTGTCCCTGAGCCAGCAGTGTGTCCTGGGGGCCAAGAAGGCCAGTGGGATCCTGAGGTGCCTTGGGAAGACCATTACCTGCAGTTTGAGGGAGGTTATTCTGTCCCTCTCCTCAGCCCTGGTGAGGCACCTCTGGAGTGCTGTGCCCAGTTCTGGGCTCCTCAGGACAAGAGAATCAAGGAACTACTGAAGAGGGCCCAAGACAGGGCTAAGAAGATGATGAGATGGCTGGAGGATCTCTCTTATGAAGAAAATCCAAGGGTTCAGCCTGGAGGAGAGACAACTGAGAGGGCACCTTATTAATGCCCCTGAGGGTAATGATCCTATGTATGTGAGTATCTGAAGGGAGGGTGTCAAGAGAAGGGGGCCAGGCTCTCTCCCGTGGTGTCCAGCAACAGGACAAGGAGCAATGGGCACAAGCAAACACAGAAAATTCCTTGAATATGAGGAAATAATTCTTTATTTTGGGAGTGAGAGAGCACTGTGAAACAGGCTGCCAGGAGAGATTTTAGAGTCTTCTTCTCTGGATGAATTCAAACCCCATCTTGATGCAATCCTATGCAATATGCTACAGGATGGCCCTGCTTGGGCAGGGAGGCTGGACTACATGACCCTACTGGTGTTCCTTTTGAACCCTACATATTCTGTAATTTTGTAGTTCTGTTTTAAAAAGGCAAAGGGGCAAGGGGGCAGGAGATAGGACAATTCATGTAATGCAGTGAGAAGAGTGCCAACAAGTGGCGTGCACAGCTGCGTGCGTGTGGGATTACTCAGACAGGTATAGGTGCAGCCATCAGGAGGGTCAGTTGGACCAACACTTAACCTCCATTTTATCACTCCACCAACAATGAGAGAAAGGATAGCAGTGGATTTTATGTGATAAGTTTTTGCTGGAAAGCAAAACAGAGGGCCAAAAATCTCTTCTGTCTCACTCTCTGATTCTGTTTGACAGCCTGGCCTGAGCCGTGTGTCCCATTCATGCATGGATATCTTCCCTGACTTGCTGGAATCAGAGTCATGCAGAAGCATTCCAGGCAGGGCTGCTGGCAAGCAGCACATTTTACCTGAATGCTAGCTGCTTGCAGGGGCGTTGTTCATATTCATGAAAGGGTGAGACCCTGAGGATCAGAAATGAGAGTAATTTAGCAGTATGAGAGTTTTGGAAGGACACGTGGAGATCCTTCTCTTCTGCTGTCTGTGGGAGGGAGGGTGAGCAAAAGAGAGCTTATTTTAAACATGAACTAAGTGATTTTTAGTGACTTCTTTAAAGAAAGAAAAGACACACTTTTAGTCTTCCTGAGTAATTTAAAGTGACAGAATCTGGTGAGAGACAGTATCATTTTATTAGGCACAAAATCTTGAAAAATATCTCAAAGTTGTAACCCTGAGACAGAAATAGAGGTGCAAAAATTTTGTAATGTTTTAAATGGCTTGGTAATACCAGCATACTCAATACTCTCTTTTCAAAAAAATGTCAGCCCTCAGCAAAAGGAATGTAGAGGGTGAGAAGACTGGTTTGATCAGGGATGGATAAGCTTTTTCTGAAATTTCTCCTACAGCAAAATCCCCTTTACATTTCAACCTGGAAGAAGATAGAGGGAAGGGAGATCTTCTGCCCATTCCTGTTGTTACACCCAAATCAGAAGTAAATTTCCAAACAATTTGTGTATTTACTAAAAACAATACCCGAATCTGATGCTGTGTGTGGGGAAACAGCATGATGTTTTACAGAAGGGGACAATGAAACATAGGACCTTACAGTCTTAGACGCACTTCAACATGGTAATGAAAAACAATACAAGGATATAAATAATGTTAGGGATTGCAAAAAAGAGAGCATAAGAACGTTTTCAACATGGTGAGGTTTTAGAAAGATTCAGTCCAAACAACGTGCAAACCAGCTGTATCTACCACTGCATGAGAAACATTGAGAGGCATTTCTATCGCTGCTTCCCACAAGGGCAACAACTTTTCCAGCATGCTGCAGGGAAAGAGGAAGCTAGGCCAGTGTTTTGCTGTTACCTTTCAGGGTGGAGATTAAACTGCCTTGCAGCTATGTCCCTGGTTGGGAAATAGCAGCAACACAGCCAGGCAGACTGTCAAGCAGGAGCTCTGAGCTGCTGTTCATGGTAATGGTACCAGCTGCTCTGTGCACACATGTAGTTTGACATGGATATGAACTGGGATCTCAGAGATAGTAGCTGGCACCATGAGGGCCTTAAAGTGAGTTTTTATCATGTAGGGTACCACTATCCAGCCTCTCCTCCACCCATGGGTACAGAATTCAGCCTCTCTGCTCATGGGTCCCTGCTGAGTTTTACTTCCATGGTGTTTCTAAGGCATGGGAAGCATGTCACTCTTCCTGACTCAGTAGAGGTACACTTGGGATATGTGCACAAAAAGTACACATTTTGTGTAGCCAGACCAAGAGTTTCCATAAACACATGTGTACAATCCATTTATATTGTAAGTTGCATGTTTTACATAGACTGTGCAGGAAAGTAGTGATTACATGAGAGATACTTGGTGTCAGCTGAATAATAATCACAGATTACATCAGTATGCCTTCCATCCCTCTTCTGTCTCCTTCGTCCTACCTTTGTTCACCAGACCAGTGCTCTTTTTAGATGCCTGTGTCTCTTCATGGAAAACTGGAAGCATTTTGGAGTTTGCCTACCCCATGCAATGAAGAGGCATTGATTTTATCTCAGGTCTAGAAATGTTATGCAGGTGTGTTAATGCAGCCTCTATTGGAGGACAACTAGCCTAACCAAAAAGTAAGATGGATTAACCAATGTGAAGCAGCAAACTAAAGTGTCCTCTGTACTCCTGTTGTCTCAGGTCTCCATAAACTCCTGCATCCTTCTGCATAAACTCACCCTTGCCTGAGTTTGATGGGAACTGGGTCAGGCCAGTACTGCCAACCTGAATAATTTTATTGCAAACTGTGAAGTTTGGGGGTGTTTTCACAGCTTCCTCAGGAAGAACTGGATGGAAAAGTGCCCACAAATCTGCCCTTAGTCAAAATCAGTCGCCCTCTCTAAGACTGTAAGACAGAGCCAAATCAAATAGTTGCTCTCCTCCACTTACATCCTGAAGTGTATCATCCATCTTCAGCTGTGTTGAAGGGATGCCCAAAGGCAACAAGACAGCTGCTCCAAGCTTGGGGAGGGTAAGGTGCTGTGGGGAGCCTAGCATGGAAAAGTGAAAGGGCGCAAGTACTGGGCGGGAGAAACAAGACAGAAAGAGGAGAGTTGAGTTTGGAAGAAGGGCTAAGTGTAGCATGGCAGGTAATTGGGTCCCTGCCAAGAAAAAAGGGACAGAAACGTGGCATTACCACCCTCATTAGCTGGGGGGGGGGGGGGCAGGCAAGGCAGGAAGTCTCAAGGACATAGGAGGAATACTGGTTCTCACAGTGGTGGGAGGAGAAAGGTAAAGAGGAACAAAATGTCTTTCATTCTGTTTGGGAAATCATAATTAAAAGATTTGAAGCAATCAGGTTCAGATAAATAGAAATTATGTGCTTTTAAAGTATAGGAATAGAAGATTAAAATTACCCAGAGACTGTAATTATAACTCCTGCCCTCTGATCAGATTAAAGTGTTTCCAAAAGGTATAAATGTGGCAGCCATTGTAAAAATATTGTTTTAGTCTTACATGTAAAGAGCTTGTGCAGTTCGCACAAGACTTAAAAAAAAAATTACTTGGTAACTGGATACATGAGGACAAATATTTCTTAGAGTAGCTATGGCTGCTCATTTTCACTCTGTTTTCTTTGTGCTGGAGGGAAATTTGAAACTGGGGTGAAAACAGGGAGGAAGTGGGAACTCTAAAAAGGAAACAGTGCTTGTTCCAGTAGCTTGGGAGGGTATATGTAAGGGAAGCAAATTCCATGACCAAGCATCCAGGCTGAGTCATGGCTGCTTGCATATCACTTATGTCTGACTTTGAAACTGAACGCATTACACACTCTTTGGCAGAGGCATAAATAGGCATAGCCATTTTAGAGGCTAGGCTGAGGACTGTCCTTTGTGTTTTCTCTCATTTTCAATCCCACAGTGATCATAAGGGTTTCATGGGACATATTTCTCATGGCCTAGAGGAATCTGGATAGCTGGCAGTACCGAGGACACCAAAAGATAACCTTGCTGAAGGCAGTGTTTCTAGAGTTTTGCAGAGGTCAGACATGGGTCTGACCCCTTGCTACCTTCCTTGGGAGTTAGACATCACTCTGTGCCTGGACTACAATGCTCCTGCCTGTGTTCCCCCCTGCATTCTGGAGAGGATTGGCAGTTCTCCACCTGGGCAGTACACAGCTGCCAGAAGAAGCAGACATGCTGATTTCTTCTGTGTGGACCTGAGTAAAATGATCCTGCAGGCTGCATGAGAAGAAAATGCGGTAGTATTTGTCAAGGTATTTGTGCAGTCCAGGCTCCTCACAGCATTCCAGCTCTTCCCTGATCGACAGCTACATTAGAAAAATGAGATTTTGAGCACAGCTTTGCAGGCAGTGCAGAACGTGGGTCATGTGAATTTTCCACCTGAGTGTCTTCCATTATCTGTGTTCAGTCAGAGTAAAAGAGAAAGCAAAACTCTGACATTGCCAGTGTTATGCAGATTGTGTTTTCATAGATTTTACTTTTGAGAGTGGAGTGACTTGCCAAACCTCTGATGTGACACGTGATTTGGAGATAAATTTCCATATGCTGTTTAAACCTTGTCACCATCACAGTTCACTTGTCATTTATAAAAAGAATACTCATACCTTAAGTAGAAATATCAACATGTAGAGTTACTACCTTGTAGATACTGTCATCCTGCAGATCTCTTGTCCCAATCCACTTCAAGTTTGTTGCCATGTTAGATGTAATGCCAGGATGTAACAGCTAACGTGAAGTCTATGAATAGGGATTTATTAAGTTCTCTGTATTTCTGATACTTTTACTTTTATACAGTAAAAGAAAGCAGCTGTAGCTAGGTAATTTATTGTTCAGTATCTTTGTGTTTCTGCAGCCACATACTAATTCTTTGTAACATTCTCATTTCACCTTTCCCATCTGTTCTGTAAATATTTGTTATGCCATGATCTACTTCATCTTTGTTTTGCATTAACATTGATTTGGATATTACAGGGTCTCTGTCTCTGAATCTGAAGCAGTACATTTTTAACCTTTTCTTGAATGAGCTTCTTTATAACTCTGGATGTGTCCCGGAGAAGGAGGGACAGTTGCTCAACAGTTGCTTAAGTGGAAGAGACAGTCACATAAAGATTGACAGGAACAAAATAAAAGTCTTGTGAAGTGTTTGTTAGGTCCCTGTTTTTATCACCACAATACTGTTAACATTCTCAGAATTTGTACCCATTCAAATATTGAACTTTGGATTTTCTGTTTTGCTTTTATGACAGCTCATGTGAGACAAGTATGCCTTCTGGTGTACTAAAAGGAATGAAGAAAAAAATCAGTATTTCAGCATTTAATTGTAATTGAATACTTAAAACTACTTTTTCCCTTGGCTTTCCAATCTAGATGCACAGAAAATACTTTTTATCCAAAGGATAAAATACAGCTACGCCCTGAAAGATTATATTTCTGACATGCAATTTTATTGTTCCTCTTGCTTTTGTTTCCTCTGTTAGCAAATATTTTGCACCAGTATTATCTCATTTCTGTCTCATAACTACTGATCAGAATGAGAACTCTCCAGGGAAAAGAGCACTATGCTGGGATGAGGGGAAAACAGGAGTAAGAATATGTTTCTTTATTTAGCCTTTGGGTCCTGGGCATCACTGTAATACAAGAGAAAATGCAATCTAGTCTAGTCTAGTGGGAACACT